>CM076575.1:1712478484-1712971087 GCA_034641835.2 Pinus albicaulis | reverse complement strand
GCTGCTTCATCCTTTCATTATCTGTAAAGAGCGAGAGAGAGAGAGAGAGAGAGAGAGAGATGGGGGAATTTAAAGTGGGAGGGAGGTAGGTTTAGGATCGAGAGGGGGGCGAGGAGGAAGATAGGATAGAAGGGGAGAGAGAAATGGATGGATAATGGGGAATGGAGAGAGAGGGAGATTGTGGGATAGGTATGGGAGATATAAAGTGGGGGGGAGGGAGTTTTATGATCGAGAGGGGGGGAGATGAGGAAGAGAGGGGTAGAATAGGAGAGAGAAATGGATGGATAATGGGGAATGGAGAGACAGGGATATTGTGGGAGAGGATAAAGTTGGGGGGGAGAGTGAGCGAGTTGAAAAAGAGGGGTGAGAGAGAGAGAGAGAGAGACCGAGGGGGTGGAAATGAGGGAGAGAAAGGAAAAAGAAAAAAGGAATAGGGAGGGATGGATATAGGGAAAAGGAGAAATTTATAGGGATGGAGGCTGATTTATAGAGAGAATTATAGAAGAGACAAAGAGGCATGGAGAGAGAAAGAGAGAGGGAGATGAACACATAAACACATAAATGGAATGGTCCAGCTTGGGGGAGCGGTGAGGGGGAGAGAGAGAGGGAGATTGGAGATGGGGGTTGGGGGGTTTAGATAGAAAGGGAGAGAGGGAGAGAGAGTGAGAGTTGGGGGAGGGAGAGAGAAAGGGTATCTAGGAGAGAGGGTGAGGTAGCCAATAGAATATTAAGTTCAATGTTTAGGAAACTAGCTAGTGACATCCTGTAGGGTTCTCTGGTATACCAAACATTTTGTATAAATTCTATAAGAGAGCTCAAACTAGCATCAATTTCCATGTTAATGGTTTTTTATTGTGAGGTGGGGTTGTGGCATGTCTTTTTGTGGAGATGTTAGATTTGGGTTTTCTCTAGGGCCTATATTAATTAAGTACGTTGCAATTGAATTAGATAAATTTAAATTCAAGTTTTTTGTTTCCCATTTAAACAACTTATTAAATTAAAAAAAAATAAAAACCATTGAAATACTTACCTAGAGGCAAATGAGGACTATGGCAGTGTAGTTTGTGAAGCTCCGCTTGGTTCCCTCACCCAAATTTGCTCCAAATTAACTCAATGTCAAGAAAAAACACACAACATGATATATGGAAGAAATAGAATAGTTATAGCCTTTATGTAACTCCCCTTTCTACCAAAAACATAATAACCTTGGTCGCCATTTTAGAAACAAATCCTAAAATTGAGAAATTAAGAAATCGTTCACATTCTTAAAAATGCAAATGGATCCATGCAAAATCTAGTAGCATTGCCACTTTTTCTATTATAATCTTCCTCTAACCATCCTTAGTCTTTGAAGAGAAAAAATAAACAAATTGACATTTTCATATTACAATTTTGCTACTTAAATTCATAATTTGAATTGCTAATTTCTCTAAAAATGCATTTTTAAATTAATAAAATTTATGATTTTATGAAAAAATTTTGTAAATCAAGTTGATTGGTTTTATTTTCTTTTAATATCAAATGGATTATGACTCATTTACAACAACACATGTGTATATCATTATGAATAAAGATATATTTTTATATTTTATGAAAGGAACTTTTAAATTATTAAAATCTAGAATTAAAAATTATTTATATCTGAGAATTAAAATGGTGGCCCTTTAATTTAATAACAGTGTTTTCCTATAAGTGGCTACTTATTATTCCTTGTTGTAGGCACGATTGGGACAATAGTAATCAAAATGGCATGTTTGACATTACTTTTATCTATTGATAGTCACAACTTTCATGAATAACCAAAGCTTTTAAGTTGCTAGTGTATGAAATATCATTCATCATCTTATTTGGCCTTTTCTCGAGGTGGGGAGGCTAAACCATATATTATAATAATTTGTTTCCTTTAAATTTTGGAGGGTTTTAAACTAATGCTAGAATTATTTCAATGCATTAAATGCTATGTGATGTACCTGCGTTCTCCAGTAATTTGTAAGTAAATGTTTTCATGAAATCCCTTTCCTTTTGAAAACTTTCTATGGCCTTGTGCAACTGCCACCTGGATAGCCAAGCAAGGCAGCCTTCCTCTTTTTCTCTTTTCTTTAATATCCATTGGTTTGTTTGTTCTTGGTGATGTGGATGCAGCCAAATGAAACCACACCAAATCTATGGAATGGCAACCCGAAGCCCACACTGACTCCATGGCTTTGTAACAAACCTGCGTCAAAAAGGTAGTTTCCTATATTTATGATAGGAAGCTAGATTTATGAACAGAGTTTTTTGTTACTTGGAGCTAGCTTCTTATATTCTATGATAAAAAAAAAAAACATGAAACTATATAATGACAATGCTAGACATGTTATTGTCAGTAAAAAATATAAACTATGATCACCTTCAAATATCAGTTTTGTTAAGATTGTTAAAGTTACAAAACCACACAAAAACCTATTCAGTCTATGATATTAACTTCCTCTTACATATTAATTGATTTGATTCATGTGTGGGCCAAAGTTGAATATTTCTAAAAAAAATTAGGATTCAAAGTTCAAACTATAGAGTATACATTAACTATGAAGGAAAATATATATTTTTCTATGTTGTATGAGATTAGCTGTAATATTCCCAATTTTCCATTATTTAATTGGAATATTAGAGTTCTTACTTTTCTTGCTTAGTAAGTAAATAAAAGGGTGGAGGGACCCATAAACCCCATATATGAATAAAATCCACTTTTTTTGTGTGAATGTGGGCTAATAAGATAGTAGATCAACATTATGGAGTAGTGGAGTAGATTATTAATGGAGGAAGAGTGGAGATCATGGAGGATAATGAGGAAGATTATGGAGATAGTGGAGGAGTAAAAGTAAAATAATAGATCATTAATGATGTAGTGATGGAGGAAGTGGCATTAAATTCACACATGATGGAGAGAGTGGAGATTAATTGCAGAGATCATGGAGATCATGGAGAGACAATGTGGTCTTCATCAAGACTATTGGCCACATGTGCAGTGTAGTTATGAGGTGGGCCAAGGCTAGGGAAGGCTCACAACCATATAAGGAAGACGATGGTAGTAAATAAAAGCAGTTTGGAATTGGATATTGTATTTTTTTTGGACATTTCTTTGTACTCTTCAGTTGTTTAGCTAAGTTTGTTGTGTTGTTTAGCACACGGATGTTCTTGAGCGGGAATCCCAACCTTACCCATGGGGGACTTCAAGTTCCTGTTGGGTGTGGAGCCTGATTATCTTGTTTAATTTGTATCACAGCGTTGGACCCCTGTACCTTAATGGGCCAGCAACGTCGCCCATAATTAAACACTGCGTGGGGGGTCTAGGGCGGGGCGCTGTGAATTTATGGAGCCCCCTCCCTGGTGGGGGGTTTCGAGGGCAGCGCCCCTGAAGCTAAGAACATAAGTAAAATTGCCTTGTAAAAGTATAGTAATTTCTAGTCAATTTGGGCCATTCATTAGGCAGATGATCTGATGTTAGAATTTATGTTTAGTTTAGGGTTTTTTTTCCCTAGAAGGAAACCCCTCGCTTGTATGAGGGTATTTGTATTGTGACTGTGTATTTGTATGTGTATTCTCAGAGCAAGAAACAGATAGGGAGACTGTGAGAGAGAATAGAGGATATTATAATGGATCTGCTATAGGTTGTGCCTTTTGATTTTGCTAAATAATAGAAAGGAAGGATTGGTTATTCGTGGTGGACATAGCCCCAACTGGGTGAACCATGTATATCTGTGTCTTTCTAGTTTTATGTGTTTTGTGTGCTTGTATTTTCCGCGTATTTTATGTGTTGCATTGCTCTGTAATAATTAATTTTCTAACAGTTCTTACTCTGGGAAGGTTATTTTGAGTATCCATTCATCATCCAGCATTGGTGCCACATTAAGACCCTCTCTTATGCATATACATCTTTAGGAATTACGCATTCCTATCTTAGGGTTTGAGAGGAGGAAGGTAGTTTCTAGCATTTCAGCTAGGAAACCAATGGAGGGTTCATCCTTTCACCTTTCACTTCCATTTCAGTATTCCAGGAGCAACATTGTGATATCCATAATCAGGCCATCGTATTACACCTCCATGCAGTAGTAGTTCCTTCAGGAATTGCACAGTCCAGTCGGGCAGATCTAAGGGAGGAAGGAAGTTCCAAGTATTCCAGCTTGGAATCCTGTGAGGGGTCATTCCCTCACTTTGGAGATATTATTTCTATCATTTTTGAGCTATATTTCATCATCCAATAGCAAGCTACAACTTCATCCTCCTTGACACTGCAGTCCATTCCAGCTGTTTTGCAGTTTGCAGCTGCAACTTGAGCCGAGGAAGGAGGAGCTAGATCTCAAGTTTCTAGCTTTAGAATCTAGAGAAGGGACCAGCCCTTCATGTATTGAAATTATTGGGTGTTATTTTAGAATTTATATCATCAATTCAACCACATCTCAGAAGTTACCAAGGAGGAGTGCGTAAGTCAAACAGCAGGGGTACAGTTGGCAACCCAAAAAGGGCTGAAAATCCAAAGTTAAAATATTTCCAAACCATTTCTTGGTTTTTATGGGTTTTGTGAGTAGATTCCATGCTTAAAATCCCAAATATTTCTGATCACTCCAGTAGCCTCCCGCACATGTCTCTTCTTCCCAGTAGCAGCAGTAGTAGTAGCAACACAACATTACAATGCTAGTTTTCATTAGTGTGTTTCAACCACTTATTGATGGATTGAGTGCATCTTCTTTGGAGCACTCTATACTTTATATTTTTTGTTGTTTATAATGATATGACTAATTTTTTTCTACTCATGATTATAATTTCTTGATGTAATTTTCAGTTGCAGCGTATTTCTGGCATTTTTCAAATTTTAGTGTTATATCCCTGTTTTGCTTATTTGGAATGTTGTAAATGTTCTATATTCCTGTATTTTCCACTTTGGAATATTACAGTGGTATAATAGCATGATATTTGGCTCAGCTTGTGGGAATTTCATGACTTCAGAAGAATAAGAAGAAGAAGCAGAAAAAGAAGTCTACAATGGCGGAAGGATTGAGTTTTGCCACACTTCTCGTCATATCTATGCATGATCTCACCATGGAGATCAAAGAAATGAGAAGGGAAAGGAAAAAAGGAACCTCAAGAAGGTTTCATAATTAGGAAGGTCCTAGCACTTCCTATCAGTAGCATAAACAACCAGCAATGCAGACAGCTCCACAACAATCTACTATGTCCACTTTCTTTGCATAGGAAGGTGAATGGCATAGAGATGGAGGATACTTAGAAAATGAGACTTTAAGTGATTATCTAATAGAGTAAAAATCTCAATCAAGAGCATCTAAGGATAATCTAACTCTCCAAAAAACTTTCCATATCAAAGAAGAATGAAGATCTCGCAGCAGTAATAGAAGGAAAAGGCACAAATTCTTCTTGCCTACATTTGATTGATCATCCACAAGCATAGTAAGGGCTTGGAGGAAGGAGTTATATGCATTCTTTCAGCTATACCCAGTAGAGGAAAGAGAGGCTATTGAGATTTTAGAACTTCACCTTGAGGGTGAAGCAAAGGATTGGTCGTTCAGTCATTTGAAACATGCAAGGGTGACTGCTTATGCAAATTTCACTCAAAGATTGAAGAAGAAGTTTGGTAGAAGAAAATTGGAGACACTTCCCGTAATTGATGAGATATTACATGAGGAACCAAAGGAATATGTCATCATTATCACTCCAGAAGAGGAGAAACCATCACCACCACCTGCTGCAAAAGTACTTGCATCAGGAAAAGGAGCACTTGCATCTTTGCAAGATGGTATCGAGCTCTTCACATTGCGAGTCCCATGCATGTTTTAGGAGATGCATGAGGAAGAGGAGGCAGTTAACAGCACTGGTACAGTAGAAGAGGAGCAGCCACCACCATTACGAGTAGTTGGAGAAGACATTTCACTGGTTGGAGGAACTCTTGTGGATGAACAATATGTTCCCTAGATTCAACTAATCCAAGGTTTGCAAACTTTTCCATCTCATATTCTTTTTGCACCTCTACTTGATATTTATGAGATCATGCCATCAAGTAAATTACATAACCGGGGATTAGAGCACCTTACTGATTTGGAGCAACAGACTATCACTGCACAGAGGACCCTTGACTTGATAAAGAAGGAGATGTATAGCCATTCATGTTTTTTATTATTGAGTTACACACAACACTTTGTGTTGAAGTGTGGAGTTTCGAAGGATGGGATGAGCCTAGTCCTAATAAATACAATGTCATACTATGAGTTCAACATTGAGTATGGCCATGAGACAGCAGGTGCACCATCATGTAGATCAACAGTGCTGTCACTAAGTAGCAGTGATTAGATTAGGGCAACATTATTCTTGGAGCATTCCGAGGAAAACTTCACTCTTGAAGCACTGGAGGGATAGATGATCAATGGTATACATCTTGTGATGGATAGCATATTCCATTATCAGGATGGATTTTTCTTGATGAGCATCTCACAACTCAAAGAGGAATTTCTACCTACAGCATATATAGAACCTCATGGGTTGTATCGGGCCATTGATGAGAGGATCTCATGGAGAGACCTCAAGGAGGTTGCACTTAAATACATCATGGAGTGAAAATCTTATCAGATTCAGGAGGATGGTATTCTACCTTGGGTGGATACCAAGTTGGATCATGGTATGATTCATCATCCATGGTGGGATGGATGGATGAGGATGATGAGAAATGGGTTGAAAAATCACTTGCATATCAATGATATGGGGCAACAAGAAGCATGGTTGCACTAGTTTCTTTTGGGTGAGTATGGTTACTACCCAAAATTTCACATATGTATGATCCATGCCTTTCATAACACTAGTGTGATGCAGTAGTAGGAGGCATGGCTGCTCTATTTGTTGTTGAGAGAGTTTGGCCATCACATGACATATCCTATTTCAATGGGTGGAGTATTTCTTGGGACATTGTATGGAACTCACATGAGGTGGAAGTAGGGAGCTTATTTGTATTCAACTGATATGACATCCTACATGTCAATCAGTATATTGTTACTCCATGATTTGCATGATGATGTGAGGAGGCAGCAAGAGACATTGTTGCTTTGGTTACTCTTGGGAGAATATGGCTTGACATTCTCCCATACTTTGCATGATGATGATGAAGGATGGCAATAGGAGGCCTTACTATGTTGACTTCTTGTTAGGAGAGTATGGCCACCATAATTGGTATGATGATGAGGTGGTATGGCAGCAAGAGGCATTGCTACGGTGACTTCTCTTGAGAGAGTTTGGCTACTGCACTTGGTATGATGATGATGTGATGTGGCAGCAAGAGGCATTGTTGTGGTGGCTTCTCTTGAGAGAGTATGGCTCTCATACATGGTTTGATGGTGATTTGGCATGGCAGCAGGAGGCATTGTTGTGGTGGCTACTATTGGGAGATTATGGTTTGACATTTTACATGTCCATCAATATGTCTCTACTTCTTATTTTTCACAATGTTGAGATGATGCTTGGAGCAAGAAATTCCAACAAGGCCAAGATTCAAAGCATGGAGAGATACATCACACTCCATGTAGCATGGGTTGGAGAGATATTTCATTATTTGGGACTTTCCATGTGGGGAAGGAACCACTTCACTTCATATGTCTCATGCAGAGAGGAGGCTCTGGTACAGTGGATGGTTGCCACTTGGAGGTTCATCGATGAGGAGAGGCATCTAGCTATACAGTTGGAATCCATTCTAGACATTCTAGAGACGCACCTATGGAGCTGGGAATTCATTACACAGTGGAGCAGATGGGGAGACCTTCCATATGAGGATGCCATTTAGAAGGAGGATTTTTTTAGCATTCACTTTTACAGTTTCTTGAGGACAAGACAAATTTTGGCGGGGAGGACTGTAGTATTCCCAATTTTCCATCAGTTAATTGGAATATTAGATTTCTTAATTTTATTTCTTAGTAATTAAATAAAAGGGTGGAGGGACCCATAAACCCCATAGATTAATAAAATCCACTTTTTTTGTGTGAATGTGGGTTAATTAGATGGTAGATCAGCATTATGGAGTAGTGGAGTAGATTATTAATGAAGGAAGAGTGGAGATCATGGAGAATAATGAGGAAGATGATGGAGATAGTTGAGGAGTAAAAGTAAAATAATAGAGCATTAATGATGCAGTGATGGAGGAAGTGGTGCATTAAATTCACACATGATGGAGAGAGTAGGTATTAATTGTAGAGATCATGGAGATCATGGAGAGACAGCATAGTCTTCATGGAGACTAGTGGCCACATGTGCAGTGTAGTTATGAGGTGGGCCAAGGCTAGGGAAGGCTCACAACCATATAAGGAAGATTAGGGCAACAAAGAAAATCAGTTTGGAATTTGATATTGTATTGTCTCTTGAAATTTATTTTCACGCTTCAGCTATTTAGCTAAGTCTATTACGCTTTTTAGCACATGGGTGTTCCCGAGCGGGAATCCCACCCTTACCCATGGGGGAATTCAAGTGCCTACTTTGGGAAGGTTATTTTGAGAAGCCTTTTATCATCCAGCATTGGTGCCACATTCAACCCCTCTCCTTTTCATATACAGCTTCAGGTATTATGCATTCTTGTCGTAGGTTTGAGAGGAGGAAGGTAGTTTCTAGCATTTCAGCTAGGAAACTAGTGGAGGCTTCATCCTTTCACCTTTCACTTCCATTTCAGTCTTCTAGGAGCAGAATTGTGATATCTGACATTAGGCCATCATATTACACCTCCATGCAACAACATTTCCTTCAGGAATTGCGCAGTCCAGTCAAGCAGATCTAAGGGAGGAAGGAAGTTCCAAGTATTTCAGCTTGGAATCCTGTGAGGGGTCTTTCCCTCAATTTGGGAAGATTATTTCTATCATCTGTGAGCTTATATTTCATCATCCAGCAGCAGCCTATAGCTTTATCCTCCTTCATAGTGCATTCCATTCTATCAATTGTGCATTTTTCAGCTGCAACTTGAGTCGAGGAAGGAGGAGTTAGATCTCATGTTTCTAGCTTGAGAATCTAGGGAAGGGATCAATCCTTAATTTATTGAACTGATTGTTTGCTATTGTAGAATTTGGATCATTATTTCAGCCCCATCTCAGCATTTACCCAGGAGGAGTGCGTAAGTCAGCTAGTAGGGGTGCAGTTGGCAACCCAAAAAGGGCCGAAAATTCAAAGTTAAAATCTGGCCAAACAATTTATGGGTTTTTCTTGGTTTTTTGAGTATATTTTGTGGTTAAAATGTAGGATATTTCTGAGAACTACAACAGCCTCTCACACATGTTTCTTCTTCCTAGTAGTAGCAGTTTCCATCAGGAGCAGCAGTAGCAACACAACATTCCTAGTGCTAGTTTTCATTAGTGTGTTTCAGCCACTTCTTGCTGGCTTGAGTGCATCTTCATTGGAGCACTGTCTACTTTATATTTTTTTTTTCTTATAATGATCAGGGATAATTTTAGGGGCGAATTTTAGCCCAAAGGCGAATTTTAAAGGATTTTCAATTTTAATAGGGCGAATTTTTTACATAAAACCCATTTTCTATAGTTTAATAAAGTTAGCCCAATAAATATTTTAAAAATAATTAATTATTAAGTAGTAGCCCACCAAAAAAAAGGGCGCATAACATGGAAAAATGAAATTCGCCCCGATTTTTTTCTTATGGAGTAAATTTCCATGGCATTCGCCTGGATTTACAGGGTCCAAATGAGAAGTTACAGTGATTCGCCCCAATTTTTTCAATGGTTAGGAGAGGTGGCTGGCCGCTGGACACAGATCTTCTTGCTGGCTGAGCAAGGCCGACCCTCTCTGGTCTGTTCGTTGTTAGGGCCTTCCCATAGTTGGCCGCAGATTTTACTGCTGAAGGATCAAGAATTTGTTAATGCTCTCAAACTATAGGGCCAAGTCTGGAGCTCAGCAACTGTGAAACGCAGACCTTTGCGGCCTCATCCCACCGCCTTGCAAGTTGCGGAGTTCGAGGGTAATGAGACGAGCAGCTCCATCCGTGGAAATGGCCGCAGATTTTACTGCTGGGGTGTTGTTTCAGTTGTACTCAGCTCATCAATGCCCCTGGCTGGGAGTTGAGGTCGTAAAACCGGGGATATATCAGGCGATTTGTCGGCGAGATTGGCACTCGAAGAGATTCAAAGAATTTGCCTGGCAGGCGATGCACAACAATGGTGAGTTTCCTCTCTCAGTTTCAGAACATCAAGAGCACATCTGAATGGCTCATCATTGCCATTGAAGATGTAAATGATCTATGGCCTACAGTCAAAGATGGATTTGAGGCTCGTGTGCCCTTTCGGAAAGCTTGTCTTAACAACAAAGCCCCATAATCCTGTTTATGTGGAGAAACTGCCTGTAGAATTCATATTAACAACAGATGCTCATCTTCGCAACTGTTTTCCACAAGAGCAGTCTGTGTTCTGGTTTCGACATCCTTATGCAACTGTAGTTCTTGTTACTTGTGAGGATTTTGACGAGTACAAGACGATACTAAAGCCACGCTTAAAGCTGATAGTCCAAAATGATGATCGTGAGTGGTTTATTGTGTTTGTATCAAAATCATATGTGAACAACAATCAAGCAGGGAAATTGACAAGAAGGATATACAGTAAACTCGAAGTTGACTTTAGCTCCAAAAAGCGAGAGCGATGTTGCAAATTAGATATGCATGTAGCTAATGCAGCTTTTTGGGAAGACATAGAAGCTAAGATTATAGACTGTATCAGAAATACGTTGGATAAATGTGTTCAATTTTATGAAGAAGAACTTCGTAAACTTGGTGAACACCGTTTCACGCCAGTATGGAATTTTTGCAATTTTTTCATTCTCAAGGAGAGCTTGGCATTCATGTTTGAGATGTCTCACCTCCATGATGACGCGTTGCGTGAATATGATGAATTGGAACTTTGCTATTTGGAAACAGTGAATGGTGTGAATATAAAGCAGAAGGAGTTTGGTGCAGTGGATCAGGGTGATGATCAAGCTGCATTGTTGCAGCCAGGGCGCAAATCTTTGAGCCAAATTGCACAAGATGACACATTTAGAGAATTTGATTTCCGACAATATCTTTTTGCTCGCCAATTGCAGCTTTTATTTAAATTGAATCGTCCAGTAGAGGTTGCTTCTCGGGGTTATGTGTTCATTATCTCATTCTCAAAGACACTGTCACAGCATGAGCGCAACTTACCTTTTTGTTTGAGGGAGATATGGGCAATTACTGCTTGTTTATCTTTGATCAAGGCGACCATGGACCACTTCGACCCTCAGTTAGTGACATCTGATACAGAGAAGGAATTCTGTCGTCTTCTGGGTGATCTGTATTCTCTTAGCCGAATTAAGTTGATGAGGCTGGCTGACTTGATAGGATATGGGGTCAACATTGAAAGAAGTCCATGTAATAGTGCAGCTTTGAGCATGCTACCCTGGCCCAAACCTGCAGTCTGGCCATCGATCCCCCCTATCTCAGAAGCAATGGTGCTTGTAAAAGAGAAGGTTGTTGAGCAGAAGCCTAGGCCTTTTGGAATTCTGAGGAAGCTTTTACCATTAGGACCTACAATGCTGCATCGTGAGGCAAATCGAAGAAGAGCCTCACTGTCTGCTGGGAATGTGTCAGAACTTTTAGAGAGTCGTCATGTATTGAAGGAGAACCAAGCTACAGATGGTGCTTTCCTGATGTCACATCCCAACACAATAGCTACAAGTTCAATGCATCGAACTAATTCAGTATCTGCAATCACAAACAGCTCAAGTCCATCACGTGCCTTATTTGATCGGCCACTAAAGATTTCTGAAATACAAGTTGCAGCAGAGTATGCCTTACATAATACAATTACTGATGAAACTTTACGAAAAGCTCTGTCATCTATTGAGGAATTTGAGAAACTCTATTTGGATTTGACAAAGGGTGCTGCTGAGAATTATCATCGGTCTTAGTGGAAAAGACATGGAGTTGTGCTCGATGGTGAAGTGGCAACTATGTTTTACAGGCAAGGGAGTTTTGACTCAGCTGCAAAACTATATGAAAAGGTTTGTGCTCTGTATGCAGGTGAAGAGTGGCAGTCATTACTAGCAGAGGTGCTTCCTAATTTAGCTGACTGCCAAAAACAAGTTGAAGACCAAGCTGGATATCTTACATCTTGTGTGAGATTGCTATCATTAGAAATGGGCTTACTGCTAAAGACAGAACGACAGGCCTTGCAATCGAAGGTGGTCAGACTTGCTCATAGTGAAATGAAAAATCTTGTATCACTTGATGTGTCATCCTTAATCACCTTCTCTGGAAAGTCAGGACCACCACTTGATTTATGTGAGGGTGATCCAGGCAATCTACCAGTAACAGTATGGAGTGACTTCCCTGATGAAATTTTCCTAGAATCATAAAGCCTCACTCTGATAGCAACAATCAATGCGGATGATGGTGTTAAGGTTGTAAAATGATTGAAAGTTCCTTTGCTAAAGCCAGGAGAAAATGATATTATGATGTCCTTACCACCTCAGCGGGCAGGATCTTATGTGTTAGGGGTTCTAACTGGTCAGATAGGTCAGTTGAGATTTAGGTCACATGCTTTCTCAAAGGGTGGTCCTCCAGGTAGTGATGATTTTATGATTTTTGAGAGAACACTGAAGCCTGTTTTGAAGGTCTCCAAGCCAAGGGCATTGGTTGACATCACTGCAGCTGTTTCATCTGGATTGCTGATGGGGGAACTCCAATGGCTGGGACTGGTTATCAGGCCCATTGACTACTCTCTTAAAGGTGCTCTTTTACACATCGATACAGGTCCTGGTTTACAAATTGAGACTTCTCACAATATTGAGTTGGAGACCTGTGCTAAAGCACATCACAGTTTGTCTGAAAGCAGTTTCTCCCCAACTTCAGACTCTGTTAGTTCACATGATATCCGTTTCTCTGGTAAAAGCAACAGGATTGATATGGAGGCAACCGTTGCTCAAGATATTGAAGAATTGCAAATAAGAGATGGAAAGTTGGCTCTTCCAGATTGGGCAAGCAACATAACCACAGTCTTATGGTTACCAGTTCGGGCAATTGATGATCTATCAGATAGAATGATTCTGCAGGTAGGCAGGCTTCTCTTTCACCATCACCCATAAGTGTTACAACTGTTGTGGCACATGATGGGAGTCTTTCCTCACAAGGACAACCAGAAGTTTCCCAAAAGCATACCATTGTGGATGGAATGAGGACTCTTTCTTTGGAGCTGGAATATGGAGCATCTCATAGTCGAATGTTTGAAAGAACTGTTGTAGTGCATTTTATAGATCCTCTCCATGTAAATACACGTATGGTGACAAAGAGCAGCGATGGAACTTTGCTTTTGCAGGTAACGTTGTTTTCCCTAGTTAAGGCAGCCATAGTAATTTATGATGCTTGGTTGGACCTTCAATTTGGGTTTGTTCATGTCGGAAGGAACAATGGGCGTCCAAATCCATCAACTGTACTGCCTCTTGCAGTTTCTCCATCCTCTAGAGGGGCTCTACTTTTTACAGTGTGCTTAGCTAGTGCACTTGAAGGTAAAACACATGTCTCAAATAACGAAAACCATGGATGTGATTTCTCCAAAATGCATAGTACTTTGAACATTCGATATGGAATATCTGGTGATCGGGTTGTTGGAGCACATACTCCCATGAAGGTCAGCTCCGAAGTGTCTAATGGTGGGTTTCAGAAATATGGTAACTTGTTTTACAGGAGTGCTCTTGTTCTACAGACGCCTGTCCTTGAGCCATTGCTAGCAGTGGGTGCACTACCATTATCATCAGATTGTTTAAGAGTGGGGCAACTGGTTAACATGAGATGGCGGGTAGAAAGGTTGAAGTGTTGTCAAGATAACGCATCAGCTAAGAAGGAGGAAGCCGAAGTTCATTATGAGGTTGAGGTGAATCCAGAGAATTGGATGATGGCAGGGAGGAAAAGGGGCCATGTGTTATTGCCTACTTCTTTGGGATCACGAATAGTACTGTTATATTCTATAGTATTATGTTTTGGGTAAGACTTGCTTTTCTGTGCTACTCTCTTAAAAAGTGCTAGACTGCCTTTATTAATAGAACTGTGTTACTTTTCTATGGTGCAGTGCTATACTTAAGTTCTCTCCAAGTTTTTGGTATATATATATATATATATATATATATTATACAATGTTATGCATTGCATTATGATCAGCAGGTGCTTTAACAAATTATGATATTTAGGACTGTGATTGAGTTTGTTGTGCATGGTTATTTTGTTCTTTCTTTTAACAAGAGATTTGCATTATTTTGTATTGTTGTGCAGTAGTAGCTTTTAGTTGTCCTTGCTGATATTCAAATGTGGATTAATAATTCTGATATGGATCTTGTCTTCAACATTGCAACATTACTATCTTGTGTATGGAAAAATTCTTATCAGTGGATTAGATTTGTTATGTGGTTATTTGGTTGATTTTTAATAGCAATAGTATTCAAGCGAAGGATGAGGTATGCTCGGATTCCCCTTCAGGACATTATGGATGATGCCATTCGAGTTTCTGACCCTTGAGGTATTAGCTGATTATTTGTAGTAATTCTGATATGGATTGTAGTCTTCAACATTGCACCAGACTAGCTTGTGTATAGAAAAATGGTTCAACATTGCACCAGACTAGCATGTGTATAGAAAAATGGTGGTGAGCTTAAGTTTGATAACCCCCCCCTCAATGGTGGTGAGCTTAAGTTTGTGCTAGTCTGGTATTAGTCAGTTACAGATAAAGCTCTGTCTGTGCCGAGAAACAACTAAATTTGTTGTTTAGTTGTTTGCGTGTCGATACATTGCAGGGGATTTAGGGATCCAGGGCTGTGAATCTGCCATTCTTTCAAAGGAAACCTTGCTCTCTATAAATATACTCATCGAGTTTTTCTTAGTTTTTGGTAAATTTGGGTGCTCTGGTGTTTTCTACATTGTGAAATGTATTGATTGGTGCAATTAATGTGTAATGTTACTAATGTATGGTTGTTCCTTTATACTACATCCGGTCGTTGAGCATACCTTACAACACAAACATTTGTACTTCACTCATTTCACTAGTAGGTCTGAGAATGTTGGTGCAAATTTAGGACCTAGTTTTTAGTTTAGTAGGCCAAAAGGGTTGCACTTTACCATAGAACACGATTAGGTTTAAATAGTTTAGACAATAAAACTTGATTCAATAAATGATTATTTAGTTTAACATAGTTTGTTACTTCCAAGTTTAAACCGAAATATAGGAAACATCTCTTTGGTATGTCCCAAAATATAAATATGTAGCTACAACATGAATTCCTATGTTGATAGGAAAAGCTTAACGGTGGTATTGTTTGGAATTGATGTAAGGAAGAGCTCAACTAACTATATTCATTCTGCATATGTTGTGATGTCTCTTGCTATAAACTTGGTACAACATGAAATAGTTAAAAGGATCTGTATGTCTTTACCTTGTTGACTATCGTTAACATAAAATCTGTCACATCATTTTTTAAGGTATTACGTCCAGTAAAATGATAAATCTGATGGTGATTTGTAGACCCCAGTGACTCCAACAAAGAGTTTTTTGATCATTTCTAATACAAATGCAACCTCTACCATAGTTTTTCGTTCAGGTGATTCTCTTGTGCATCCCAATCCCAATGCCACGAGTTTATTCACACAGTTTTGAGTATCTCATATTGCTTTTGTGCGTCAATATTTTCATCCCTCAACAGGTTGCTATCCGTCACTTCCCCCATTTTTATCGGGAAAAAGCCATGGTCACCCTCTTAGGTAGGTTCCGTCCCCTCTACAAACATCACCCTTTGTTGACACAGTTTTTCCAAATCCATATTATGTATTCAGGCCAACTAGTCATCAAATTTTGTTTGAGGCAACTTAGCAATAGTTATATAATCTGTTTTGCTCAATTTTGTGAAGTCCCAAACCTGGGGCAACATAGCCAATGGATCCTTTTAGACAAAGTGTGGAAGTGATTGAGTCCATTGAGTCTTGACAGACAAGTTAATTGTGCAATGCCAAAATCAGATAAATGTGTTGTCATATTGCTATCGAAAATGATATTGCTGGGCTTTATATCAGAATGCACCACTTGAACAAAACTTTTTCGATATTTCTGGGCTTTATATCATAATGCACCACTTGAACAAAACAATAGTGATGAAGATATTTTGTGATATGTGTTGTCTATGCATATCTGTACTCTGGCTTAAGTTCAATGCATACACATCTATCTTAGCACTCTACTCTCCAGTGGGATACAATTGATTTTCCAAGCTTCCATTTGACATTAGTTGGAGGACCAAAGCTTTGAAGTGAGGGGTTGAGCAACTTGTAACTCTAATAAGATTTTGGTGCCTAATTCTCCTAACCACATTGCATTTTGTTTTGAAACTCTTGTAAGTTTCTTCATTTTGCAACTTGAGAACCTTGACCGCGACATCTGTGCCATTGTGTAAATTCCTTTATAGACTAATCCAAAACTCCCAACTCTTTATCAAGTTTGCCTCGTTGAATCCTTGAGTTGCTTTTACAATATCTTCATATAAAATCACTGGTGGTCCAAATTGTAGTGAGAAAGTTCTTGGGAAACTTAAAATTTAGTCAGGTAACCAGACTCCAGAAGAATCCAGAGAGTAAACAACATATAAAAAGGTGCTGCCACCTTCAATTGGTACAATCACATTTTAGAACTGATTGATTTCTTTCTTTCAAAGTAGTAGTAGGGGGACACAGAGGAAAAGCATATTTGTTGTCCACAAAGGCCAGGATTCCCCATAAATGAATTGAAAGTAACATTCACAAAAATCCTTAGATTGGGCATTTTCCCCTAAAATTCTTGAAATAAAGGCTCAGAGAGTGAAGCATTTAAAATCACAAAAATCCCTTCTTTGGGGATCCTTAAATTGTTGAAAGAAAGGCTCAGAGGGTGAAGCATGTCTAAGTTTTTGAGATCTATCCTACAATTTTTTGAATTCACCCAACGAATATGAAAATTGGACCTTGAAATGTATTATGAGAGAGATTGAGTTTAACTAGTCCCGTGTGGCTTCCGAGTGCATATGGCATGATACCAATCAACTGGTTGAAAGTAAGTACTATCAATAGTTTGAATGACATGTCTCTTATCTAGAGTGACATGTCTCTTGCTCAAGAGACGTTCTCCATTAAAAAACTATCATTCACAAAATGTGATCTTTCAACATGAAAAATGAATGATCTCTCACAAAAATGGCATAAATGGATTTTCACACATACGTGGCATAATTGGTCTTCTTGAATACGCTGATCAGATTCAAGTCATACTCATCATCAGTGAGATCGTCTCGAAATCCTGATTTTAATGGCTGTAAACACAACCACTTTCTATGAAATTCTGATACTAATGGTTGTGAACACAACCATTGTCTCGAAATTCTGATGCTAATGGCTGTAAACACAACCACTTTCTATGAAATTCTGATACTAATGGCTGTAAACACAACCACTTTCTATGAAATTATGATACTAATGGCTGTAAACACAACCACTTTCTATCAAAGTGTCAACATGGCCCATTTTCATCATTGCATCATCTCGACTTTTGTGCAAGACTGAATTCACCCAACGACTATGAAATTGGACCTTGAAATGTATTATGAGAGAGATTGAGTTTAACTAGTCCCGTGTGACTTCCGAGTGCATATGGCATGATACCAATCAACTGGTTGAAAGTAATATCAATAGTTTGAATGACATGTCTCTCTAAAGAGTGATATGATGTCTCTCTCTAAACCCTTATCTAAAGTGACATGTCTCTTGCTCTCTTTTGCTCAAGAGACGTTCTCCAATAAAAAAAATCTCATTCACAAAATGTTCTCTTTCAACTTGAAAAATGAATGATCTCTCACCAAAGTGGCATAAATGGATTTTCACACATAAGTGGCATAAATGGTGTTCTTGAATCTGCTGATGAGATTCAAGTCATATTCATCATCATCACGATCGTCTCGAAATTCAGATTCAAGTCATATTCATCATCATCATCACGATCGTCTCGAAATTTTGATACTAATGGCTGTAAACACAATCACTTTTTGTCAAAGTGTCAACATGGCCCACTTTCATCACTGCATCATCTCGAATTTTGTGCAACGACTAAAATGATGAATTTCCTACAAAGGTTCAAATCTCAATGTCCTATTGCAACATACAAGAATTTCCTACAAAGGTTCAAATCTCATTGTCCTATTGCAACATACAAATATCACGAACACTTGGAACATACATCCATCCTTTTTTCAAAACAAAAATAATCAAAGTGGCCAAAAGCATCAATATGCCTCCAAATATGGCGATAGCTTGAAAATTGGTTGGTCAAATGACAAAACTGGCTACGCATTCCTTGCGAAAAATCATGAAATTTGAATATAAAGTTGACTATGTTTTGAAATTGTTAAATATGGGCCTCTAGGGAATCTAGAGGATTCTTTGTGGATTTTTGCCTCAAGGTTCCATTGCTCAACGTTTTGCCTATGGAATATTCATTGCTCAAATCAAATAACTGTCTACGCTATCAAATTCTTGGCAAAAATTCGGTTCACATGAGTATAAACTTACATATTTCTGACCATGAAACCCTGGGCATAGGCTCATGGGAATATGTTATGTAACCAGCTCACAAAACAATAGAAATAACATATCAACAACTTAGAAAATATCCTCTTAACAATATAGTAAAATAATTTTCTTATTATAGATTTTTCTTGGAAAAGAATTATTGAGAGTTGGGTGCAAATGCACAATGTTGTGTAGCAGTAGTGTGATAAATATGGGATAGTGCAAAGCATAGTTTTGAAGATTAGTCTAAGTTGACTCGTACCTAATCAACTCAGTCAAGTTGATTGTTGGTTGAACGGCTAATTGTTGGTTCAATGGACAGAAGATCTTGCAGGCACAGATACCAAAGGGCAAAATGGAGCCCATCATGGGGTACTCTTTGTAATTCTCCACCACTGCTACCTTCCATGCTTCCTCAAAATCCTCTCCAACCTCAATATTAGTGCTAGTAGTAGCATGAGCAACAACACTACACTTAGCAGAACTAGAAGAACACGTTTTCCAAACTACACGAGAACTACTTCCCTTACAAGTCACCATGTGCCATGCTTGGTCTCGGTGTTTCTCTTCCTTCTACTCCTAGTTCAACTACCATATCTTCATTGGAACCAACACCCCGAACTCCACTAGACAACGATTCACCATTTTGTAGTAGTGATTCGCTATTTGTACTAGTGATTCACCATGATTTTACAAGATAATATAATCTCGTGAGAGATTCGCCAAAAAATTATATATACATATTATATTATTAATAAAATCACCTTCCATTTTTCCTATGTATCATGGGGATTTGCCTATTTATTATATATATAAATTTAGGGGGGTTCTTAAAATTATCCCTGATAATGATATGACTTAGTTTTTTCTACTCATGATTATAATGTCTTGATGTAATTTTTGGTTGAAGCATATTTCCGGAATTTTCCAGATTTTAGCATTATATCTTTGTTTTGCTTATTTGGAATGTTGTAAATGTTCTATATTCCTGTCTTTTCCATTTTGGAATATTACATTAGGGCACCCAACCCATGCCCTAAGAAAAGGGAATTTACAATCCATACACATACTCTTCTCATGGTTGGTCTTTTAAACTAAAGCAACTTTCCTACCTAAACCAAAACTATCACAAACATGCACATACCTTATGCTTTTCCTTTGTTATTTCCTTTATAGGAATGAAAATATTTGGTATCAATGGCTCCTTGACCTTATTTTTATTATTACTCTCGTTGCTATTATTTTTTTGCATGGATTTATCGACTATTTTGTTGGTGTGTTTTGTGAGAAATGGTTGGAAAAATGAGGGAACATCCCATGGATATTTGTTCACTATGAAAACCCTAAGTTTCACTAACTCCTCCACATCCTCCTTATTGGGTATGACAAGGAATGGTGGTGTTTTCATTAACTTGGAAGAATCTAGGAAATCATCGACATTATCATTTGCCTTCAGTACACCTACCATGTCTGGATTTGTGGTGGGAATATTGGATTGTAACTTAACATATTGGTGTTGGTGGTTTATCATTGTTATAGATGGAGCTAGATTGGACTCTATAAACATTTTCATGTCACATAGAGTAATTTAAATGGTGCACGAGTCTCTGAATACATAATTCATATGTGTTCAATGATACTTCCTTATTATGCTCTACCCACTACCCATGTACCGGATTAAGTAAGACACCATCCTTAGAAGATCTAACGAGCTTTCTGTAAGGTTGGTTTGTCTCTTCTTGTAGTGTTCTTACTTGCTGGCTAGGGATCCCTCATAGGTAGAGTTGTTGGTTGAATGCTCCTACCACCTTAGGGATCCAACCTTCATCATTAATGAATCAAATCTATGTTTATTCAACAATAAAAGTGAGTGATCCGCATAAAGAAAACGGCTAGAATGGAGGCCATTGGGGGATAACAAAGAGATGCACATCTTGGGGGGAGGAATGCACTGGGATCAAACCAATCATTAATTTCAATACCGATATGGTTATAGCAGTCTTGTAGCAATAGTCTCATTGTTGTACTATTAACCAGGGAGCTAAAAAATGGCAGCTTAGAGGGTCCATGTAGCAACATGCAACCCCATGTGCCTATCTGATATGTTTTTTTATAATATATATATATATTTTTTTTTAATTAATATTTTCATATATTTAATTTTATTTATTATTTAATTTAAAATTGAGAGAGGATGTTAATTTTGTCTATTGATATGCATTCCTATATTTTGGAACTATGTCTGGCCTTAAGTTATGCTCAAGCTCTATAAGTAGCTTCCTTGCCCTAGTCCCAACCTATGAATGACATATAAACCAACCTTCCCATCACCAACTATATAATTGGTCTAGTTGTTAGATTTTTTGAGAAAGATGTGAGGAAAAAGAAATAGGTATGGAAAGGGGGTCCCACAGTTCGCATATGAAACTTGTTTCAAATGGATTTCATGCCAACTTGTAACACTTAGTATCGCCTAGAACTAACATATTATGGTTTTGCATACCCAAGATTTCTAGCTTGTATTCAATATTTCGTAGCCAAAAATGAGATATTAATATAACTACCTTATCTTTGGTTCATTCAATGCTCGTTTCATAATCATTTATTAATTGGGGTTCAACAAAATTTTCTTCCAATATTTTGGCCCCCTTTTTTCCCTCTACTATTTTTTGCCAATTTTTCCATTATTTTTATTTTTCTAACCCTTGTCAAATTATTTATATATAAAATTTTCACTACTTTGGTTCATCAATGTTATGTTCTTTTCTGGGTATCGAATTTATTGAGCTAATATTGTTTCTCACCTTGATGTCATCCATCTGCAACATGAAAAAATAATGATAATGTTGTGTTTTTGTCTAGGTATCGATGTTAATGAGCTAATATTGTTGCTCACCCCTACGTCAGTCATCTAAAACATGAAAATGTGAGGAAAATGTTGTGTTACTATCTGGGTATTGAAGTTACTGAGCTAATATTGTTCCTCACCCTGACGTCAGCCATATGAAACATGAAAAATTGAGTAAAATGCATAGTAATAGTAAGATTCCAAGTGGAATTGCATACACACATAAAAAAATGCAGAAAAAATATGCTTCAAAGGTTGATTGAAACAAGGATCTAAAATTTTCATAAACTTTAATTATGAACATGTTATCCTTCTTATTATGGTTCTTCTCAAGTACTTATTCTTTCCTATCTCACACAAATTTTAAATGATGAGTTGTTGCTACAATGCACATATCACTTATTTTTAAATCGTATAATTTTTGTGGTAAGGTTTCATAGTTATAAATAATATTGGGGAGTTGTTTATAGTGTCATATAAATAAAAATCATGTTTTGGAAAGGCATTTGGTATTGTTTTGTATTTCTTCATTTCTATCATATTTTTCATATCCTATGTTTTGGTTTTCTTCATTTTCATGGCATCCTTTATAACTCACATATATTTTTATTTATATGGAAAATATTTGGGAGATAAAGAATGCATGCATGGAACACATTACTCATCACTTGTCGATTCCAGAATAATATGAAGAAGTTTTTTTCTTATAAACGTTTCAAGAAGACTTCTATATAGTACAAGAAAACTTTTTAACATTGAAAATCCCATGTTGGAGTAACTTAAAAGAAGAAAAAAAAAGTAAAGGTGATCCCATGCTGGAGTAACTTAAAAGAATAAAACAAAAATAATTTGTGTTGTTAAACGTGGGAAGTTCATACCTTTCCATGTGATAAATCATGAACCAATTTTGGTAACTTGTTTATAGCAATATGTCTTTCTCCCGTTTAAGGAATGCTCGGGAGAGACTAAGGAGTTGTGTGAGTGTGCTACTGAAATTGTGAGTGCTCTACTGATGGTAGTTGCGCAGCTGAGTAACCCACTCCCCACTCTCCGCTCAAGGCAGGGACTAGCTGCCATGCATCTTACCTTCTTTTACATTAATCATGATAGACTCATGATGAACATGTATTTTTTGAAGCAAAACTAGATGCACCAATTTACATTATCAACTTTCTTCACTTTAATTGTTTATTATAAATTAATGTACAATCCACTTTCCCACTTGTATTTTTATATTAATGATTGAACTTTTTTTACTTTAATGATACCATACATTTGTACCATATAATAAATTGATATGGAATTTTTCAACTATTTAAATATTAATTATAATAAAATAGTAATTAATTATAATAAAACAAGCGTAATCACCGTAATATATCATAGTTCCTAAGCCTACCACTAATTAATTGATTAAGGTCAATTTTATTTTTATGGGGGGGCGCATTTTATCGGTATTCGAGAATGTTAGCATTTTCGCAATTTGGAATTCGCTTTATACACATTGCAGAGGAAAAAAGCTTGACCTGATATACTCTATGCTCCTTAACTCTGCACTCAATATTTCTTGATTCTGCATATTAAATTAGCATTATTAAAAGTGTGGAGGAAGAAATCTTGACTTGATATTCCACACACCCTTTCTTTCTCACTTCCTCATACACCCATTTTCTAGTAAACAAAATAGTAGCAGTTAGGCCCTCCCCCTCCCCTTTTCTTCAATTATGGCATCATTGTCAAGAGAAATGTTCTAAAACTAATCAATACTCAAAGGACTTTGACTACGAGGTATAAAAATAAATAAATAATTTTATGTTTGGTGCTTTTGGATTTTATTTCCTAGAAATCAATTAGAATTTACACAGCCCATTTTTCCTTGTAGGTTATTTACTTAGGCTTTTTTCTCACTTTTCTGAGTTCATATATTAATTTAAATATTTTTGAATCCTTTAAATCCTCAAATATATTAAACAAAACTTGAAGTGAACTTTTCCCTTCGTAATTATCATGCACAACAATGCGAGTAAAACAATAGTAAAATAATCTTTCATTTTGCAGAGTTCATTATTTCCTTATAGACATAGTACTCTAGCTCTTACATAGAATTTCATTCCCAAAAAATGAAAGCCACCTTTGCACTCTATAATCAAAGCTTCATCTGCACTCCGCATTTAGAATGTCCACATTTCCAACAACTAGAAAAACAACAACTTAGCAGAGCAAATACAAAAGAGACAAGCCCCCCTCCCCCTAAAAAACTAATCGAGTATGTGTTACCAACATGCATGTCAACAAATGCATGATGCACACTTGGGAATGCAACTAAAAACATGTTACTTGTTAAAATTATGTTATGTTCTCCATGCTTAGTTGCATTTTTTCTCATGAAATATTCATAAAAATTATATTTCTTTGAGCATTTGTGAACTAACCACTTATTGTCCAAAATTAAATGAAATGTGTTTTTAATTTATGATTTGTGCAGTTGATCAAGTGTGTGTAATAAAAAACACAAGTGTGTCATGATGTTCCACACTTTGCATGCATTCTCTCTCCGCACAATTCTCCCACATACCTTCCTGTCACATAAAGAGGCAGGTAAAATAATAGTAGAAGAGGCTTTCATTGTGAAAATTGTGGATTTTTCCTTATAGACATGATACTCTAGCTCTTACATAATAACTCAATCCTGCACAATGAAAGCCACCTTCCTCCACAATGAAAGCTTAATTAGTATCTTTGTATTTTGAATTGTTCTTCTGCAATGTTTCATACTTTGCATGAATTCTCCCTCTGCATAGTTATCTTGCGCACCTTCCTTCTGCGTAATACTAGTTTTTTAAATATTAAAGCCACCAAAACTACATCTCAGTTCAATACACATTAGTGTATATCTCAAAGAGAAGATTGTTCAGATAAAGAATTCCAATATTGTACGAAGTTAGCTTCCTTTTCACTCTACATTTGTATAAGGATCTTCACATTATCAAATGCAATAAACACTAGATACCACACTTCCGCACAATGTGTTATTAAGGCACTGCAGAGGAAAAAATGTCACTCGATATAGTCCCCACTCCTTAAAATAATCCTTTGCACTAAATTTCTCTGCACATTGTATCTCCTTCCTTTGCATATCAAAAAATAAGCATTTTTTCTTGATGCCTCAACTCTACATACTAAGTTATCATTATGTGAAGTGCAAAGGAAGAAATATTGACTCAATATTTTTACACACCCTTTCTTCCACACTTATCATACACCCATTTTATGGACAACAAAATAGTTTGTGAATATAACTACATACATGTTACTTGTTAAAATTTCTTTAAGTTCCCCGTGCTAATTTGCATTTATATTAATGAAAGCTTCATAAAACTTAGATTTGTTTGAGCATTTATGAATTTAACACTTATTGTCCAACATTAAATGAAATGTGTTTTTAATTTGTGATCTATGTGGCAGAACAAGTGTGCATCATAATAAACATAAGTATGTCGTGATTTTTTGCACTTCGACATGCATTCTCTCTCCACATAGTTTTCTTGCATACCTTCCAGCCGCATGAAGAGGAATGTAAAAAAATAGTGGAAGAATATTTCATTGTGCGAAGTGTGGAAGTTTCCTTAAAGATGTGGTATTCTAGCTATTACATAGCACCTCAATCCAACACAACGAAAGTCACCTTCCTCCACAATGAAAACTTGATCTGTATCTCCACATTTTGAATTGTTTTGTCACAATTTTCCAAACTTCTACATGCATTCCCTCCCCCCACCCCCCCCACAAAGTTCTCACACACACCTTCCTTCCACAAAATACTACTTTTTAAATGATTAAAGCCATTGAAACCACATCTCAGTTCAAAACACATTAGCGTGTTTCTCAAAGCGAAGATATTTGAGACGAAGAACTCCAATATTGTTTAAGGGGAGCTTCCTTTGAACTTCGCATTTGCATAAGGCTCTTCATATTATCAAATGTTGTAAATGTTAGATATTCTACTTCCATACATTGTGTTATTAAGGCTATATATCTTTATTAATAGTATAATTATTGCGGATGTTTATCTGATTAACACATATCACCATTAGAGAATCTAAACACAAGCATGTTGTCAATATCATTTATACACGTCAAATCATATACCGATAGAAACAAGGATTACTTGTAAGCATTAGTTTTTATAGCATATTTTATTACGTAATAATTTCAATGATAGCTGATAATGTACAAATTGTTGAAATCATTTAGTACTAGAGCATGTGAGAAAGGATAAGCGTGCAGGGTAGACATATATGGAGAAAGTATATCGAGAAGGAAATGTTTTCGAATATGTGGTAACTTGGAGTAACAGACATTGATTACGCTACAAATAAGTTTGCACTAAGCATTGAAGAACTAATTAATGCTTAGCAATACCATTAATATATTTTCAAAAAATCGATACATAATTACTTCATCACTCAAGTGCTTAATATCATTTACTCTAATGCATTGTGTAATTATTACTGGTTGCAAACATATAAATAAATTCGTATCTTTCGATATTATAAAATGCTCTTTTTTTCATTTATTCGGTGAATCGACGCGTAATTGTCACATCATTTGTGTGCTTAATAGCAATAATTGTTTCTAAACAATTCAATAATATGCACAAGTCTATGCATCTAGTATTCCTCATAGAAAATATAAATGGCATGTGTCTACTATTTGCATATTTCTTTTGCACAATGGACATTTCCTCTGCATTTCACATTTTGCACATGTATAATGATTATTGATTATAAACATATTAAGAAGAATGTGTTTATTAATATTATAAAATAGTATTTTTTCCATTTATTCGGTGAATTGACACATAATCATCACACTTATTAATAAGTATCCATTATACTAGATTGAAACAATATGTTTCGTACACTTCTTGCGCATATTGCCTTGTTTTCGAGCAACATTTTGGTGATTATCAAATATAAAAGAATAATTGATACATAATGATCAGGACATTGTAAAAGCCTAATTAAGGCTTAATTCTATGATTAAAAAATATATTTTTAGATATTAATGTAGGTACTATTGATATCACAAGCATTTGTTGCAGAGTAATGGTAAAATCATTATATATTTAGAGCTTCTATGAATTCAATTCTATTGATTTTTGCTAATGGTTTTTATTTCTTGATTCTTGTTTATTCATGCTACAAAATTGTCATGATTTTACATTGTTTAGAGCAAGAAGAAGTTCTAACAAATACCTCTAGTGAGGTTATTTACATATGAAATGTGTTTTACAAAAAAATGTAACCATGTGTATATCTCTATTTGTTATATTGGTTACCTAGAAAAAATCACATTGAATATAATAAAACATCAATTTTTGTTTTTCCAAATTAAATGAATTATGGACTTTGTTCTTGTTACATGAAATCTAATTACCACTTACATTTTTCTATTAACGATAGAACGTAAATGCCACATTGCTTTAATCAAATAATCATGCATCTTGACACTCCACAAATTGCAATGTGAGGCATAAAAATTTCATTATAGCCTTAATTAATTATTTAATATTTATTAATTCGCGTTCCAAAAATTTGGTATGTGTGGATCAGTAACATATAAAAAATGTGTAAAAAGAACCAACAAAGAGTCGGTTTCACATATTGCTTTCCACACAACCTTCCACTCGGCTAGAATGGAAACTAGTTGTAGAGCAATGTTTATGCATGCATTCGCTAAATAAATGTAAAAAAGACTATTTTGTAATAGCGATCAATTAGTTAAAAAGCACTAATAATTATACAATGACGATTTACCAAATAAATTCTTACATTAACTGGAACATGAAATAAACAAATATGCAAATTAAATAACAAAAATATTTTAGAATTAGGAAAATATTTTTTGGTTTTCGAAAATATTGAGAAAATAAGACTTTACACCTGTTACACCATTTTTTTGGTCATCTAACCTGTTACTATTAGATGGACCTAAGTACACCATGTAAAACCAATTTTACCCGAAGTAAAATTGCTTTCACTATGAAATATTGTTAGTATGAATTCTTCGTCGAAGTGTACGAAAAAGAACCACTTTAGCTACGCATAACTAATAGCCCTAACAACAATAGAGGCTGCCAAACATCTTCAGATCTGCGATTAGTAGTTAAAATGCTGCAACAAACAGATCTATAAATGGAAAGACATTAAGCAGTAAAGTAAAGAGTTTGCTCCATACATCCAACAGACAAGACAAGAACACGATTTTTGAATGAATTTTTATATTACAGGGCACCTGGGAGGAAACAAGAAGGTGTATCCAGATCTCCTCAATGGGATGGGTTCTTTGTAGTCCTCGGCACTTCAGATCTAAGCTTTCTCTCTCTTGTAGATGTAGAAAACCCAATGTAGAAGGTAGAGCTCAATGGGAGCAAAATGGCAGAAATGAGACCAAGTGTATAGATCCAGAGTGATCTAATATGCAACCAAAGGTGAAGAATGATGGGGAAAACCCTCCTATTTATAACAAAATATTGGGTCCTTCTAGATCTTGGTGCATGATTAAAATAATGTTAATCACATCTAGATCCACCTCTATGGAATATTTTATTATTATTTTTTGGAGGGAAAAGGGTGTTTGACTTGGGTCAAATCCCTTGATTAGTGAAAAATAAATAAATAAATGATTTATTTATCTTTTTAAGGAAGTGGTTGGGATATAATCAAATAAATAATAATTTATTTGATTAATGGTGGTTGATTTGGTCATATTTAACAAGGAATATTATTTAAATAATTATTCCTAGAAAATAATAAGATAACTATGGGTTTATCTCATTAATTTCTTTGTTTTTGGGTTAAACATGACTGGGAATAATAATTAAATTATGGTTTAATTAATTATTCCTTTTGGGGTCTCCTAATTAACATAGTGAAAGCAGTTTTACTTGGGGTAAAACTGGTCTTACATGGTGTACTTGGGTCTATCTAACGATGAAAGGTTAGATGACCAAAAAATGGTCTAACAGAAATAACTTAGTAAACCACCTTTATTAAGTTGTTTATAGTCTAAACAGGAAACCCCATGAGGAAATATTAAATAAATCCACATTTGTTTGATTTTCCTCAAGGAATAATTAGTTAAACAATAGTTTAATTAATATTCTTGGTCATATTTAACCCAAAACAAGAAAATTAATTAGATAAATTATTATTTATCTTATTATTTTCTAGGAATAATTATTTAAACCTTATTTAAATAATATTCCTTGTTAAATTTGACTAAATCATTTATAAATAATTAAATAAATCATTATTTATTTGATTATTACTAAACCACATCCTTAAAATAATAAATAAATCATTTATTTATTTATTATTTACAAATAAAGGGATTTGACCCAAGTCAAATTCTTTTGCCCTCCAACAAATATAATAAAATATCCCATAAAAGTTGGATCTTGATTTGGTTAATAATATTTTAATTATACACCAATATCTAGACTAACTCAATATTTTCTTATAAATAGAAGGGTTTTTGCAATTATTCACTACCTTTTGTTTCCTAAAGATCACTCTGGATCTATACTTTTGGTTTGACTTTGATCCACCATCATTGTCATATTTTGCTACCATTTTTCTTATGAGCTCCCTTTGAGTTCCATTTTTTGTCTAGGTTTTCTACACCATCAAGAAAGAGGGACTTTAGATCTGAAGTGTTGAGGACTTACAAGAACCCATCCCATTAAGGAGGACTGGTAACATCCTTCTATGTTCTCCTCCTAGGTGCCATAAATACAAAATTCTTTAAACATATTCCCGTCTTGTCTATTGAATGCATGGAGCAACTTGTGTTTTTATTTACTGCTTAATGTCCTTTAATGCATAGATCTAGATTTTGCGGCATTTATCTTGGTCAACTAATTATAGATCTAAAGATATTGGCATCCATATTTGTTGTTAGGGTTATTTTTTATGCACAGCTAAAGTGAGCCTTTTTTGTACGCTTGCGATTAAGGTTCTACTAACAATTGGCGACTCCACATGAGTTTACAGTTACGACCTTTGTCGTTTTTCAGATCCCTGCATATCCAACTGCTTCAAACCCTAATATTTCTCTTCGAATTCTTGTTTTTCTTTTCTTGATGTTGTTTTTAACCTATAAAACCCTAAAACATTGAAAATTCTAACTTCCGTGTGTTTTCGAACCTATTGCGCAGGTGAGAGGCATCAGCCGCAGCTGAGACGAAAATTTTTTCTGAAACCTGCCCCCGAGAGTGCCAAAAGTGCAGGTCACACATTTTCAACCAAAACTTGCAACCTGAACCTCTAGGGCATAGAAAACAAGCCAAAACCTACGACCTCTGCAGAAATCAGGTCAGAAACTATGACCTGGACTTTTTGTGGGAGTTTTTCTGAAATTTTTTCTGGGTTTGTCTGGACCTCTACTGAGGGTTTTCTGACCTTCTTCTCCACCCGTTTTGGATCTACACTTGTTCTATTTTACTCATCTAAGTGGGAACCTAGCCCTCTAGGGCTTCAATACCCTCCACCTTTCGTGGAAGAGTTTTAGATGTTGCAGGTTGTCTGAAATTTCAGTGTGTTTAGCCATTTTTTCAGATTTGATATCTTACCTTCATATCCACTTCAGATTGGTTATTTATCCATCCAAAACACCTCCTTTTGGTTTTGTTTGGGCTTTCCTCTAGGGTCCCCTCCGCTTCCCTCGAGTTTATAGCCTTTCGCCACCTTATTTGCAACAATATTTCCTTTGATTTTTGTTGTTTTTCTGCACCTATTTCCAACAGATTTGACATTTAGATCTCTGTCCCTCCCAACCTTAGATCTATTGGCTATTTTAGTGTGTTTTGACTAGATTTTTTCCCACTTACAGACTAGTTGTTGAGAGGCCCGCCTCCTTGGGTTTAGATTACTACACAATTAGCTGTTTATTTTATGTTATTTCATATTCATATATTGTTATCTGCAGATTTATTTACAATTATAAAGCACACTTTTTATTTTTCTCTACAAATGTTTGGGTTTAAAAATTAAAATTTACACACTTAACACACACACCCTAAGTGAAGAAAATCTTTCTTAACACCGCCAAGAAAAGACTTTAAACATTGTAATCAGTTGATCCTGCACCTCTTTGCTCATGTTTCGACATTGTAATCAGTTGATACTGCACCTCCTCACCCTTGTTGGTCTCTCCTCCCTTTGTGTCGTGTTTGTGCCTTCATCATTGCACCTCTAATGCATTTATACTGGAGACTTCTTGGCCTTCATCCTCAGTTTTCGGTAGGAAGACTTACTCCTCCACGTAGGATTCAAGTTAGTCCTCCACCGAGTCTGCACTCTGACTCCTCTTCTGGTTCATTGGGTTCTCCTTGTGGTTCTACCCCTGTTTCTCCCCTTGTCACCTTCACCATGTCTGGTTCAGGACCTAATGCTAGTGGTAGGCCCGGCCCTAATGCTGGGAATACTACTAGTGGGACCACAACAGGAACTACCCTGGCTGCTCCATTGCTCCCCTATATGGCAGGCCTCAATATTCCCGATTTTAACCAGTTAATCAATGACCCTATACACCATAACACTAGTTGGCCTGCTATGCCGACCAAGCTCCCTTTCGACATCCCCAAGTTTGAAGGTCTTGTTGGAGAAGGTCCTACAAATCATGTTCGATATTTCCACATGTGGTGTTCGTCTAACTCCATTACCGATGACTCTATCCATCTTCGGTTGTTCCAACATACACTTACTAGCGAAGATTCTAAGTGGTATGTTGATCATGCCTCACCCTCTCAAACCACCTTTGCGACTCTTTCCTGGGATTTTCTGTCTGATTTCCAGCTTCCCCTTTGTTATGACACTGGTATTGAACTTTTGACTTCTTTCCATTAATCGTCTGTGACCCGCCTATCCGATCATGTCCAGGAATGGCGGAGAATGAAGAGCCTATGTCGAGCCCCTACCTTCGAATACCATGTCTACATGGACTGGTTCCTTAGATCTCTTTTGCCTGCTATAGGAAAATATGATGCATCGCATTTCCCTCAAACCGAAGAAGCCGCTCTCTAGATTTCATTAAAATATGATTTGATCTACACTTGGTCGAGTTATGTTTATACCATTCTACCTGATCTTCCCAGACCCGGTGGTGCCAACGCACCGGGGCATCTCATATTGCCGATGGAATCATTGGAGCTCTTTCTCATCCATACGCTCCGCCTCCCATGGGCTATGGTTTTTCTTAGGGAGGGGCCAGCACCTCTAGCACTTTCCCCCATCTCGGTAACATGTATCCAGGATATGGCATGCCTCCTCCTTTTTCCCAACCTCCTATTTACCACAATGTTATCCAACCTCCTTATTATATGTATCCATAGCTTGGTGCTCTAGCTCCTCCAGCATTAGCACCTTCACCTCCCTTTCCTTCTCAACCCCCACAACAGCAGTCGTCGTGCCCTCAAGGGCAAGTGTATGCACAGCAGCGCGTGATTAATCCTCCTACTTACAAAAATAAGAGGAAAGGCATTCAAAATCAATATGCCCCTAGTAATCTTAGACATAATCCTCAAAATAATGCACCTAACACTACTAACTAGCAACAAGGCACTCAACCCAAGCAAGACAGGCATGTTCACACGAATAAACCTTGTTCTTGTTGTGGTGTTTATTGTCATTACACGCAATATTGTCCTCTTTTACCACATATGCGACAAATGTGGGAGTCTCAAGAAACATTGCGAGGACAACAAGCCTCCCCTTCCGTCCCTCCCACTGCTGCGCCTAGTCATCCGACTGTGTTTACCAATCCTTTCCCTCAGCAAGGATTTATGGCTACCCAACTACCTGAAGGTCAGGCGGCTACTCAACCTCCTCCATTTGGTACCTCCGATTACCATATTCTCATGATGAACTCTAACCAACCTATAATCGTTGACCTCAACCTTCAGACTCAGTCCCGTCAGTACAACAAGCTTCCCGCTATGTCTGTCCCTGAGCCACCTTCTTCAGGTTCTATAGAGCCTCTTTCGACAACTAATGGTCCTTTTCAGATTGCTCAGCCTAAGTCATAGGTTCATACCAATATCCCTAAGGGACCATTACACCGAAATGTTGCTTCTGGAAAAACTTCCCATTTGTATAGTATAGTAGATGATTTGGCGCAATCTCTTGTTTCCATCTCAACGTTGGAACTCTCTAGTCGTGCCCTTCACAACGAAAATATATATTATCTGCCATGGGTGCTATAGATCCTTTAGATGATCACTTGATCGTCTTTGATGTTGACCAGTCAGAACATCCTCCTCTTCTTATTTCCTTCGTCTCCCAAATCCCAGTCAAGATCCCGAACACCCACGTTTCCCGTTGTATCATTGATGAGGAGGCATCCACTTGCGTGATGTCCACTTTGGTTTGGAAGAAACTTGGATCGCCTGAGTTGGCCCCTTCCACGATCACTCTTTGAGCGTGTGATGGCCATGCCTTCCAGCCCATTGGCTTGTTTCACAATTGCCCTATTACTCTTTCTGGCAAGATTGTTTGCGTTGGCATAGAATTCATTGATGCCCCCTTAGATTACAAAATTATATTGGGTCGTAGCTACACTTATGCGATGTCTGTTGTCCCATATGTGGTCCACCACAAGATTTCCTTTCCCCATAATGGAAATATAGTCACCATTGACCAGTTGACATATTACAAACCGAAGTCTCAAACCTCCCTTGATTCATTTCTTCGGTGACCAATAAGAAAACCATCAATCCATTTACTAGTGTCTCACCCAGACTCTACAAAGACTCCTCTTTGCATGGTACATTTCCTAGTCTTCCTCCTCCTATCTCTAATCCTAGCTCATCAAATATTTGCATAATGCAATTGTCTCGGGCCTCCCTCAAGCGGTCCGCTTCGGCTAGTCTGCAGCCTACTCCTAGCCCTTCGATTCAAACTTCTGGACCCCCTCCTCCTGGCCCTTCACCTATAGCTGGTATCCATGAGCCTCTCGACCCTCTTGGAACAGTTCCTCCAAGCCTTTATCATCTCAGAGCTGTCCCACCTGGCCATTACCCCTCCCAGAGTGTACACGGTACCTCTCATGGCTACTTTATCTCTTCCTAACCTGACCCTAGGGATTACCATCTCGTACCTTGATCCCCAACCGCTACACCGCCTGGTCAACACAAACCTTATCTTTCTTTGACCCCGGTTCAACCAGTCCCCATGACTTCTCCTACTGCTACAGTGCCTTAGCCACCTCAGCAGGAACCTTCTCCTATTGCGACAGCTTCAAGTAAAAAGGGAAAATCTCACGATAGGGCATCAAAAGACAAGTTTTCCCCGACTAACCTTGCTCCTCCTCCGCCTCAGCCTTATGCTTTGTGTGATGTCATCAGTCATGCCACCCATACCTATCCTAAGTTGCCTCATATCAAGCCCATGGTTAATGTTGCGTTCCCTGAGTCTCCAGTCCCTAAAGCCTCTGTTTCTCCCTCGACTGCATCCAAGAACCCTATGACTATTCACACCAACCAACCTTGTGCTTTGTGTGATCTCCATGGCCATTATTCCCACCATTGTCTCCAACTTATGCATTATCACACCTCTTTAGAGGTAGTTCGTGAGTACGAGGTTGAATATAACCAATCCGCCTCTCCCATCCTTGTGCAGTATGTTGCAGGCTAGCTTGAAAATTTACCCGCTCCCATTGACATTACCCCTCCTGATGTCGAGATGAAGGAGCCTGTGGCCACCATCATCTACCTATCATCATCCATGAGACCCTCAGTGTAAGCTCCCTTTGAATCTTCCCCTTTTTTTTCGCTCGACCTCCCTTCAGCAATCACCCTGGGCTTAACATCGATAGATCCTTTACCTACTTGTTCTTCTGTCATCCCCCATGACGATGTGCATGTGAACCTTTCTTCTCATGATGATGAGTTAGGTAGCTTCACCATGTCATGTGGTCTCTCTTCCACCAGTCACCCCATATTCTATTACGATGATGACATTATGGAAGAAGTCACCACCCCTAACTTTATCTATCCCTTACATCGAACCCATGCATTCGAACCACATACACCTTGTGGCTATTACATTGACACCCAATGTTTGGGTAAGGGGGCACCCATATTTGAGAGACCAAGAGAAGAAATTCTCCACAACTCTCCTAGTGTGTCTGTTCGTGTCAACTCTATACCCTTATTCTTCCCCATTTAGAACAACCTCTAAAATCCCATATCACATCAGATCACTCTAGGGATGATACCCCTCATCATTCCTTCACCTTACATCAGCAACCCAGTCCCTTAGACATTGTTCTTGAACAGCCTATATGTTTTCTAGGAGAGCACAAGCTCATTATCTCCAAATCCTCTCTTTGTGATAGTGACACCATGTATGCCAACCCAGAAAATTAATTCCATTTGTTTCATATATGCAGTACCAAAAGAGATTGGTAATCCTCCATTCCCTTCCTCTAACTGCATAACCATAATGAAAAACAATGGAGCACCACATCATAAAAATGTGTTTAGATTCCCCTTTTTCTAAATACATTTTGGCATGACCACAACATGCTTGGGGGCACCTATGCCCCTCAACCATAAAAATCCCAGATCTTAGCCAAAAATAGCACTAAAACCCACTTTCTTTGATAGGTCACACTTTTCAGGTCATTTCCTGGGACAGGTCACAACTTTCTGCCCAGTACCTACTACCCAGGTCACAGAATAGACCCCAAAAAGTGCGACCTGGCCTGTTCATGAGCTCTGGGTACCTAAACTGGAATTTTGATCCCCTAGCTTAAAGGAGTATGGTTAGGCCTCGTACTTGCAACTGACGGATATCGATTCCAACGATAGGTTTTTCTGCTACGATCGCCGCAAGATTTAGGGCCTTCTCTCCTCTCTACATTCACCACAGCTGCACATGCAAATGAGTGAATTTGGAGGGAAAATGCCTTATTAAAAGAGAAACCCCTGATTTTTCTTTCGCCTGTTGCGGCCAAACCGTAGCTCAGTTTAACAACCTGTATGTACCGTTGGAAATATCTCACCGAGCCCTTAAATGGGTATCTGTTAGTTTTTCATGATTTGATACTTCACCATGACACATTTTGTCCAAGAAGCATCACTTCACCACTCCTCAAAATTGAATTTCTTCACTTGTAACACTTGTACTTGGGGCACCACTTTGCCTCCATACTTGTCCATTCTTGTGTCAATTTTTTTCATGAGTAACCATCTTGTACTCATGTTTTTATGGTCCCCATTGGACCTTTTCTATGTGGCAGCATCATCAAGTCGCCCTTGTTTAGAGCATCCAAGTTGAATCATCATCTCATTCATGGAGTCTATCCTGATTCCCTTTGTATCCCACTATATTCCTCCATCCTTCATTGCTTGGTTCCTCTCTCATGTCTCACATTATGGCCTTCAGTCCTACTGTCCCCTATCCCTTATGATATTGTGTCAGTCGCTGCCAAGTCATCCATGCCCTTTATGCTCTAACAATGGAAGTCATTCCTCTGCTCTCAGTACCCCCCATTTCTTCATCATCCCTGGTGTCTCTCATGCCTTAGTTGAGGATCCCTTATTGCCTCACCTATGGCGGACCTCCTTCTGTTGACATCAGATCATTCATTCTAGAAGACAGGTCTAGAGGGTGGTGTACCTCGGTTCCAGCTTCCACTCTTGTTCAGTGCCTCGGATCAGGCAAAGGGACTCCTTACAGTCCTTTGAATTTATTATTTCTCAACTCCAACTCCTTACAGCATGATCGAGATTTGTATACTTGATGGTTCAGTGATGTAGCAGATTGGAATGGTGAATATTGGGTGTGTGAGAGATGTTTTAGCCCTCATGAGGGGGTGTCCCTACAGGTAGCCCCTCACATACCCGGATGACCTCTTCATTACAGCCTTTGATGCAGCTCCATAGATTTGTTGATGTCAGCCTGAACCGCTTGCAGCGCTTTTTTGTTTGCATGTATCAGTCAAATTTTTAGAGCACTTTCTTGTTTATAGGGGCATTTGGGTTGTATTTGTATCTCATGTACTCAGATATTATTGTATAATTCCTAGTTTTTATCCCAAGCATACTATGTATGTGGGATTCATTATCATATTTTTATCTAGTTCATGTTTATTCCAGCATGTACTATATAGTTCAGTCCCTTGTTTACTTGATGCATTATTCTTTGTACTTTGTCTTGGTGGGCATAGGTATGCCTCCCCCACTGCCTATAGCATAGGTACTCACTCATAAAAGAGACTTGTCGCACCTGTAAGTCTCGCCTCCTCAGGGTCTAGTACTCTAGAGCTTTGATCTACCTTATATTTCTCTCTCTTTGACTTCCCCTTCGATGTCTAGTGATTGAGTTCTTACAATGTACTTTGGTCATACGATTAGCTCCTAATGCTCCCACACTGGGGGGGCAATATGTTACACCATTTTTTGGTCATCTAACCTATTACTATTAGATGGACCTAAGTACACCATGTAAGACCAATTTTATCCTAAGTAAAATTGCTTTCACTATGAAAAATAACTTAGTAAACCACATTTATTAAGTTGTTTATGGCCTAAAAAGGAAACACCGTGAGGAAATATTAAATAAATCTACATTTGTTTAATTTTCCTTAAGGAATAATTAGTTAAACAGAAGTTTAATTAATATTCCTGGTCATATTTAACCCAAAACAGGAAAATTAATTAGATAAATCATTATTTATCTTATTATTTTCTAGGAATAATTATTTAAATAATATTCCTTGTTAAATTTGACTAAATCATTCATAAATAATTAAATAAATAATTATTTATTTGATTATCACTCAACCACATCCTTAAAATAATAAACAAATCATTTATTTATTTATTATTTACAAATAAAGGGATTAAACCCAAGTCAAATTATTTTTCCCTCCAACAAATATAATGAAATATTCCATAAAAGTTGGATCTTGATTTGGTTCATAATATTTTAATTATACACCAATATCTAGACTAACTCAATATTTTCTTATAAATAGAAGGGTTTTTCCATTTATTCACTACCTTTTGTTGCCTAAAGATCACTCTGGATCTATACTTTTGGTCTGACTTTAATCCTCCGTCATTGTCATTTTTTGGTACCATTTTTCTTGTGAGATCCCTTTGAGTTCCATTTTTTGTCTGGGTTTTCTACACCATCGAGAGAGAGGAATTTTAGATCTAAAGTGCTGAGGACTTACAAGAACCCATCCCATTGAGGAGGACTGGTAACAGCCTTCTATGTTCTCCTCCCAGGTGCCATAAATACAAAATTATTTAAACATATTATTGTCTTGTCTATTGGATGCATGGAGCAACTCTTGTTTTTATTTACTGCTTAATGTCTTTTAATGCATAGATCTAGATTTTTTAGCATTTATCTTGGTCAACTAATTGCAGATCTAAAGATATTGGCAGCCATCTTTGTTGTTAGGGTTGTTTGTTATGCACAACTAAATTGAGTCTTTTTCGTACGCTTGTGATTAAGACTCATACTAACAACACCCAAAGCAAAGTAGTGGCTAAATTAGTGGTGATCTACATTGACATAGGGTATAGCCAACACATTAAAGAGAGGCATATAGATAAATGTCACACATGGAAATTAAACGTTGCTTATTGATAAAATATGGTTATATGTTATTATTTTATTTTTCAAATTTGATAACAATCTAAGGTGGAATAATTATATCCTCCAGTTTCAGTATTTTTTGTTATTATTAATTGTTATTCAGTAAATTTTCTTTTTCATTATGTGACTATTCATTTAAACCGCTTCTTTTGGGACTAGGTCTTGCTTCATTGTAATGCAAGTCTAAGTAGGTTGTTTTTGTTATTAGTTGACTCGTTATTATGTTTAATGTAAAAAAAATTCATCATTTAGCCCATCCATAGCATTATTGTATTCGAGTCTTTAATTTTTTCTGCTAAAATACAAGATGCCAAATGAACGAGGCAGAGCGAGATGTGGATTTGGTGAATGAGAATACTAAAGTTGGCATCCCCTGGAGAGCATTGTTCAGGGGGGAATATATATCCTATCCCTCTCAAAATATCTAATTTTAATGAGTCTACATTTTATCAACGCAACTATGGTAATGAGATTACATATCTCAAAATTCTTCTGGAACATATCGTAAAAAACAGTCATGATGAAGGGAATATTATCATATCATTCATGAATGATATCCAACACAATCAATGGTAGATGCAGGATAGGTTATCTAGTTTACAAAGGGGTCAGGAGTGTTTATAGGAAAAAATAAATAGCTTTGAAGGTATATTGGCTCATATGGAGAAACATGTGCATTTGACCATTAATCCCAAGAGGGCCTAGCTAGTTGAAGTAGATCCATGGAGATGTAGCCCAAGAGGGGTGAAATCCATTATCAGCTATTGTGTAATGTGTTTTTTGTGTGTTATTTCTCTGTATTTCATTTTTTGTACATGAGTTTTTAACAACTAATTAACTCATAAATTTCTCATAAAAAACACACAAACTTGACACATAAACACTCACATGAATGGCTAACTTGAGATGATCCTAGACACATTTTTTTAATAATGATGAGGGAGCTATCAGAGCAAAGTTTAGCTCATTTTTTTTGGTAAGTTAGGCTATTCTGTTAATTTGAAAACGTAAAAGTTACATATGCCGTAGTAGCGCAAGCATATCTAAGAAGTACAAAGTAAATGGTAACAAAAAGGCACTGATAGCAAGCTTGAAAAAAAACATGAGAGGTTTGTGTAGTTGTTCAGGCTTTACTTGTCATCTTCATCATCATTTTTGGGGACTTCCTCCTCAATGGGGCAAGCAGAGGCTTGTGCAGTAGCTTCCTCCATGTCTGCCACAGTACGGCTGGGATTGTGGGTCGGTGCACAGAGGATGGGGGATTCTGGATCTACGTCGTCGGGGACACGCATCCAAATGCCACCGGAATCCATCACCCAGATGTCTAAAACCTTATCTTCCTCCTCCTAAATTAGCAGTGGGTCAATTTTGCGGTGATGGAGGTGTGTCTGGGGAGAGATGGTGGACTTCCTCTCTACATAGCTTTCCCAGGGGCTTCGGCATTCTACTCAGGATCAGGATGCTGATGATCAAAAGTGCTGGAAGAGGAGCCTTCCATTAACTCTAGTCGATTGTCCCCGCCACGGTGATATCAACCAAGGAGAGCCCCTCTGTGTCCTCCTCGGATAATTCTATGGCGAATTCTGGGAGCCATTACGCACAGAGGTGGGGGGAAGAAATTAAGGGGAGGGTACGCAAAAAAGCAAGCAGTGCTTGGGCTTAGGGAGTAGGAATTTCTGGGGGAAAGGTGCACAGGAAGGGGTGCGGAAACCCAAGTGAGAATGCACAGCGCGACTCTAAGAGTAGATCATCGCAGCCTTCTAAATTCAGGGAGGAGCCAGAGAAGAGTTAAAGAGGAAAAAGGCAGAGATAATAGACGGTGTATTAAAAAAGGCTAAGGACTCATATTTTTAAAGGGGTTGGGGTGTGTGCAAGGAGGATTGCATTGAGTGGGATTTACACATATCTTTGTGTTATTACTGATCACCTGAGCAGGCTCGAGTGAAGGGGGATGGATACAATACAGGTTAATCATGGTATTCATTAATTGTGAGAGATGCGAGGTGATGCTCTGGACCTGGTGACTCAATTCTTGTCCTCTTGTCATCATTCCTGACTTTATGAGTCTCGTGCAAGTGATTAACTGTTTTTGGATCCACAACAGGTTACTCTCTATGGAGAAGATCTCTACCTCCATGGGAGTGTGGGATGTCATTGTCAAGCATGTCAGTTCTGTCACCTGCATCTGAGGGGAGTAGGTCCTTCTAAATGAGAGTGAGGCAATCATGTCTGAGTGATTCCCCCTCTACCTGTGTAAGGGTGGAATGATGCAACTCACACTACTTTCCACCCCTTTTTTCACCAGGAGATCCATGACAGAGTTGGATTTTCTCTAGACATGACCAAAAGTGATGGCTCTATGATTGTGAATCAATTGTTCTAGCACCTTGAGCTTTTGGGACAATCTCGAGATGTTGGAAAATTTTGAGGAAGCCATGCCTTGGAGGTTTTTTGTAGCAACCATGGCTATGATTTGTGAGTCTCCCTCTATTTCCATAGGGAAGTAATGAAACTTGATGGAAATATGAATACCCTGTATCATCCCCTCCAAATCCACCAAATTATTGTTGTCCCAACCTATATTCTTGTAGTAAATCCGAAGAGGGTCTCCTTGAGAGTTCCTTCTGAGTTTTTGTTTGAAAGGTTTTTTATTTTCCTTAAGAGGAATTTTGTGTTGAATGATGCTGGTATCATATGATTTTAGATCCTTGTATCCCCATGAAAACACATCTTTAAATTCTTTGAAAAGGTCTATATATTGTTGTTTTATATGAGTTGGGAGAGTGTTGGATAGTTTCATCATCTTGGGTTCTGTTAGGCTACCTATGTTATGTTCTTCTATGTTTGTTTCTATAGGCTCCATCCTTGGTTCTTTGGATACATCATTGAAATCAAAAATATATTCTAATGGTGCAAGACATCTTGGAATTGTATCATTTTTTCATTGTAAAACTTCCAGGTCTTTCTGATCTGTGTTGTCAATTATTTCTGCTCTAAAAGGATGTTCAAAATGGTTTATATTGGCAGAAAAACACAACCCTATTTCAGGGTATTTTTCTTCATCAAAACAGTTTTCCTTATGGCTTAAAAAAGGTGTTGGTATGGTAAAATCATCCTTTGATTGCAAAAAATCATCTATGTGTTTGTCTCCTTCAAACACTTGCTAGTAATATTCATTGTCAGGTATTGCAGGTCTATTTTTTACCTTTATGTCAGACTATTCATTTGCCTGTGGTATTTGGAAATTACTAGCAGCAAAGGCAAGTTCATTTGCTAGATTATTTTGAGCTCTTGGGATGAAAATGAGTTCATATTTTTCAAAGGTTTTTAGTAGATCAAGGGCAGCATTTCTATATTCTCTGAGTTTTGAGTTTTTGGTCGAATATTCCCCTTTGATCTATCTGATAAATAGCTCAGAATCCCCTTGGACTAATATTCTTTTGGCTCCTAAATATTTGAGTAAGTGTAAGCCAATAAGGAGGGCTTCATATTCAGCAATGTTATTTGTGCATGGAAAATCTAGTTTATAGGAAAATCCTTTGTTTGTGTTCTGTATCCATACACCAGCCCCTAAACTTATTTTGCTACAAGAGCCATCAAATTTTATTTTCCAAGGTATTTCAATCTCATTTTCATTTTCTTTATGTTGTTTAAGGCTGCTAGAATCTGGATTGTTCTTTTCTTGAATTGATGGCAGCTTTGACTATTCTAGTAGAGTAAATTCTCTTTTGTTTTCCTTTTCTAGTTGGTTGATTTCATCTTCATTATAGAAGATAAAGGAATCCAAACTTTAATGGATGGAGTAAATAGGAGAATTGTTTGGTCTATCTATGTTGCTCACCATGTATTTCATGTGGGATTCCTTGTATAGTCTTCTAGTTTGGTTAAACATTGGGATGGTGGCATAAGACATGTCTATTTGAAGGCTCCCCTGAATTTTGGCTCCCCGTGATCTAGACAGAAGCATGCCATATTTAGGGGGAATGACAACTACCACTATATCCATTACTATACTCCTAGCAGGAATTTGAGACAAGTTAACACACAAATTTTTAATTAAGCCTAAAAAATTGACTCTGCTTGAATCAAAAGAGTAAAGGTCTTTGTATGGTTTAGTAATTTCTAGGCCTAAGCTTTCCATTACTACTTTGGGCATAAGATTGTGAGAAGCACCTGAATCTAACATGGCATTGTGCAAGATCTTATAATGTATATTCAGGCTGACATAGAAAGGATGGACAGCCCCTTCTTGGTATTTTCCTTCTACTTTAGGACCAAACAATAACTCAGGTTTATCATCTGTCAAGTTTAAAGTATCAGTGTCACTGCTTATATTCAAAGCTTTCAAAACTTGGTTTTTATATACATTCTGAGTTACTAGTTCAGCTAAGGGTATAGTGATCTTGATTTTGGAAATTTCCCCTTCAAGGCTGAAATGAACTATTGTTCTTGACATATTTACATCTGTTTTGTCATTTACAAATCTTTCAGCAATTCTGATTTGCTGATTTTTATTTGGACTGCTATTTGGGACAAATTTGTTAGGGCCACTAGTAGAAGTACTAGGGTGGCTTTGTTCAACACTTTGATGAATGTTTTTTTCTTTATTTTGATCATATTTCTTAGCTAAAGTGTTGGTGTTACTTGTTGTCTTCTTAGGCTGATTTTCTGAAGTTTTCTTAGCAGCAATACTAGTGTTTTTGTCACTGGATCTTTCTGGACTCCCTTTGCTTCTAAGATTGTATTGTTTATGTACCTCCATGATAGATTTTTCAAACCCCAATATGTAATCTTCAGAATCCTCATTATTGTAGTCAGTTTGTTCTGAAGAGAAGAATCCGTGATCTTATTCAGTGAGAAAAACATATGTCTCACTGTCAGATCCTATCAATTTTACATGATTTTCTTCCAACCTTTCAACTTCCCTCTGTTCTTCTTGATCAATATAGTTTTGTTGAAAGGGAGGCCTACTATGTTGGTCATTATCTCTTTGCCTATCTTGATTAGGATCTCTTCTGAGATTTTGGTTTCTGTTTCTGTTTTGGTTTTCTCTAGGAGGCACTCTATCATTCAAATTTATCTTTCAAGCATCCTCTCCATTACCTTCACTAAGCTATCAATTTTAGTATCTGATGATGAGGTTGAAGACATTGTATCATCCTTGTATGTAACTATTTTTTCTTCTCTCAACCTAGCTCTTTTCTCAATCATATTTTCCTCTACACTCATGGCTCCCCTCTGCATATCTCCTAAAGTTGAGGGGTCTCTTTCTCTTAGTTGGTAGGCCATTTCAAGATCAAAACCTTATGGGAATTTGGCTAAGGCTAGGCGTAATGGAGGTTTCATGTCTGGGGGAAGTGCATTATACACACTATTGAATCCAGTGCAGTAATCATGGACACTTTCCCCATTGTTTCTTCTGAGATTGGTATATTCTGAAAGGATTTGGAGAGGGTTCTTTCTAATTTCCCATTTGTTTATAAATGTTTGATATAAATAAGGGAGATCATTTATGTTGTGAGGAGCTAAGTTTTTAAACCATTTCTTGACTTCTCCTCCTAAACTTTGAGCAAAAATTCTCATCTTAATAGTATCTTCTTCTATTTCCATGTAATCAAATGCATCATTCATTTTATCTACGTGTTGTTGGGAAGTAGTAGGTTCATTTCCAGCGAAATGGGGAATTTTGGATTGGTAATCATTTGGTAAGGGAACAATGGGTTGTGGTAACACTAGTGGAGCATACCATGCTGCCATGATTGGAAATAATGGGGGATTTATAAGAGGTGGATTAACAAGAGGGAAAGTGGGTTGAAACGGAGTGTTTTGAATAGTGGATGTGTGGATAGGAGTGGAAGAAACACTTGGGCCAGCAAACTGATGATGAGAAGATTTGTTATGGAAGGAGCTGAAATGATGGAAAAGCTGAGAATCAAGTGGAGTAGAAGGTGAGGCCCCTCTGCTAAAGCTCTGTTGCAAATGTGTGGTTTCAAAATCAGCTTGATTTAAATCACTTTGAGACTTATTTTTGAATAGGTTCTTTGTGTAAGGTAAGTCAAAGTGAGGATTTTCTAAGACTGTAAGATCTTTAGGGACAGATCTTGCTCTCAGGATGGTCCTATCAGTAGTTGGTTTTCCAGATCTAGAAGTTTGCCACAAAATCTTCTCTAGATTTTCAACTATGGTAGGGGGATTAGGATCTGGATGGGATCTATTATGGACCCTATGTGAAGCCAGATTTCAGTTTTTCAAAATTTAGAGAGGAAAGGTTTTTAGGACTGTTTTTCAAAAAATTTCCTCTCACAATGATTTCTATAGTAGGATAACTAGGCTTCTAAACTTCCTCAAGGCTGGTTAACACAATATTTAAGGAAATCTAGAGGTCTAGAGGAGTAATAGGTCTACTGGGGCTAGTGGAGTCGCCGAGTGGAAATTTTTAGCTTTCCTGAAGGTAAAATGTTTATGGTCCACCACCAATGGTTTATTTGAACACCAATTTGAAATGTTTTTGGGTTTTTATGAGTTTTACGTGGTTCTCTGGTTATGAGAGTGTCATATACCTGATTCAACACTTAGCTAAGGTGATGAAACAAGTAGAGTCTACTCTATGGCTTACTAGCTGATTTCTTCAAGGTTTGATAAGGGTCTCTTAGAATCCTAAGGTTTACTTTTATTGCCATTGATTCAGACAGATCCTATCATGATTTCCATTATGTTGGTAGTGCTTGAAGAAGCTATATTTCACTTAAATGAATACTGAGTATCTTGTTTAGGGACTTTTACTCAAAATGTCCCACCGTGATCGCCAAAATGTTATAGATCTTGTGATTTGGCCGATTGGCAAACCAAATGACAAGGCAACACATAAACCAGTCTTTAGAGCTCTAGGATCTAGCCCTCCTAGTCTCAGAGAGGGATCTCTGAATATGTTTGTAAATATATAACTTTTTTTCTTGTAAAAAAGTTGATTTTAGGCTAGTTATTAAGCATGAGTTTGTTTGATTGTTTTGTGGGACATGATGATCTAGGCAGCATAGATAGAAAAGGGAAATCTCTAAGTCATTGGGAAATGGAGTCAAATGGAATTTTATAACAATTTTGTAGATGAATTAGGGGTATCAAAGGGAAAATCTAACTTGGTTGTTGGATCTACAAAGTTTTCAGGTGAAATGAAACAAACATCAAGGTTTTTAGAATGAAAAGTAAAACTAAGGGCAGTTAAGAATCCTTAATTATATGTACTCTTCAACAAAGGGACTAAAAGCATCATTTGAACATGAAGAAGTATTTTATAGACAAGGATAACCATGAATTATACAAATTACACTTCAGCAAATAACAATTTCAAGACAAACTTTCAAAATGAAATGTAAGAGTCGAGGAACGCTTTATTTCATCAAAGATTTCACTTTCAAGGATAAGAAAACATTCAAGATTCACAAATAACTGCATTCATAGAATAGGAAACTCCTAAAAATATATTATTGCAGCTATAAAGACCTTCAAAACAATTATTTGAGCAAGTACAAAGGGTATGATCAAAACAGACCTCTTTGGCAGACTTCGGACAATGGTACTTTGAAGGGAGACTTCAAAAATAGTTTTTAAGTAGCAAAAAGGAAGCAGGGAAAACCATAAATCATTCTTGAGGCCACTGCATTGAAATATTTAGGAAATAAACAAGCATAAGGGTTGAAACAGTAGTTGAACTACTTAACAAAACCTTTAGCAAATGAAAACATAAAAAAAGTGAAGAGTAAACAGGTCTAAGGTGCTTCTAGGAGACATTTCTTAGCCTAAAACTTGTACTCTACTGCAAGCAAGAGATGATGAAAACATAATGGAAACAGAAAAAACATTAAACAGTTTAGAATACTTCACCAACAGCCAAGTTGAGGGATCCAACGACAGAGCTTTCTCCATCCATAAACAAGTCAAAACATCCACATGTTCCAGTACATCAATTTCTTTTCAATCTCAGCAAAACTATGTATTACTTCAAAGAGTTATAAAAAGCCCCCATATAATGAGTTTGGATGTAGTATTTATGCCGCAAATGAGGAGGTGTAACTACCTAGAGTTCAAAATATTATTAATGACATAGTAAATGCACTTATATCCTTAAAAACCATGTAAGGCATAAGGTAGGAACGTTTCTCAACTACTTCTCTGTGTATTAAATCTGTCTTTACTTCCTGAGGATAAAATAGATGAAAAGATTGACTTTGAGGCCCTTTCTATCTTTTACAATAACTATCTGACAGTTTATAAAATATCTTTTTGTGTAATGACTGCCAATTTGTCTTTTGAGGCACAAAGTAAGTAAAAGGTGTCAATTTTGAGTTATTAAGTGAATAACTACTCCTTTGATGCATCCGAGGCTATATTTAAGCCTAAGTCTTCTTGATTTGACTCTAAAATTGCTCTTTAGGCCTAATCTATCTTTATTTCATCATAAAGCTATGTTTTAAGGCCTTTTTAGCCTTGATCTGCTAATTAAACCTTTTTTAAATCTTCTGTCTGTCTCTTAATACCTTGATACTCTGTTTTGACTCTGATTTTGTGTTTTTGAGGCTGATCATGCCCTCTTCGGTCTTCAATTTGTCCTTTTCCTGACTGTATCCACCTTTAAACTATGTTTTATCATTAAAATTGTAATATTTAAACTTTAATCCTTCAATATTCTGCCTTAACCCTTTTTACTGTGACTATTCGCCCGCTTTCCCTTTAATCCATTGTTTTAGCCTTTAACTCTGCTTTATTCAACATTTGCTTGGTTTTAGGCCTTCTTTAAATCACTTTTCGATGTTTTCAGGCTTTCAGTCTTTTACTTGACTTTTAACCTTTTAAACTGTCTTTGTCCCCAAACGGTGCTTTATCCTTTATGTCTAATTCCTGATATTCTTTCATTGTTCTTCATTAATCTTCATTGGTTTCGCTAACTGGAAATTTCTTTATACACTAGAGGGTTTTACTATGTAACCATTTGCTAATGAAACAATTGGTAAAAATGTTGAAATCTAACCCTTTTGTCCCTTTTTTGCATTTTTTTTGGGCCACGAGGATCGTCACCCTTGGCCTTGTCCCTTCATTGGACTGTGGGATGATTTTATACTAGGAAAATGCCATTAAACCTACAATAAGACACAAATCATTATAAAACCCTGTATTATGTGGGTAAAACTACTTTGAAGGCTAGAAGAGAATGAAAGGAGCTTATGTAGAGGAGCGGAAGAGGTTTTTTGAAGAAAACCGGTGAAAATCCAATTTAAAAAATGCATATGGTGTGATTTTACAGGATGGTGGTTTTGCGAAAATCGTGAATGGTTTTTGCGCAGACTCTCGGGCAGTAAGTGGTTTTCCTAGAGGGCACACAATCAAATGAAAAAATGTCACGTGGCTCCTGCAAAACCAGTGATCTCACGTGCCTCTGGGACGTTAAAACTCTACTGGTAAATTCACGCGATACATGATCCGCACCGTCGGATTAGGAGGTGCAGATTTGACAGTGGAGATCTGGCGTGACAAAAAGTTGCACGGCAGGAGTTGTAGTGGGGGATAGGTGTCAGCGCGTGATTGGTAAAGTGCTTGAATAGTGGGGGTAAGTGGGTCTGGAGGGTTGGGCACCGGGATTGAATGAGAACCGTCAGATTTTGATAAACCAACAGTGGGGATCGTTGCGGAGGGTGGAGGAAAATAAAGACAAGGGAGAAGGGGCTAGAAGGAAAGGGGCGAGAAATTTTTTATGGAGGAAAAGGGACCAGGAGCGGAGAGGAAGAGCTAATCGCATCGGTGGATTAATAAAAAACAAGACAAGGGGAAAGGAGGAAAGAAAGGGAATGTCGATGCAATGAGGGGGCTAAGGGCTTGGGCCGAGGTATGGTCATGTGGAGGGGAGAACGACCAAGGGCCAGGGACAGAAGGGCCAATCACATCAGCGGAAGAGGAAGCAATGCAATGAACCATGCGGTATCGCCGATGCGATATAAAAGGCACTGTTGCGATGGAAATGTCTAATGTGATGGGGCTAGTGCCTGGTTGCGAGCGCTCAGGCATATGGAGGAAAATGGGTGAAAATATCTAAGCCCTCGAGCGCTTAAAATTTTATTTATAAAAAGACAGTTTTTTAGGCCCAAAAAATGGCTTTTAGGCCATATTGGAAGTTCCGATAGGTGAAAAGGGGTGTTTTAAACCAAAACAAAGTGAGTAAAATGGTTTTAAAAGGGTTTTTCGAACCATATAAAGGGGTTATGATGGTTTGGAGGGTTTTTTCAGAGGAAATGATGAGTTTATAGAGGGAAAAAGGGCTATTTTTCAGAGGGAAATGGACTGATAGAAATAGGGATAAATAGCCTGAAATGAGCTTTCTTCTTTGAAACAACACGATAACTTTTTAAGAGACATGGATGAAGATTTTGGTGAATTGACAGACTCAGTATGATGAAGGCAATGAGATTTCTAGAACTCATAATGTTTCTTTGAAATATTATTTCTAGAAATCTAGGCTTGGCAATTTAGTCATCTTTGGATATCATCAAAATTATGGATGGCTAACAGTGGCTCCACTTGGGGAGGACAGTTGTCCTTTTAGGTGTCCAGGACCTCAAAAATATTTAAGTTTTAGCAGACTAGTGCCTTATCCATTGGGCAGATCTCTTCTTTTCTTGTTGATCTTTCTCTAAAAAGGACAACCTTTATCAATCTGCAACATGTAGTTTCTTCAAAACAGCATCTCTACCTACCCAACCTTACTTTTTCTAGCATTTTTTCTTCTTCCTTTGAATGCATTTGAACTAGGAAACTTTTTTCCATTATTATATTATTATTTTTTTGAAAACAGAAATAAACTATCTAATCCTATCCTTCTTTCTTCCAAGAGTCCAGATTAAACTGTTGTACTCTTTATTTTTCTACCTAAGCTACTATCTGTCAAGATTAAGCTGTTTGACAGATTTTTATTCTCTATTTCTAAAAACAGGAAATTTAAACATAGTCAAATCAGGATTAGACAGTCTAATTTTCTATGGTGTCTATGGCTATATGTCCAAGCTGCACATAGACTTTATTTGCAGAAAAAATAAAACAACATTGTGAAGGCTTAAGATCTGAAAATTAAAGGCATCCTTCTTTTCTTTTCTCAGCTCTTGATTTTGATCTTTTGAGTTGTCTTCTTCTTTTGCTGGTTCAACTTTTCAGCATATTAGAACTAGCCTTTCCTTCTCTCTTTGGCCTAAGTTTTTATCATGCTAGAGTCGTCTTTTCCTTTGATTCCTGGTTCAAATTTTGAGCATGTTTGAACCATTTTTTTTCTATCCTAATCTATTCTACTGATAAGCCAAGATTAAATTGTTCAGTAAATCTGATTCACTAACCTGTCAGCAGTAAATTGAAAGTATGTTCAACCATGTTTAAGCTAGATGACTAAACAATATATCATTTCTTAATCAGCAGTGGCACTTAGATTTGCTCACTTTCAGAAAATTCTCTTTTTGGGTATGGGTTCGTACCTCTTTTGAATATGCCCTCTTTTCCTTTTCTATTTTTTTGTCTTTTTTCCTTTTTTTCAAATTGAAACAGAAATGTTATACACAGTGGAAAGCATAAAAACTTTGAAATTTAGGACTCTTGACAAAAATAATGCTTGAGCATCCTTCCATTGTCAGGACCTCCAAATAAATATTCCACATTCAACTCTTGTAGAAAGAATGCATTATGACCCATAATAGAATGAATAATATATGGCCCTTTCCACAGATTCTCAAATTTGCCATGTTTTCCCTTTTATTCTCTTCTAGAATCCCACTTTAGAACTACATTCCTGACTTGGAAATCATTTTCTTTAGTCCTCTTGTCAAATAATTTTTTGATACTCTCTTGGACTATTTGTGTTCTATTGTACACTTCCTCTCTGGTCTGCTGTAAATGAATGGTCTGATTTATCCTTCTTTGCATATCATTTTCCTTAGATTGTACTTCTTGGAGGAGCTTCATGACTGGAACTCCTAGTGAGGTTGGGAAGATTGCATCCATGCCATAAACCAGCTGATAGGGGGACATATTTATTGACTTTTTGTTGGTTAATCTATCAGCCCATAAAGCATGAACAAGCTTACTATGCCATGATTTCTGATTATGCTCCAACAGTTTTTTGATAATATTGACAAGGCTTTTGTTGGAGAATTTAGCTAATCCATTTCTTTGGGGATAGTAGGCAGTGGAATGACTCAATGTGATATGATATTTATAGAAAAATTCAACCATTTTCTTATATTTGAAGGCAACAGCATTATCTGTTATAATTTTTCTTGGACAACCAAACCTGGATAGTATGTTGGTTTCAAGGAACTTGATAATGACAGAGTCAGTAGCATTCCTAGAGGGTATGGCTTCTATCCACTTGGTAAAATAACCAGTGGTAGTGAGGATCCACTTATGTTGGGCTGAAGAAGATGGGTGAATTTCCCCAATGAAGTCCAAACCCCATTATTGAAAAGGAGCCTCAACACTAATGGGATGTAGGGGTAAAGGTAGGAGTTTTATTTTGCCATAAAAAATTTGACACTTGTGGAAAGACATGACAAGTTTCTGAGTATCTGGGAAAAGGGTGGGCCAATAGTAACCAGATCTGAGGATTTTATTTGCTGTGGTATTCCAGTATAGATGTCCTCACATTCTCCCTCATGCAGCTCATGCATGATTTTTCTTGCATCAACCTCAAGTATACATTTAAGAAATATTCCAACAGAATTTTTCCAATATAAAACCCCATCTAATATGCAATAATTTAAAGCCTTTTGTTTCAATAATCTAGCTTTAGTTTTAGACAAAGAAGGGGGGGCATTCAAATAAAGTAGCACATATATGATATCAGCATACCAAGGTGAATTCACAAATGTTTCTACAATGAATGGGGGTGTGAATTCCTCTATTTCTTCTAAGACATCAACCATATTCATATCAAGTGCTTGGAAGTTTGACTCAGCCATGAGTTTAGCTAATCCCTACCCTTTGATCAGTTTGGTAGGCCTGATTTCTAGTCATATTCTAGAATAATAGCAATCCATTTTCCCCTTTTACCATCTGGTTCTTGACTTATAATATCCTTGACAACAGTATGTGGGACAAAAGCAATGATGTGAGAATGCAAAATATAAACTCTAAAGTATTTCAATGCTTTTACCAAGGCTAAGACTTGTTTCTCCATGATGTTATACTTGAGTGGAGCATCTCTTATGGCCCTACTAAAAAAGGATATAGGTTTTTCATGCCCCATGTCATTCTTTTGTAGTAATACCGCAGCTATTGTATGTTCAGATGCAAAGGAAAAGATATAGAAATCTTTGGTGAAATTAGGACTTATGAGAACTGGTGTTTGAGTAAGGGCTTGTTTCACTAGTTCAAATGATTGTTTAGCTTGTATTGTCCATTTAACACCTACCTCTTTCTTAAGCATGTTTGTGATATTTCTCAATAGCTCAGCAAGGTTGGGGATGAATATCCTTAAAAAAATTATCTTTCCAATGAAAGATTGTAATTCTTTGAGGTTTCTAGGATGGCTGATTTTCAACATGCCACCAATCCTTTTAGGGTCTACTTTGATTCCCTCTTCAGAAATTATGTGGCCAAGAAGCTTTCCTTCTTGGAGACTGAAGAGTGTATTTTTGGGATTCAAAGATAAGCCATATTTCCTACGTTTCTCAAAAACTTTTCTTAAATGTATCAAGTGTTCTTCATCAGTTTTAGAGAAAACAGTAATGTCATCAAGGTAAATGATTACAAAATAGCCTATGTCTTCTGAAAAGGCTATGCCCATGGCCCTTTGGAAGGTGGCCCCTGCATTCATTAAACCAAATGGCATTTTGACATACATGAATGTACCCCAAGGTGTAGTAAAATCAGTTTTATGTTGGTCACTTGGGAGTGCTAAAACCTTATTGTAACCTGAGAACCCATCCAGCAGTGAAATTCTTTTAGACCCAACCACCCTTTAAAGTATATGATCCATTTTTGGCAATGGATAGTTATCTTTAAGAGAGGCTCTATTTAGATTTCTGAAGTCAATACAGAGCCTAATTTCCCCAGTCTTTTTCCTAACAGATACTAAGCTGGAAACCCATTATGAATCCTTGATAGGAACTATGATCCCAGCATCATACATTTTCTTAATCTCTTTCTCAACTAAAGGCAATAAAACAAGGTTTATCCTTCTGAGTTTTTGTTTGAAAGGTTTCTGATTTTCCTTAAGAGGAATTTTTTGTTGAATGATGCTAGTATCATATGATTTTAGATCCTTGTATCCCCATGAAAACACATCTTTAAATTCTTTGAAAAGGTCTATATATTGTTGTTTTATATGAGCTGGGAGAGTGTTGGATACTTTCATCATCTTGGCTTCTGCTAGGCTGCCTATGTTATGTTCTTCTTGTTTTTTTCTATAGGCTTCATCCTTGGTTCTTTGGCTACATCATTGAAATCAAAAGTTGTTCTAATGGTGCAAGACCTCTTGGAATTGTATCATTTTTTCATTGTAAAACTTCCAGGTCTTTTTTATCTACATTTCCAATTATTTCTTCTCTAAAAGGATGTTCAAAATGGTTTATATCAGTATAAAAAGATAGCCCTATTTCAAGGTATTGTTCTTCATCAAAACAGTTTTCCTCATGGCTTAAAAAAGGTGTTGGTATGGAAAAATCATCCTTTGATTGTAGAAAATCATCTATGTGTTTGTCTCCTTCAAACGCTTGCCAATAATATTCATTTTCAAGTATTGCAGGTCTATTTTTTACCTTTATGTCAGAATGTTAATTTGCCTATGGTATTTGGCAATTACTAGCAGCAAAGGCAAGTTCATTTGCTAGATGATTTTGAGCTCTTGGGATGAAATGAGTTCATATTTTTCAAAGGTTTTTAGGAGATCAAGGGCAGAATTTCTATATTCTCTGGGTTTTGGGTTTTTGGTCGAATATTCCCCTTTGATCTGTCTGATAATTAGCTCAGAATCCCCTTGGACTGATATTCTTTTGGCTCCTAAATCTTTGAGTAAGTGTAAGGCAATAAGGAGGGCTTCATATTCAGTAATGTTATTTGTGCATGGAAAATCCAGTTTATAGGAAAATCCTTTGTTTTTGTTCTATATCCATACACCAGCCCCTGCACTTAATTTTCTACAAGAGCCATCAAAGTTTATTTTCCAAGGCATTTCAATATCTTTTTTATTTTCTTTCTATTGTTCAAGGCTGCTAGAATCTGGACTGTTCTTTTCTTGAATTGATGGTAGCTTTGACTGTTCTAGTAGAGTAAATTCTCTTTTGTTTTCCTTACCTAGTTGGTTGATTTCATCTTCATTATATAAGATAAGGGAATCCAAACTTGAATGGATGGAGTAAATAGGAGAATTGTTTGGTCTATCTATGTTTCTCACCATGTATTTCATGTGGAATTCCCTGTATAGTCTTCTAGTTTGGTTAAACACTGGGATGGTGGCATAAGACATGTCCATTTGAAGGCTCCCCTAAATTTTGGCTCCCCATGATCTAGATAGAAGCATGCCATATTTAGGGGGAATGTCAGCTACCAATATATCCATTACTAGACTCTTAGCGGGAATTTGAGACAAGTTAACACACAAATCTTTAATTAAGCCTAAGCATTTGACTCTGCTTGAATCAAAAGAGTAAAGGTATTTGTATGGTTTAGTAATTTCTAAGCCTAGGCTTTCCATTAATAATTTGGGCATAAGATTGTGAGAAGCACCTGAGTCTAACATGGCATTGTGCAAGATCTTATCATGTGTATTCAGGCTGACATAAAAAGGAGGGACAACCCCTTCTTGGTATTTTCCTTCAACTTCAGGACCAAACAATAACTCAGGTTTATCATCTGTCAAGTTTAAAGTATCAGTGTCACTACCTATATTCAAAGCTTTCAAAACTTGGTTATTATATACATCCTGAGTTACTAGTTCAGCTAAGGGTATAGTGATCTTGATTTTGGAAATTTCCCCTTCAAGGCTGAAAGGAACTAATGTTCTTGACATATTTACATTTGTTTTGTCATTTACAACTCTTTCAGCAATTCTGATTTGCTGATTTTTATTTGGACTGCTATTTGGGATAGATTTGTTAGGGCCAATAGCAGAAGTACTAGGGCAGTTTTGTTCAACACTTTGCTGAATGTTTTTTTCTTTATTTTGATCAGCATTCTTGGCTAAAGTGTTGGTGTTACTTCCTATCTTCTTAGGCTGATTTTCTGAAGTTTTCTTAACAGCAGTACTAGTGTTTTTGTCACTGGAGCTTTCTAGGCTCCCTTTGCTTATAAGATTATATTGTTTGTGTACCTCCATGATATACTTTTCAAACCCCAATCTGTAATCTTCAGAATCCTCATTATTGTAGTCATTTTGTTTTGAAGAGAATAATCCTTGTTCTTTTTCAATGAGAAAAACATTTGTCTCACTGTCAAATCCTATCAAGTTTACATGATTTTCTTCCAACCTTTCAACTTCCCTCTCTTCTTCTTGATAAATGTAGTTTTGTTGAAAGGGAGCCCTAATCTGTTGGTCATTATCTCTTTTCCTATGTTGCTTAGGATCTCTTCTGAGATTTTGGTTTCTATTTCTGTTTTGGTTTTCTCTAGGGGGCACTCTATCATTCAGATTTATCTTTTCAAGCATCCTCTCCATTACCTTCACTAAGTTATCAATTTTAGTATCTGATGATGAGGTTGAATCCATTGTATCATCCTTGTATGTAACTCTTTCTTCTGCTCTCAAACTAGCTCTTTTCTCAATCAGATTTTCCTCTACACTCATGGCTCCCCTCTGCATATCTTCTAAAGTTGAGGGGTCTCTTTCTCTTAGATGGTAGGCCATTTCAGGATCAAAACCTTCTAGGAATTTGGCTAAGGCTAGGCCTAATGGAGGTTTCATGTCTGGGGGAAGTGCATTATACACACTATTGAATCTAGTGCATTAATCATGGACACTTTCCCCACTCTTTATTTTGAGATTGGTATATTCTGAAAGGATTTGGAGAGGGTTATTTCTAATTTACCATTTGTTTATGAATGTTTGATATAAATAAGGGAGATCATTTATGTTGTGAGGAGCTAAGTTTTTAATCCATTTCTTGACTTCTCCTCCTAAACTTGAGCAAAAATTCTCATCTTAATAGTATCTTCTTCTATTTCCATGTAATCAAAGGCATCATTCATTTTATCTATGTGTTTTTGGGAAGTAGTAGGTTCATTTCCAGTTAAATGGGGAATTTTGGATTGGTAATCATTTCGTAAGGGAACCATTGGTTGTGGTAACACTAGTGGATCATACCTTGTTGCCATGATTGGAAATAATGGGGGATTTATAAGAGGTGGATTAACAAGAGGGAAAGTGGGTTGAAACGGAGTGTTTTGAATAGTGGATGTGTGGATAGGAGTGGAAGAAACACTTGGGCCAGCAAACTGATGATGAGCAGATTTTTTATGGAAGGAGATGAAATGATGGAGAAGTTGAGAATCAGGTGGAGTAGAAGGTGAGGCCTCTCTGCTAAAGCTTTTTTGAAAATCTGTGATTTCAAAATCAGCTTGATTTAAATCACTTTGATACTTATTTCTGAATAGGTTCTTTGTGTAAGGTAATTCAAAGTGAGGATTTTCTAATATTGTAAGATCTTTAGGGATAGATCTTGTTCTCAGGATGGTCCTATCAGTAGTTGGTTTTCCAGATCTAGAAGTATGCCACAAAATCTTCTCTGGATTGTCAACTATGGTAGGGGGATTAGGATCTGGATGGGATCTATTATGGACCCTATGTGAAGCCAGATTTCAGTTTTTCAAAATTTAGAGAGGAAAGGTTTTTAAGACCGTTTTTCAAAAGTTTTCCTCTCACAGTGATTTCTATAGTAGGATAACTAGGCTTCTAAACTTCCTCAAGGCTGGTTAACACAATATTTAAGGAAATATGGAGGTCCACATGAGTAATAGGTCTACTGGGGCTAGTGGAGTTGCCAGGTGGAAATTTTTATCTTTCTTGAACGTAAAATGTTTATGGTCCACCACCAATGGTTTATTTGAACACAAATTTGAAATTTTTTTGGGTTTTTCTGAGTTTTACGTGGTTCTCTGGTTATGAGAGTGTCCTATACCTTATTTAGCACTTAGCTAAGGTGATGAAACAAACAGAGTCTACTCTATGGCTTACTAGCTGATTTCTTCAAGGCTTGATAAGGGTTTCTTAGAATCCTAAGGGCTACTTAGATTGCCACTGATTCAGACAGATCCTATCATGATTTCCATTATGATGGTAGTGCTTGAAGAAGCTATATTTCACTTAAATGAATACTAAGTATCTTTTTTAGGGACTTTTACTCAAAATGTCCCACCATGATCGCCGGAATGTTATGGATCCTGTGATTTGGCCGATTGGAAAACCAAATGACAAGGAAAAACATAAACCAGTCTTTAGAGCTCTAGGATCTAGCGCTCCTAGTCTCAGAGAGGGATCTCTAAATATGTTTGCAAAGACATAACTTGTTTTCTTGTAAAAAGGTTGATTTTAGGTTAGTTATTAAGCATGAGTTTGTTTGATTGTTTTTTGGGACATGATGATCTAGGCAGCATAGATAGAAAAGGGAAATCTCTAAGCCATTGGGAAATGGAGTCAAATGGAAGTTTATAACAAGTTTGTAGATGAATTAGGGGTATCAAATGGAAAATCTAACTTGGCTGTTGGATCTACAAAGTTTTCAGGTGAAATGAAATGAACATCAAGGTTTTTAGAATGAAAAGTAAAACTAAGTGCAGTTAAGAATCCTTAATTATATGTACTCTTCAACAAAGGGACTTAAAGCATCATTTGAACATGAAGAAGTATTTTTTAGACAAGGATAACCATGAATTATACAATTACACTTCAGAAAATAACAATTTCAGTACAAACTTTCAAAATGAAATCTAAGAGTAGAGGAACGCTCTATTTCATCAAAGATTTCACTTTCAAGGATAAGAAAACATTCAAGATTCACAAATAACTGCATTCATAGAAGAGGGAACTCCTAAACATCTATGATTACAGCTATAAATACCTTCAAAAATATTATTTGAGCAAGTACAAAGGGTATGATCAAAATAGACCTCTTTGGCAGACTTCAAACAATGGTACTTTGATGGGAGACTTTAAAAATATTTTTTAAGTAGCAACAAGGAAGTAGGGAAAACCATAAATCATTCTTGAGGCCATTGTATTGAACTATTTAGGAAATAAACAAGCATAAGGGTTGAAACAACAGTTGAAATACTTAATAAAACTTTTAGCATATGAAAACATAAAGACAGTGAAGAGTAAACAGGTCTAAGGTTCTTCTAGGAGACATTTCTTAGCCTAAAAATTTTACTCTACTGCAAGCAAGAGATGATGAAAATCGAATGGAAATAGGAAAAACATTAAATAGTTTAGAATACTTCACCAACAGCCAAGCTCAGGGATCCAATGACAGAGCTTTCTCCATCCATAAACAGGTCAAAACATCCACAGGTTCCAGTACATCAATTTCTTTTCAATCTCAACAGAACTATGCATTACTTCAAAGAGTTATCAAATGCCCCCATACAATGAGTTTGGATGCAGTATTTATGCTGCAAATGAGGAGGTGTAACTACCTAGAGTTCAAAATATTATTAATGACATAGTAAATGCACTCCTATCCTTAAAAACTATGCAAGGCATAAGGTAGGAATGTTTCTCAACTACTTCTCTATGTATTAAATCTATCTTTACTTTGTGAGGATAAAATAGTTGAAAAGATTGACTTTGAGGCCCTTTTTTTCTTTTACAATAACTGTCTGACAGTTTATAAAATATATTTTTGTGTAATAATTGCCATCATGTCTTTTGAGGCACAAAGTAAGTGAAAGGTGTCAATTTTGAGTTATTAAGTGAATAACTGCTCCTTTGATGCATCCAAGGCTATCTTTAAGCCTAAGTCTTCTTGATTTGACTCTAAAACTGATCTTTAGTCCTAATATGTCTTTATTTCATCATAAAGCAATGTTTTAAGACCTTTTTAGCCTCGATCTGCTAACTAAATCTTTTTTAAATTTTCTGTTTGTCTCTTAATACCTTGATACTCTATTTTGACTCTGATTTTGTGTTTTTGAGGCTGATCATGCCTTCTTTGGTCTTTAGTTTGTCCTATTGCTGACTGTATCCACCTTTAAACTGTGTTTTATCATTAAAATTGTAATATTTAAACTTTTAATCCTTCAATCTTTTGCATTAACCCTTTTTATTGTGACTATTCACTGGATTTCCCTTTAATCCACTGTTTTAGCCTTTAACTCTGCTTTATTCAACATTTTCTTGGTTTTAGGCCTTCTTTAAATCACTTTTCGTGCTTTTCAGGATTTTGGTCTTTTACTTGACTTTTAACCTTTTAAACAGTGTTTGTCCCCAAATGGTGCTTTATCCTTTATGTCTAATTCCTGATATTCTTTTACTGTTCTTCATTAATCTTCATTGGTTTCGCTCACAGGCACTTTCTTTATACAGTGGAGGGTTTTACTGTGTAACCATTTGCTAATGAAACAATTGGTAAAAACACTAAAATCTAACCCTTTTGTCCCTTTTTTGCTTTTGTTTTGGGCCACGAGGATCGTCACCCTCGACCTCGTCCCTTCATTGGACTGTGGGACGATTTTATACTATGAAAACGCAATTAAACCTGCAATAAGACACAAATCATTATAAAACCCTACGTTATGTTGGTAAAACTACTTTGAAGTCTGGCAGAGGGCGAAAGGAGATTATGCAGAGGAGAGGAAGAGGTTTTCTGAAGAAAACCAGTGAAAATATGGTTTAAAAAATGCATATGGCGCGAGTTTGGAGGATGGTGGTTTTGCAAAAATCGCGAATGGTTTTCATGCAGACTCTCGGGTGGTAAGTGGTTTTCCTGGAGGGCACGCGATCGAATGAAAGCATGTCATGTGGCTCCCGCAAAACTAGTGGTCTCACGTGCCTTTGGGACATTAAACCTCTGCTGGTAAATTCACGTGATACGCGATCTACACCGTCGGAAGAGGAGGTGCAGATCTGACAGTGGAGATTTGGCATGAAAAAAAGTTGCACGGCAGGAGTTGTAGTGGGGGACAGGTGTCAGCGCGTGATTGGTAAAGTGCTTGAATAGTGGGGGTAAGTGGGTCCGGAGGGTTGGGCACTGGGATTGAATGAGAACCGTCGGAGTTTGATAAATCAAAGGTGGGGATCATTGCAGAGGGTGGAGGAAAATAAAGACAAGGGAGAAGGGGATAGAAGGAAAGGGGCGAGAAAGGTTTTATGGAGGAAAAGGGACCAGGAGTGGAGTGGAAGAGCTAATTGCATCAATGGATTAATAAAAAACAAGACAAGGGGAAAGGAGAAAAGAAAGTGAATGCCAATGCGATGAGGGGGCTAAGGGCTTGGGCCGAGGAATGGTCATGTGAAGGGGAGAACGACCAGGGGCCGGGGACAGAAGTTCCAATTGCATCGATGGAAGGGGAAGCAATGCGATGAACCATGCAGTATTGTCGATGCGATATAAAAGGCGCCACTGCGATGGAAATTTCTGATGCGATGGGGCTAGCGCCTGGTCATGGGTCCTTGGGCATATGGAGGAAAATGGGAAAAAATATCTAAGCCCTCGTGGGCTTAAACTTTTATTTATAAAAAGACTATTTTTTAGGCCCAAAAAATGGCTTTTTAGGCCAAATTGGAAGTTCCGATAGGTGAAAAGGGGTGTTTAAACCAAAACAAAGTGAGTACAATGGTTTTAAAAGGGTTTTTCGAACCATATAAAGGAGTTATGATGGTTTGGAATGTTTTTTCAGAGGAAATGATGAGTTGATAGAGGGAAAAAGGGTTATTTTTCAGAGGGAAATGGACTGATAGAAACAGGGATAAATAGCCTGAAATGAGTTTTCTTCTTTCAAACAGTAGGATAACTTTTTAAGAGACATGGATGAAGATTTTGGTGAATTGACAGACTCAGAATGATAAAGGCAATGAGATTTCTAGAACTCATAATGTTTCTTTGAAATATTATTTCTATAAATCTAGGATTGGCAATTTAGTTATCTTTGGATATCATCAAAATTATGGATGACTAACACCTCCTTCCAATTGACTAAGGCCCATTGATTCTTTTCTTTGGTGCCTCCCCATAGAAAAGATCATTGCAAGTTGCGCATAGCTTTGAGAACCCATTTGGGAGCTGCAAGGACCGAGAAGAGATAAATAGGGAGGGATTACAAAACAAATTTGATGAGGACCAGGAGGTTATCAATGTTGAGGGTGCGATTGGTCCAATTGGATAACTTGGATTCCATTTTGTCCAGTAGAGCTCTCCAGGAGGAATAATTGATGGTTGAGTTAGTCAGCGAGGCTCCTAGGTATTTGGAAGGTAAATAAGCAATGGAGAATCCAAGGATGTGGGCGATAGTGCATTAGGTTAAGAGGGGAGGTGTGAAAGAAGAAAATATATGATTTGTCAGGATTGACCTCTGTGCCGGAGGCCTCAGAGAAGGATTTGAGAATGGATTTGAGGGTTCGGGCTTCCTGGACTGAGGGGTAACCCATAATCATATTTTCGTCCACAAATTTCTTGTGAGAGGAGTGAGGCAGGTTGTGGAAGGGTAAACCAAGCAGGGCACCTATCTGGATGGAGCTTTTGAGGAGGCAACCCAATCCTTTTTCCATGATGATGAAGCTAAAGGGAGAGAGAGGGTCCCCTTGTCTTATGCCTCTCGTGGGGTTGAAGGTAGCAGAGGGGATGCCATTGACTAGAAGGGAGAGAAAGGGGGAGGTGATGAGACTCATGATCCATCTAACCTAGGTATGGCTGAAGCCAAAGGCTAAAAGAACATTTTTGATGTAGTGCCAACTAAGTTTATCAAAGGCTTTTGATAGGTCAAATTTAAGAAGCATGCCCAGCGTTTTGGTGGTTTTGAGGGAGTGGATAACTTTATCGGTTAAGATGATGCCATCAAAAATCTTCCTGCCTTCCACATAACCTGTTTTCTCTAGGAGATGATGAGGGAAAGGAGCTTCCTCAGCCTGTTAGCTATAACTTTGGAGATAATTCTGTAAATGACATTGCAGAGAGCTATAGGTCTGCACTTACTTGGCGAGGCTATGTTGTCTTCATTTGGTACCAAAGAGATGAAGGTGGCATTTAGTGCAGGTAGGATCCAATGGTTGGGGCGAGATTCCTCCACTACATCCCAGAATTTGTTTTGGATGGTCCCCTAGAAGAAATGGAAGAAGTTGGTGGTGAATCCATTGGGACCTAGAGCTTTCCTGCCTTCAGCTGAAAGACTGCGTGTTCCACCTCAGACAGAGTAGTAGTTGCAAGCAACATCCTGTTATGTTCCTCCGTAATCAGCTTGGGGATATGTTGAGTGATTTCCCCAATGGCCTCATGCCTCTGGTGGTTGGTTTCCTGTAGGATATCCTTGAAATGATTGCGCAGCTCCTCCGTGATGGCCTCTCGCATTTCCAGCCTTTCCCCTGTTTGGTTCTTGAGGGTTGTAATTCTGTTGTGCATCCTGTGCTGAATGGTGGAGTAGTGGAAGAATTTGGTATTTCTTTCTCCCTCTTTAAGCCAATTGATTATTTATTTTTGTCTCCATAGGGCTTCTTCTTGGTTCCTTCTTTCTTCCAATTGAATGGTTAATGTTTTATCCTAATGTTCTGAATCAACTAAGTGCCCCTCTTGGATGATGATTTGTTGCATTTTCTTCATTTTTTCCTCTAGATCTTTCTATTCTATGAATAAGTTGCCGAAGTTTGTTTTGTTCCAGAATTTTAGTTGGCCTTTAAGTAGTTTCAATTTTGTCTAGAATTGGAGCATTTTGGTACCTTGACGAGGTGCTAATGAGGATCACCATTTGGAAACCATTTCCTTGAACCCCGGGTGTCAGAACTAGCAGTGTTTGAAGCGAAAAGGTTTATGAGCATGCTTACCTGGTTGTGACCATTGAAGTTGTATAGGCCATTGATCAGATCCTGCCGCCAGAATGATGATGGCATCTATGTCACCTCTGAGGAGGATGAGATCTTCTGTGGTGAGGAATATGTCCAATCTTGAGGCTATCTGATGTACACCTCCTCTCTTTTTGTTCCACATAAATATGCCATTGGAGGTATGTATATCTATGAGGTTATTACTTTAGATTAATTTCTTGAATCCATTTCCCTTGAGCAGATTGTTTTCCCCTGCAACGTTTGCATTTGGTTGTTTCAAGAAGGTCTCAATGGGGACCTTTTCCTTTTGTGCCTTTGAGGATAGGGCCTACTCCATGGAGATGTGCCCTGCTTTGATGGCTGGTCCGATTTCACTTTCATTTAGTTGATTTAGGGCTGCGAAGCTGTTGCTGATCATGGGTCCTTTTTTATTCTACTGAGGGGTAGCTCTTCTATTATGTATTTTTTTGCTTGCTACCTTCGTGAATCCTTCTGCTTCTTGTTTGTTGGATTCTTTTTCAGCTATGGCCTTCTTATTTAGGGGATAGTCTCTGAAGAGGTGCCTATATTGGTGGCACTTTCTGCATCTAAAAGGAATGTGCCCATAATCTACAATTTCTGTCCATTCAAAATCTTCATGAGTCAGACTTAGCTCACTTGGTAGCGGTTCGGCTAGGTTCATATAGACACATATGCACGTGTAGGTTGTGTATCTATTGATCTTGGTCTCCTCTGCGATCTTGATAAACTCTCCCAAGGCATTTCCAATTTCTCTGAGGGTCAGCTCGTCCCAGTAGTCTTGGGGTAGAGAGTATAGTCAGATCTAGACTAGTGCCCAAGTAAGATCTTGTTTTTCTGAGTTGAAATGCTCAATCCAAGGTCTTAGGTATAGATCAGCAATGTTGAAGAAGTAGGGGCCCCCATCCATGATTCTATCTTTGTCTTCAGAGCAAGTGAAGAGAATATTGAAGAAGCCTTTAGCACACAGTTGTAGGTCAATATGGCCTTTAGGTTTCCATTTCATGGCTATCCATCCTCTCAATTCTTTTTCCGTGGGCAACAACCCATGCCAACTTGCCTATCAATGTGTGATCCTTCATGAACTAGATTCTGCCATTGATTCGGTGCATTGGGAGTTCTATCATTGTTTTCTTGGCATTCTTTGGCATGCATGTGGCTGATTTAGTATTTGTTGTTGTTGTTTCTTACGTATTTTTTGGTTGCGTTGGGCTAAAAATCACTAACCTAATAAAGGAAAAGTGGATGGAGGTTGGAAAGGTGAGAGAGTTGTACCCTCATCTACTGAACAGGTAATCAAGTATTTTGGAGTCCAAAATATTCCTAATGGGGAGGAGGGATTAGATTTGGATCAGGGCCTAAGGATTAGATCAAATTCAAAGTTATAGGATTGGGTTGAAACCAGGATTGTTGTGTATATCTCTTCTTCCTGATTCCGGCACCATGAATGGTTCAAAAAACCGACACCATATGAAGAAGTTATCGCATTATGAAAAGTCTAGTAAACTGCAAATTTCGACAGTTTGACTAGGTTTGACTGGGATGCAAAGTCAGCAAAAAAAGGAATATTCCTCAGGTTTCTGTCAATGAGGTTGTGCCAAGGGGTACCTTCATATTCGCCATTTTGGTCTTATACGTGGGTGAAATTCCTAATATTTCTATGGAGTTTTTTTTTTTAATTTAATTATTTATTTATAATTTAATATTATATGTTGAAAAAATACTATATATATTATATTAAATATTATATTAAAAACATAAATCAAACTCCACGTATCATGCCAAAGGTAGTCATGTATTAATGTTGCCAATTTTTATGCCAAAGGAGGTTACGTACTAATGTTTCCAAGGTTTATTCGTTGGTAATGCAGAAGAGAACGCCGGGTCGAGGTCTGAGATTTGAAACCGTGACCTCCCACTTAATACGATGGAGTCTCCACCAATGGGACATGGGATAAATCCTTTCTTATTAAGCTCACACACTGGTATTTGACTCGTTAATTCTACACCAAATGGAAGGAGGAGGGGGCCAGCCCCCTACCCACATGACCGACAGCTGAGAACCAGCAGCTTAACGTGAAAATCAGTGGAAATTTTAATGATATGCTTATCTTAGCACTAATCCAGATTTAGGAGTTAATTAAATTTGATTTAAAATAGTAGCATTTTTATCATAGGTGCCGAATTAGGCAGATTTTCTATTTTTGGAATGTTAAATGGTAGTGTCTCCAGTTTTGGTGGAGAAAATTGGGGAAAATTGAATGTGCTCTATCTTGAAGTTCTTTGAGCCAAATTTCGAGTGTGGATAGTCATTTTTTACTACCTTGGACATTCTTGAGCCATTAGTGAGCTTTTCAAAACCATCAGAGGAATTATGAGCGTTATTTTTCTTCAGAAAAGTTTCAAGGGCCACTAGGGCCAACAAGAGCCAGCAGGAGAATGCGGCCTAGCTAGGGCAGCAAGAGGCCATTCTCAGCAAACCAATAGTCTATTATAACTATATTGAACCTTTTGAATCCAATGATGGGGTTTGTAGAAGCATTTGGAGACTTATAAAGGCCGATATGTTACAGAGAATTTTTCAGTGAGCCTAGAGCCTCAGGGTGCCACCAAGTTTTATAAGCCTTCAAAATGGCCAGCAAGATCTTAAATTCCTCACACATAAATCCTTAAAACATTTAAAACACATACACATGATTCAATTATGTAATTTTTCACATGCATATATAATTTGTATAATAAAGATCTTAAATTTGTTTTTATTTGGTGGGAGGTGATTGCATAGGATAACAAGTCAGCCACCCATTTCAAATCATCCACGACGTTTGAAGAAGGAAAAAAGAGATCATGACAAGAATGGCAAAGAGGATTCCATAATTGATGTGGGTCAGGATGATTCACATGATGAAGTGTAGTTGGAAGAAGCACCATTGAAATGGTTTGGTAAGAGATGGTTATATTTCTTATCCAATTAAGGCCATGCATGTATTTTGATGATTGGTTCATTTCTTTGCCAATTGAATGCATGTTGCATTTTTACGCCAAGAAAGCGTTTGAAAGTGGAGTATGTTGACTCACTATTATTGCAGCAAAATTTTCTCATTTCATCTCTTTAAGTACATGTACATATGAATGGTTTTCTTGTACTTATGATTGTACTTGTGAGATAGTTGAAGCATTTATACATGCAGGAGAGTTTGTGTGTATGAACATGCATGAGTGATTGCCTTGTGTTGGATTGATTGCTTTGTTTAACATGTATGTTGTCAACTTGAGAGTGTTGGTCATTTGAACATGCATGAATGTCGACTTGTGTTGGTTGATTGATTGTTACATGCATGTAATATCGACTTGGAAGAGTTTATTTGTCTCCAAGATGAATGGGAGATGTTGACGAAGTGTTTCATGAGATGTGAAATTCTTTTTGTTTTGGGAAAATAATCGTCAAATTGTTACACATACTTATCCTTGACTTGAGAGTCAATTGTTTGAAGAGGCATGTTTTTTTTACTTGTGTTTGGTCGATGGTTTGTACACCAAGATGTAAGAGTACATGGATATTTTCACATGATGTCACATTTGTTGATTTGAAGGAGATAAATGATATGTCATGAAGTTATGTTTCTTGCATGATGTGTTTTTCAAATTGATGGTTGTGTTTGTGAAAAGATGTCGTAGTATTTTGGGAAGGTCCACTCTTGAGCGAGAGGCTCATGATTAGCCTTCATGCTCAAATCATGGCATGAGCAGCATGTCAATACTATAATATGATGGAAAGAGGGACAATATTCCAAAACTTTTGCAGCCAAAACAACAGCCATTGTAGACCATTTGATGTGTTGACACCAAGAAGCGAAAGAGATGGCGAATGCATTCTTCTAGATGTGGAATTTGGTACCGTGGAGGTAAAATAATTGTCATTTCTTGTATTATTAGTACTGATGTTGGAACTCATTGTTGTAGTTCACGCAGATGGTCTTAACTTTAGAAAGTGTTTTCCAAGGAGAAGCTTGCATCGAATGCATGTTTGTGCAAAGGAGGAACAAGATCCTCAGTGGGAATGCCATCACTCAAATATCCAAACACCGAGGGATTACTTTGATATGGAAAAGTTTTTTATCAGACAGCAAGAAACCAGCAAGTGTTGGAATGGGTCAGCAACAAAAGGAGGACATTGGTTGAAGTGCCAAGCCATTTGCAAGGCAAGGCATGTTAGTGAACCCAAGTGGTTGTCATGGAGGTTTTTCAAAGTAGAATCAAGTTGATATAACTTGGGAAAGATAAGAGTATTCAACTCTTATCAGATAACCAGCTTTTGTGGGTCCAAAAGCCTGTGAGTGGGAAGGAGTGATCGGAAACTGGATTGGGGCAAAAATTTGCAAAAAATTCAAGGTTCTCAGAATTGCACCAAACTAGCACAAACAGATAGGGCCCGTCGCCAGGAATCTAGCGCACTTCGTTTCATCGAAAACTGACTCTGTATGTGAACATTATAGCCTGTTGATCGTAGTGTCAAACAAGCGAATTTTCAAAAAAATGGTCGAACGGGGTCAAAGGTAAAAATTTGGGTTTTCACAGGCCCAATGACAGGATGACAAGTGTTAGATTCTCATTGGCCTAAATTATTGGCACATGGGCAATTTTTGATTGGTTTAATTTTTAAGCCAATGGGAAGAGGACACGTGGCAAGCTTGGAGGCGACCACATGCCCCCCCTCCAAGGCCGAATTTGGTTTAAGTCATGGCGAGAAATTGGAATTTATTTTTGGTGGAAAATTTAAAATTTTATTTGGGCAGAAAAATTTTGGGCGGAGGTCAGGGTCAAACCCACGACCTCCCCCACACAAGCACAACCATTTACCAATGGACCACCGCATTGTCACTTGATATACAATGGGCACGGAACATATTTTTTCTAAAACAAAGGATTGTGTGGAGTTTAAAGGGACCAGCCCACATTTTCCATGGGACCATGGCCCAGAACCATGAGTGGAGCAGAGTTTTAATAAGTGCGGATTAAGTTCTAAAATAGGGTTAATTAGCTCTTAATCCATATTTGAAGTGTTAATCCGATTTTTGAAATTTGTATTTGTTTAAACGCGTTTAATGGGCTAAGTATTAATTAAACTCCACTTAACTTAATTAATCCCAATATTAATTCGGTGAATGTTTTGGTGGTTCCACCAATTTCGGTGTTGCCCCAAATTTGGTGGGCTTAACTGGAGTTTCTCCAGTTTTAGTGGAGATTCCTAGGGAACAATTGAAGGAAGCATAAATTTTGCTAATTTCGACCAAATAGATCTCAAGAAGAGTCATTCCTAGATGAATTTTATGCTTTTAGAATGATGTTGTGGGTTGCATAGGTGTTGGAGCACTTCTAAAAGTGTTTTTTTTTTCCACTTTGAAGATTAAAGAAGCTTAGGGCCACCAGGAGAGGAGGTCATGCCTAGATCAGCTGAAGATCATTTTTCAGAGATTCAAGAGTCTATTTTGAGGTTTTTGGGACTTTTGAACCCAATGAAGTAGGTTTCAAAGCCATTGGAGCAATTTAGGTGCATTTAATCATACATTTGACCATTAATCACAAGAGGGCCTAGCCAGTTGAAGCAGGTCCATGGAGATGTATCCCAGGAGGGGTGAATTCCGTTATCAGCTATTATGTAATGTGTTTATTGTGTGTTATTTCTCTGCATTTTATTTTTTGTACATGATTTTTTAATAGCTTATTAACTCATAAATTTCTCATAAAGAAAACATAAACACTCACATGAATGGCTAACTTGAGACTATCCTAAACACATTTTCTTAATATTGATGACGGAGCTAGCACAACAAAACTAGTTTGCCCATATTCAAATCAAATGAGAAGGAAAATGGGATAAGAGAATAAATCAATGGATTGAAAAATTGGATAGAGGAGGAAAATAAAATAGAATATGATATTAAGAAACAATATTATTATAGAAATGGAGGAGGAATGTGAGAGATTGGAAGCAAAATTGGTTTCACTAAGAAACGATTTGGATAAGGAAACCACTCAGTTTAAGAGCAACTAAATTTCCTCATCTTGCAAATCATATTGTAGCATCCATACAGGAGAAACTATTTTAGTTGCAGCCACAAGTATAACATAGGATCGTAGTAGCAAAAGAAACAAGAAGGAGAGCCTTCAATAGAACAAGCAGCCAAAGAAGGAACTCAAGGAAGAAAATCCAAAGGTGATGCCAAGAAAAGCACCTAGAAGATCATTCTCACCTTTGGGAGATGTGAGATGCATCAACTTCTAGAAGCTAGGACATACTGCAACAAGTTGTAGATTCATGTGGCAAGGGAAGAAGTGGTATAGAAGATCACATCTAGTAAACAATCAAGGAAGACATCCCACTTCACGAAGTTCAACCAAAATTTTTTATAATGTTCATTTTTATGGTTATTTCTACTCATGCAATAATTTTGGCCATAAGGCTATTGAATGCAGGTTGCATGCAAAGAGGATTAATATGAAGAAAAAAAGATATGAGCCCTTCCCTCCATTTTTATGGCACATCAACTGCTATGTGTAAGACGATATTGGTCATATGGCTAAATATTTCAAGACTCCAATTTACTTGAGTCCACCTAATCAAGGAATGAATAATATGTAAAATAGGCCAAGTATGAGGACAATTAGACATTTTCATGGAAGAGAGCAACCACTCAAAGTTTGGAGGAAGCACCAGCAAGGATCTGCAAAGAAACTGAGGCTTGCATGGCCTCAAGGAGAGCTATGGTAAATCATGATTTTACAAGGTAGATTATTGGAGGTGTTTCCATAGAAATAGAAGTGCATATGAATATATTTACTTGATGAGAATTTTTGTTGATGACTGCAGCTAGGTTTATTGATGCATATCATTTTTTATGGTATTTTATGATATTAGATTTGTGCTAATAATGATATATCTGCAGAAGGTATTATGATTAGAATTTTTTTGTTGTGATTATTATAGATAGTAGATGTTCAGGGGGGGCACTTCATATGATTCTAATATTTTAGTTGTTTTGATGAAATCATGTTCTAGGAGGATTTGGTTATGAATTCCATGGTATGTGCTTATCTGACATGAGGTTGTTGTAGGAGCTTATAATTTGGTTGTGCATGGATTATATACTTCCTATAATAGTTGAAATGTAGTTGGCTTTTATTGTGGATTTTGCGTTGATGATTTCATGTAGGTGTTGGTGCCATGGAGGTGTATGGTATAATTACTTGGATAATTCCTATGTTAGATATTTATAGTTTATATGTAGAAAACTAGAAGTTGATCTTGATGGATATATTTCATATTATTTTTTTTGTTGCACATGGGGTGGCTAATTTCTTATCACGAGTTGTATCATTAGCTTGGTCACTTTATACTTCTGTTGGATATTTTTCCTTGAGAGCATATTGATGCATTGACTCACTTGTTAGTTGAAGATGATCTTGTTTCTTTTTAATTTGTTAAAGCTTGCACTGTAGGAGTATGGATTCATGTTGTTGAGCCATTCGATATGTGATACCAATACTTATGAGGATATTATGCTCATGTGATATTGTTGTTGTCACTACATCATTATATGCTTGTTTTTGTTGCCAGTTCATTTTATATTGCATAGATTCCTGCTCTATATGATGATTATTGTTATTTCTATGCTTATTTATAGAGATCCGATATATTGGATTTATTGGTGTACTATGTTTCTAGTTCATGATGTTGTTGATACATGCCATTGTAGGGCCACTATACATTTTTATGTGTTGGTGATTACTATTGTTGATATCTTGATTTCGTGGTTGATGATTTGGAGAGGTTGATACATGTCTCTTATGTGATTTATATTGATATTATCTTACTGCCATAAGGAGGACATGTTATTGATTACATGCTTTACGTACTTGCATTATGACATTATATTAGACATGCATTGATGAGAGGATTATCATGATGTCCATTTATGAGAGAGTCTCATTCTTTTATGTATCATGCTTAGAGTTGATAGCCATGACATTTGGTACAGCTGTGTGTGGGTTGTTAGTAGTGTTGGTACAGTCACGTATTTCATATATTATTCATGTACACTCTCATACTTATCATAAGTGGGGCATCTAGAGTCATGTATGCATTGAGAGAGAGTCATGTGAGTCATGGTTCAGCCATATGTATAGACTTATTGATATCATAGCATATTCATGTATCATCTTGTATAGCCATGTAATAATTCTATGAATCATTGTACTTTACTAAATATCATTTGGTCATAGTCATTGGTTCTTGTGGAGTAGCCACTTGCATGTGGCAAGGAGGCATTACCAGTGATGTGTGTGTGTGTGTGTATTCAATGGAGTAAGGTTGGTCATGCTATTGTGACCCTGTCATCACGTATTTGTCTCCACCATGTTTTCCTCTAGGATGTTATAGCATCCCATTGAGATAGGAGAGAGGGCACTTGATTGAGATATTACTATTATTGATGTATGAGTTTTATTTTGTTGGATAGTACATTGTGGAGAGGATGTATTTGCTATTATTGCTTCATATTTGGTTGGATATATGTTGATGCTTCTATATATTTGATCAGAATGGTCACTACTAGTTGGTCACATTATGATGCTACTGCTATGTGTCTGTGATTTGATCTACTGCTACTATATGACATGGATTTTGTTTTTTCTCATAGGAGTTTCATATTTCTCTTCTAGTGTGTTGTTGTTCGAGAATAGCTTGGATCTGGGGGGAGTTTATTGCACATATTTTTATGTTATTTGGAGGACTGTTGTTGTTATTATCATCTTTCAATCCAACATTCCAGTGTTCATCACATGCATATGATATTGAGTGGAGTTTATGTTTTTTTTTATGGATCCCATTACATGGAGAAGCATATAATATTTGTCCTTAACATGTTTAGATCGTTTCCATTGATTTCAAAGGGGGAGAATGTGAGGATGGAGATCACTTTTCAGAGGACAGTTTGGATGGTTGGATTATTTGGTTTTCCATCAATTCCAAAGGGGGAGATTGTTGGAATTAATGTGTGTTGTAGTGTTTCATATATGTTGCTTTTTGGCATTGATGCCAGCTTGGTAGCATGGGTTGCAGGAGAGTTGGTCAGCACATGTATGTTGGTTACATGTGCCTTGTACATGGTTGATTTTTTACATTGGTTTTGGCATGTCTACTAGCATGGAGATGTGAGGATGGAGATATGATTTCCAGGTACTGCATACAGAGTGTGAACAGAGGATGTCATGTTTCTCATGATCATGTTTTTATGTTCATTATTTTTGTATGGAGTTGGAAGGTGGTGTGTTGTACTAATTTGGAGCCATTCCCATGATGATTAGTTGTGCCAAGGTGTTGCATGGGTAATATAGAGTAGAGATGTGATGAACTCCTTTTCCATTATGTTGTTGTAGGTGTTATTATTTATTCATGAAGTTGTTATAGGATTTAGAGCCCAGGAGCCTTGATGATTACATATCCATGTCTTGGATTAGTTCCTAATGTTGATGATATGATGCATATGGTTTTGGGATGATTTAAAATTGTTGGAGGAGTTTTGAGTTGGTTGTACATGTGTTGGAGGAAGTCTGGCATGTTATGGAGTTGTATACTGATGGAAGAGATGTTGTGAAGCAGTTTGATGGCCCAAGTGTTAGTAAATTTGTTGGTTGGAATCTATTTCAACCTATTTTTACTTGTTATGATGATGGTGATGTGGAAGTGACTTGATGAAGTGTTGTAGAGGTGCTAGTGGCTTCAAGAGGTCCTACAAAAGCTTGTGAAGCTATGGAATAAGTTCGGGAAAGATATGAGATGATATGATTGGTTTTCTCCCATCCTCTAGCCCAATCACAACCATTCAGGCTTGTGTGTGTTTTTGAAAGGCTCCAACCACGTGGATAAAATACTATGTGTGCGTTTTCAGCCAGTATCAGACATTTTTGTGCATGCAGTTGAGAATTTAGCTAGAATTTCTCTAGATTTCTTGCGCATCTCAGATAATTTTCGTGTTGTGGTGATGTTATTGATCAAAATTTTCCAGTATATGGTCTAAAAAGGTAATGGATATTCTATAATTTGGTTAAACTTGAGAATATCCATCATTTACTAGAGAGAGTGGCTTGATCAATTTAAAGAGCTAGATCCTGGAAAATTGATAAGTGTGAAAAGAATTGTTGAGTGCTCCTTAAACTGTAGAGTTAATCATCATAGAAAAATGATAAATAGAGGAAGACCTTGAGTATATTTTTGTTGGTCTTCTTGAGAGTGTGAGATAATTCCATTGTGAGGTCATTGAGAGTGAGTAGAGATTGCATAATTTTCTCACATAGTTTTTCAGTGTTTCATCAAAGAGTTGTATGCGGAAATTATAGTTAGAATTGAGAAGAAAATTAAGAGTTTATGTGTTGCAAGTGGAAGAGAACTAGAAGCTTGTGGTGCATTATAAAAGTTTTGGTGTGAGAAGAAGAGAATAATTTACCTCCTCCAGGAAAAAAAAATTATTCAAATTTTATGTGTTGAACGATGATGTTTTTGGGTTGGTCATGTTGAGAAAATTGAGAACCCAGTTTGAAAATATATGAAACTTGGTTTGCATGGAGGAAGTGAAGGATTGGAGACTTCAAAATAGACATTGATGTGGTCGATTCAATAGAATGAATAGATTTATCCATCTAATAGGAGTTAGATAGTCCAACTAGAGTTAGGCAAGGATCATTGTTATGGGGGCTTCTGAAAAATATATTTTCATAGATCCGTGAGAGAAACACATTTCCTAACTGATAGGCATAAGCATATTGTGAAGGAAGCCAAGTATTTTGGCATATGGTTGTAAGATAATCCACGTAAAATATTGTTCAACATATTAATAGAAGAATTGAGCAACGCAATAACAACAAGGTGGTTTTCTCCCGAAAGTGTTTCCACCAGAAATACTTGTGTCTTCATGTGTTTTTATTTTTGTTGATGCTTTCCATGGTTATTATGCGTTGATTTTATTGTTTCTTTCATGTTTCAATAAGATAATATTGTGGATGTGTGTTGCAAATTGTTAATCCAGAAAAAAAAAAAAAAAAAAAAAAAAAAAAAAAAAAAAAAAAAGGTTATAAAATAGATATAAAGGACATCACTATTGATTCATCCCCCCCTCTCAGTAGTGATCTAGTTTCCAAAAAAATACACTGATACCATGAAAATTGATTAGGTTCTAAATATAAAGATGCAATGCGTACCTTTTGTGTGTGTTGCATATCATGTAGATCAATGAACTACTCCATCTCTAGTATCAATATTACTATATCCTTTCCATAAAAATTCCTCATATCAATATTGGAATACGTTTGGTCTTCATCCCTGAGTTAGAGTCTCTAAAATCGTGATTCACATTCCTTTTTTTCCCATCATGAGTTTCATGGACTAATTTGTCACCACTAGGAATCCTTTCTTGTAGCAACTTTTCAAACCTTCCATGTATTTTTTTATGTTTTATTTTAAGTCTTCAATTTTTTCTTCTAAACCATCAATATTAGCTTCCACTTCATTGTTGGTTTCTCTTTGTGATAGCAAAAATTGTTGCACTCGGTCCCGTAATTTTCATATATTATGTTGCAATTCTTCTTGTTCATGTGTCATAGTGAAGCTTTCCAAGGGCTTGATGGGCGTAAAAAAAAAAATTATGAGGAAATTTGGAATCAATTAATAATATCTATGCTTCATTTTTCCCTTTGAATCACATAAAATTTATTTTTCAAACAAAATTTATGCAAATTTAAAAATACACACCTTTTAAGAACTTGTTTTTGAGCCTGTTGAAAAGACTAAACATGAAACTATTTTATCTTTGTGATTTTGGCTCTCCAAGGTTTGAAATGTATTCTTGTGGTATCCCTCTTAGTTTTCTTTCAAATGCCACAAGTGAGACAGAGATTGGATTATTCAAGATAAAATTATGCAAAATATCCCATGATGTCCTAATTATGAATTGGTTTAGTAAACCGAACTTGTAATGGATTCCACATGTCATTGTTTCAACCTTTAGCCCTAAAAATGATACAAGAGAAAAAAAAATTTGTACACTTTCTATCACTTTTTACAAAATTCAAATCCGATGTACAAAGAGAAAGTTATGACGATTTTCCTCAGAATGCCTGTTTTAGACTAAATTCTGGAGCTTGAAAAAACCTAACTTCTTTGGGCCAAATCTATGAAAATGGAATGAACCAAGTTCTGAAATATTTACACGTTGTTCATCAAGATTTTGAATACACATGGTAGAAATTTCAGCTTCTGAAGCCTCACTAAAAACAAAATTTATAGCAAAAATTCCAAGATTGTTTGTTTGAAGCAAGAAAACTCTAGGATCCAGAGCTCTAGTACCAAATGTTTTGTAACCATATCACAAAATAGAAGAAAAGGTAGATCTGACTTAAAAATAAGCCTCTTCGAGGGGGAAACATACTTTTATATCACATAAATGAATAATTCTTGGATAATTCAAATGAAAAGACCTTCTTGGTATATAGAGGAGTCTAAGGGGTCAAAATATAATTAGGGCCTACATAACAATAATAATGTAAGGGAAAAAAAATAGCAATAGTGGGCTTTTATGGGGAAAAATAATAATGATATGAGGGCTACATTAGTATTATAGGGACCTAACAAAGAAGCTCCTAAAATTAATTTTCTCAATTTGCATTGCAATTTTATGATCACCAAAACAATGTCTATTCTCCGTGTGCCCTTTGACAAGTTAAATATGTAATTATTAGATAAGTATGTAAAACTTTGATATAATTTTATATATGTGCAGAAGGAATATGTATATACAAATTCTAGCACAAGTTCTTTAAGTTCTTATTTGCTTTAAGAAAAGAAAATGTACACATGTGTAAGAAAATTAATTACAAAGAGCAATTTAGATTAATAAATTTTATTATTAACTATATATATATATATATATATATATATATATATATATATATATATATATATATATATATAGTCATAAAGTTAAAGTTAAATTTGATTTGGCCATGGTCAATGTTTAATTGTGCGAAGCTTTTCTTGTGTTGAATGGCTTATATTAATGTGCTTATATTATTGTGAGAAGGTGCAGAGAAAATAATGTTGACACATTGTGCGGAGTGCTTAAAAATTATATAGGGCCTTATTACTTGTTTAACGTCTTTAGAAAGAAAAAATTGTGTTTAATAATATTTGACAACAATCGTTGTACTTTTCAGTTTAACTCGAAGTGTCTGAAATTTACATGGAAAAATTAGAGCTACCAATGTTACATTGTTATTTTGTTTAATTACGCTAGTTTTGTGATATGCGAAGGAAAGATAAAGGTTGTAGGGGAACTGTAGCATAAAGGTTATGCCGAGAATATGGGAAAAAAATGCGGAAGTAGATTTGAAATATTTATTTAATATGGAATATGGAAAAATGAACACAAGTCGAACATATACAGTTAATTACAATGATAGTCAATTATAACTTTGCTAGGAGATGCACTTTGTTTGATTTATTCTCATTTGATTATTATTATTACATTATACAGCTCTGTGTTGTATATATATATATATATGTACCTTGTGATATGTAATGTTGTATAGAGAAAGGCATAAGAAAATTTATACAGACATATGAAACATTATGGAACAATATTTTTGTTCCCTGCTCCACACAACCATTTTCCACCAAAAAAAAAAAATGCTTCACTTAATATTGCATAAAATTTCCAATAAAAGCACCATCGTTCCACTCCTCACAAGCAATAGAAAATGTAATTTTTTTAATATTCTTGAATCAATGTCTCCTTGACAATTCTCCACTAGTATTTCCTCCTTTGAATTATTTCCACTCCATAACTTGCCCTGTATCCTTGAAATATACTATTATTACTAACTAATTATGCATATGCATATTAATTAATTATTTAAGTATGTTTCCAGAAAATTAAAAAAAAAAAAAAAAAATTCTTGTTAGTAAAAAAATTGCCCCATTTACTTTGAATTTGTTATATCTAGCTGCTTTGCATATATCAAACAAAAGGGAAAATTGTATGAGGGATCCATATAATTTTAAGCACTCTGCATAATGTATCAATGTTACTTGTTCCACACCTCTGCTCATTAATATAAGTCGTAATATGATCAAATTTAAAATGAGATGTTCTTTGAGAACTTCCTCTTGCTAAATAAATTTCTCCTACATTGTTAAATTAGCCTTATGTGGAATATGGAGGAAGAAATCTTGAGTCGATATAGTCCCTACTCCCGTACTTCCTACATACCCTTTCTTCATACAATGAAATAATAGCAGGGACATGCAACCGTGTCAGTTCTGGCATCTTTGGACTCTTTTAGCACTCACTGTAATGCATCAACCTTACTTGTTTCACACCTCCACATAGTAGTAGAAGCACATTAATATAATTTATAACATTGATCTTAATTCAAAACGTGATATTCTATAAGCATTCCTCTTGCTAAGTAAATTTCTCTTAGAGTGTTAAATTAACCTTATGCAGAATGTGGAGGAAGAAAGTTTTACTCGATATAGCCCCTACTCCTGCACTTCCTAACACCCATCCTCCCGCACTTCCTACACACGTTTCTCTGCAAAACAAAATAATAGCAATTAGGTAACCCCCCCTCCCCGCTTATGTAAGGGACTTGCAACCCCAACAATTATGGCATCTTTGGACAAAGCAATTGAAATGTTAGGCATAACAATGTCAAATCACTCACCGACGCAATGGCTACTCACAAAATTAGTCTTTTTTTATATTTTAAAATGATTTGTCAAGCACTAAAAAATAGCGAAAATAAGTCGCCTTCTACTAGGGGAATTATGTCCTATCAGACCTAGCTCAGCAAATGGAAAATTAGAAATAAGATTTCCATAAATTAGAAAATGACTTTTGAATTTACAAAAAATAGGAATATTCATCATTTTCCTGAATCTTTGGTTAAAATTGCAAAAAATCAACAAAATAATAGATAGTCAACCAACTTTGACAGCAAGGCAAATGTTCTAATCCCTAATAAGACAAAAACTAGATAAAAGAACTTTGAGACTAATCACATAATGTAGATAAAAGAACTTTTGAATTAATCACATGTGATTAATCCAAAAGTTCTTTTATCTACATTATGGATCACAAAAGTCTTAGATCTAACAAGACAAAAACTAATAACCAAAATATTAATTAATGCATTTTGCATTCATTATATAACAAACAATTAAAAAAAAAATACCATTTTGTTACATCCAAATTAAATAAATACATAAAAACTCAAAAACCCATAATTAATTTGAACTTTTATAAAAACATATAAATTATTTTGTCATTATTTTACACGTAGTAGTAATAATAATAATAATAATATCATTTATATTGGTACCCTACCATCCTTGAGAAAATTGTTTTAGAGTATATTCATACTTATTGAACTTCTGACTCATAACAAACTCAACTCTGTGGCATCTTTTATCAATCTCCTTTGAAAATAATGAATTATTGAAACCATGACCAAGAATAAAATGATGATTGTTTGAGAATTATGGGATCCAGTGTATTTAATATTTAATAATCTAGATTATGCCCATCAAAAAGTGTTTTACAATATATTCATACTTATTGGACTTTTGACAAACTCAACTATTTGGCATCTTTCATCAATCTCCTTTGAAAAATATGAATTATTGAAACCATGACCAAGAATAAAACGATGATTGTTTGAGAATTATGGGATCTAGTGTATTTAATATTTAATAATCTAGATTATCCCCATCAAAAAGTGTTTTACAGTATATTCATACTTATTGGACTTTTGACAAACTCAACTATGTGGCATCTTTCATCAATCTCCTTTGAAAATAATGAATTATTGAAACCATGACCACGAATTTTTCAAATATTGAATTATTGAAACCATGACCAGGAATAAAACGATGATTGTTTGAGAATTATGGGATCCAATGTATTTAATATTTAATAATCTAGATTATCCGCATCATTTTCAATAAACATCTCCCACTTATTTCACAATGCTAGACTACCCATTCTAGAATCCCGATGCATTCGAAACAGGATAAGATGATCACAAACTTTAATATTCATGTTGTTCAAATAACAATTCAATCAAGTTACATCTGCAAAAATAGGATGGTAATAAATTTTTGGAGTTGGATTTATGTGATTTTTTTATATTTTTTAGTGTTAAAATTTGTGGAAAATTTTGAGAGTGAAATTTGATTTGTGTTATTTAAATTGGGTTTTTGAGTGTATATATGAATTGAGCGTCCTGAAAAACTCTTAAACATTTTAATTGTATAGAAATTATAACCATAATTTTCAACGAATTCTATAATTACTTTTTTTTTTAATTGAAAAAAAAAACAATCATCAACATTTTAAAAAGAATTTGTACCTGTCATGAGAAAGTAAGGAGAGGATAAGATTAAACATTAGGTACCCATCTGATATGATAAGGGGCGATATTTCAAAATTTATGGCTATCAATACTACGGTGTAAAGTGTTTATTTATTAGGTATGACAAATGACCTTTCTACGGCAGTTTGATTCCCGTCGGTGGATAGCAGGCGTGATTGGTCAGCTATCTTCGCCTTCACATTGCATTTTCAATTCTGTTGATGAACAGATAAATAAGTAGCATATTTTGATTTTCATGTCACAATTAAACTAGGTCATGTTATGTTTTGTCTTTTTGGAATCTGCTAGTATATTTTCCTATGGGGTGAGGTGGTAGTTTTTCCTTTTGATATTCTAGGTTTTTTTTTGGTTATATAAATATAGCAAGTGGGAAAGGAAATGCCTCAACGATTTAGGAGGGTTATATTGTTCAAAAATCAAGAGATTTTGTTTTTAGTTTTTAATTGTCTAAGGATATTTGGATTATAAGAGAAATGAAGAGTGTGTGGTTATGTATTAGGATCTTTTTATGAGTTATTTTTACAATTCAATTAGAGTTGCAAACCACTGGTTCATATTTGATTTATACTCCAAAGTGTTCATATTTGATTTATACTCCAAAGTGTATGGGAAGTGGAAAATGGTTTATGTTAGATGTGTGTAATGCTTAAACCATATGAGCATCATATTTGTGTGTTTGGTTTTAAAATATATATATATAGAAAGTAATATTATCAAACAAAATAAAAGTCGATGTAATATTAAAGATCACTTTTAATTGAAAGAGAAAAATAGGTATAGACTTCATTAATTTAATAACAAATTATTGAATTTCTTTTGGTTGGAGGAGAAAAATTCATTTAATGAAAAAAAAAACTCAAAACATATTAGAGAAATTTTGGAATAGCAACGATGTGGGTGGAGGATAATACAAAACCTACTTCTTGATTGATTAGCAATGACATAAATAATGCACAATCTAATGTATTTAATTTTGTTTGAGCTTTAGACAATAGTAATGTTTTTTCATCATTGTCATTATCTTATGCATTTGAAATCCCTTATCACTCATTTGTAGTATGCCTCAAAAATCTTATTCCAATTCTTTCTCTATAGAAGATAGGAATGTCCCAAATGGCACAATAATCCATAAAATCTTGAAACTTGTTTATTGCTACCATTGTCTACAGTCTAGTATGTAGCACCCAAGTCAATATTATTGCTATATTAATGGGTGACTCAAAGGTCTCATGTTTTCAAAAATTGAAAGTTGTAGTTGATGTCGCAAGTGATGTTTAGTTGAGTTAGTCTATGGTTGGATTGGTGCTCCACGTCTTTTAAATGATGTCTAGGTCAACCAAGGATTGAGGAGAGATCTAGCTACTCCAATTTTATATTATTATTATTTTACTTGTTATGGAGTTAATTACCAACTAATGATTTTTTTTTTGTATGAAAGGAAGATTCACTTTATAACAAGTCTCTCTCTCTCTCTCTCTCTCTCTCTCTCTCGTAATGGTTGCTAGATTGAGGAGCTCTCCCTTTGGAAATTATTTATACATCATATACTTGGAGCCTTATTGAGGATTAGTGGTATACTTTTATATTTTCATTTTTTTTTATGCTTTCATTATGCACATATTCTTTGACATGTTGATTTCTATTGCAGGAAATCTTTATATTGTTGATGTGATAATATGAGAAATGTATCCATAATATTGTTATTTTCATTATGTTATTCATGCATCTAATAAACCGAATTATTGTTAAATTAACATGACATCAACTACATACCATATTTTTGAATAGTACACCAAGCTTTCCAAGGACAATTTTATGCAACATAAATTAGCTAGCTAAGGCTTATTTATGGCATGCATAACAACCCTTATTTCTCTACATTTTTTCATGCAATTTCCTGATTTGATCTATGCTTCCTTAACTCCATTTTCCCAAAATGTGATTAGTTACTCAGCGTTGGGGCTTTCCTTTATATTTCCTTTTCATACCATTCGTTCTTCCATCATACTACATCCATTTTTTTTTACTTGGGTTGACTCTTCACTAAATCACCTTGTGCCTTCACTCTATTCCCTTATAAATCTTTCCTCTTATGGAAGCACCCCTTGAGTTAGAGAAAATGCAATCAAAAGTGAGAGGAACAACTATTGTGGTGATAGCGAGTATCCTTCTAGATTTTCACAAGACTAGCCCCTTAATTTTTGGGATTTTACATAATTTTGGGGTGCTAGATTTTGTTGTAACATAATGAGGACCTCCCCCTTTCTAGAATCGTACAAAAAATAATAATATTTAGTAATGCAAAAAGACTCAATTAGACTCAAACTTCAACTATACTCAAATTTTCTCCTGTTTTTTGCAAACATTGTTTTACTACCTGAGAGCATCCATAACCTCGATGAAGATGTCTTGGTACCATATAAGCATGGCCTGCTGCCAACAAGCATCCATACCCATGGCGAGCTTGATTTTTCTTCCCACACTATTTATAATATGTTCAACTTATATTTATTTAATTCCACCATTTTAATTTTTTCGAGAAAAATGACATTTAGAAGATCGAATTTTGCATCCATATATATTTGTATAAACTACCACTAAAAAGACATGTGGGTTTAAACATCAAGAAGATTCAAGTGAAGTGTTTCTGGGATACATAACTTTTTTGTAATCACACCAAAAATACATTTTTATATCTAGTGTCTTATCTCAAGCCAAAAGAAAGCACCTAGAAATGTTCTAGATATTTAATGTAATAACTAAATTTAAATTTCGGTATGTTATGCACTCAAATTACATGTGATGTTATATGCAGACATCTATGATTGTATCAGCGACATTGTTGTATGGGTTTTTTTTGGAAGCCAGATGTAGACTCTATATGGTTTTTTTCGAAAGCCATATTAGTAGTGTTAACTACCAGAAAATGTAACATGTAACTTAACTATTAATGAAAAGTTACGAATTTTTCCTTTGTGAAAAAAATAACTAAATTTAAATAAGATTCAAGTTTGGATCTAGATATCTAGTATCTTGATATATGTGACCCGAAGATTTTAAATAGAATTATTTGGGAAAGTTCCAAATCCACATGTAAATAATAATAAATAAAAATTCCTACTTGGTGAGACTTTTGCATATAATAATTATTTCTAGAATTGATTTCCATATATAAAAAATTTAATAATGGAGGCATTTTCTTTCTTGTCTATGAATTGATTTAACATCGATGATAAATTATAATGACAAAAAAAATTATTTCAAGATTCTAATAAATATGGGTATGGCTGGTCCTAGATCTATAAATATGGGTATGACTAATCCTTGATCTAAAAAAAAATTATTCTAAGATTATAATAAATATGGGTATGTCTAGTTATTGTGCTAGAGATCTATGTTGTATTATCACTAGTCCTTGATGACATGACTCTGCAGTATGTTGTGTGGGTTTCCATGCTCTATTATTCCATATCAAATATGGGTATTTATACCTCGGGGATGTACTTCTTTATGTATCTGATTATACTTTTCGCAGCCTCTGCAGGTATTTTGTTTGTGGTCTCTCTCTTTTCCTCACTCATTGGTTCATTTATTGTAATGTATTTCAAACACTCTTTTGACCTCATACATTAGGGGGCATGTATTATATCTCAAAAATCAACCCTTTAGGGTCCAATAGAAGAGGAAAACACCTACCAAGTCAGCATGTCAAAAAGTGATTTGTGGAAGGTTCCGAAAAGGTGAAATTGGAGACTTCAATGCTCACTTGTTCTAGCTAAGAAACACTAGGCCCAACAATGCCCTTTGTCTGAGTTACTTGAGAAAAAAAGAGCTAACAATCCCCATTGCAACTAATTTGGAGAGACAAACCACAATTTTTAATAGATAAGGTTTTAGCATGTCATATTTTATCACTCGGAGTGGATAATGATCTAAACACCAAACATGGTCAAGAAATTATTTAGATTCAACGTGATCACTCCTAAGAAAAACTTATATAAACAAGCTCTCCATAAGTCACAAAGGAGTAAAAAGTTACAATGTCAAATTGTTTTCAAGAAACTAACATATAGTATTCTTCCATGATAAGGTTGTACAAACACTTCTTGATATCAGTGAGTGTAGGTGAGAAGATGACCCCGGAAAAGGATAAAAAAGGTATTTTCATGTGCATTTTGCTAGTACAATACAAAGTTACAAACTTTCCCCCCATCTCATACATGTTCTCAATTGATGTTCACATGTTTATTTTGGATTTATAAATATTCATATAGTAATTTTTGTCGTAGGATATAGTGGTTTGTTGGTTTCCCTCTTGTGTACAGAGATTTAAAAGTAGGAGCCAAAGTTGAGGTCTTTGGGATATCTCCTAAAAGTTGGCATCACCAAAAAGAGTTATTTCCTCATCATAGGAAAGATAAGCCTCTCCACTTTCTTTCTCACTTAATTTTGTATGCTTTGGATGTCTTGTACTACACTTTATTCACACACCCTTCATTTTGGAAGACCTTGGGTAGGTTTTCGGATATAAAGTAACTCACTAGTATGGGTGAAATTTATCTGTAAACACTAGTTTCATGTTGGAACTATGGAGAGGCACATCTAAGAAGGATTACCCTAGCAGACAACAAAATAAGAATAATAGTTCATGTGCACTCTATGCACACGAACCAACAACCTATATTGTGGAAAGAGATGAGGGAGCATCCCCTCAATCTCTCTAAAATAATGAAAAAATACCTTCTTGAACTATTTAGGAGGGTACTGGAATTTTGAGGTTGTTATGTGGTTATTATAAAGCTTGGAACATACTCTAACTAAAATTATCTGCATATTTTGGTGATGGACACACTAAACACCAGAACTAAAGGATTGAGTTTGTTATGGACTAACGGATGATGTGTAGAGGGACTGTTAGCATGTCTTTGTTGTTATGGTTGGCTACAATTTTCTTGTTGTTTTATCTAATTGAAAACATGTGAATAGTCTAACATCTCTCCCATTTTGTGCAAAAAAGTATCTAAATGTCCTAGAAATTCGTCATAGTTAAAAAAAATTATATGGTAAATATATTCCACAATTACATAATTTATCATTGTATAAGGTCATGCCTTGGGTTACCGAATCTCACTTTAATTACTGCAACGAAGTAACATTTATGATATCTATTCAGTTCCCATGACATTTATTTCAAAAAAATTCTACATATTTATTTTCTCTTGGTACATTTGTTTAATTTTTTGGGATCAATGTTGACCTAGGTACAAAGATCTAAGATCCCTTGTTCTTGATCCAAACTTAGGCAGGAATGCAATAAAATATAGAAATAAAAATAAACGCAAAGATGCAACAAAAATAAAACTTCATTTCATTAATATCAAATACTCAAATAAGGTTATAGACAATATGGAAATAAACTAGCTTGGGCGATTGTATCTTATCTCTAAGAAGAGATGTGGCGGCTACATGCCTCTGAAATATGTTACAATGAGGCTTAGGGGAATATTTATTATTGAAAACATGGGAAAACCATAAAAACCCAAAACCCTAACCCCAGAAGATGGAACATCAAGAGTTTGTGGCCCCCGTTGGGGTTAGTTGGGCAACCAACTTCCCAGGGTCATAACTTTGTCATATTATCTTCGTTTGGCGCATACGATATATCATCAGAAATATCTCTCTGAGTACTACATGATTAATCGCAAGACCTTTCCTATGGCTATGGGATTGATGTGGTCCTCAAAAAACGTTGTTTAGGGGGTCAAAACTACTCTGAAAATTTAGGACCCAAAAAAACTGTTGAAAATATTAAATGTTGCTATAAAAAATGAAACTGATGAAATAGACTAGAGGTCTAGGTGGAATAGGTGGGTGGCCACCAATATCCACCTAAATCATTCCTCCCGACTTAGGAATCAATGGTCCCCATTGTGTGCAGAGCACAAAATTTATGTTAAACCTGGTCCCTGGTGAACCACTTTCCCTAGTGAAGGAGTTGGTTTGCTTTGACAACTCAATATAGTTTGATTCTAAGTTGGCGGGTGTTCTTGATATATGTTTTCATGATCCGATCAGTTGTGGCTTGTTCCATGCAGTCTAGGTTTAACTCTCTTGGTGTGAGTTGTTCTACAATATCGGATGTGTCCAGAAATGGTGCAAAGTAGGGCCGAAGGTGGTCCACATTGAATACTGGGTTCAAACAAGGGAATGGGGGAATATTAAGCTCGAAGGCATTGTCCCCTACAACCTTAGTGATGGTGTATGGCCCATATTGGAGCACGTGAAGCTTTCGGTGGGACCTAGCGAGATGCTCCCTTTGCAAATGTAGCTAAAATTTGTTGCCCAACTAGAACTTTTGTGGCACCTGATGTTGATCATGTTGTTGCTTGTACTTATCATTGGCTTTGTTACATATGTCATGGACCTATTGGTGTATGTGCATAATGCGCTCAATGAATTTATTTTCCTTATTGGCTTCATACTAGACATGAGCTAAATATGATTGAGTAGTTGCAAATGGTATGGCCACATCAATGGGACATAGTGGCTGGAATCCCAAGCCCACCTATAAGGGGTTGTGGCTAGTTGAGTTGTGGAGAGCCTGATTATAGTTTTGTTGGACATGGGGGAGGCTTTCATCTCATGTGTGTGTATGCTTTGAGTTGTACATGCCTAAAATGTGTATGATCATCCCGTTGAAGACCTCTAGTTGGCCATCAGTCTGGGGGTGGAAAGTTGTGGACTTAGTGAGCTTGTTGTACAGCTTCAACCAGAGACTTGAAAAAAATGTATTGAGGAACTTGTTGTCCTGATCTGAGATAATGGACTGTGGGATCCCAAAGTTTACCCACACTCATTCAAAGAAGATTTTATCAGTGGCATTAGGGGAATTTTGAGGTCTAAAAAGGGCCTCCTAATGAAATTATAAAATAATAATGTAAATAATAAAATAAGATAAGATTACATCATCAAATTTTAGAGGGAAAATAGAAAAAACTACTTTTTCAACTCGTATTTTCAACTTATCTCCCTATGGGTTTACTCAAATTTCAAGTAGTAACACTCGTTGGATGTATAATTTGATTCCTCATCTAAGGAGTACTCATGTTGCATAATTTTTATGGACTTGCTACACGAAAAAGGAGAAATACATGATAAATGTGATTGCAATCACGTGTTTTAATGTATTTCTCATTTTTCGTGTAGCAGGGTCCATCAAAAGTATGCAACATGGGTAGTCCTAGATGAGGAATTAAATTTTTCATCCAATGAGTACTCCTGCTTGAAATTTGAGTAGAAAATTAGGGAGATAAGTTGAAAATACACGTTGGAAAAGTAGCTTTTATTATTTTATTATTTTTTAATATTTTTACTTTTTGACCCCAAAAATGGTGAATCATCCACCATGGTTGACATCATCATCTTGAATCCTATTGGTTCTTATAAATTTTATTTTGGCTATACATTTTTCTTAGGAGGCCCATTTGAGGCCTCAAAAGTTCTCTAATGCTTCTGATGTGATATTCTTCTTGTAGGCCGCCATAATGGCCATCCTAGAGAATCTGTCGACGACCACAAAAATGCAGTCACTTCCATGCTTGGTAGAAGGAAGGCTCAACAATCCATGAAGATGGATTCCCAAGGTGAACCAAGGGTAGGCAGTGGAGTATATAGGCCTTGCTTCTTGATGGCCAATTTGGAAATGGCGCATACAGTGTAAGATCTAATTTACTCCCTAGCATCATGTAGAAGGTTCGGCCAATAAAATACTTCTACAATAATGCCACTATTTTCTCGACCCAGAAATTTCCAGTGACCCAACTATAGTGCGTTTCCAAAATCATCTTGGTGCACTCTCTTGAAATAATACAGAGGTATCCCAAGTGGCATAACAGTGCATCCTGGAGGTGAAAATATGGAACTTTCTTACCCTCTAGGAGCATCTAGTATGTGTTTCTAAATTCTTCATCACTTTTTAAAATATGTGGCCAACCCAAAGTCTTGTTCCCACAAGATTCAATCACAATGGTTAGCACCACAATCGGTGGTCGGCTAAGGCAGTTTGCAACATTATTGGTGTTTCCCTTCTTGTACTTGATGTTCAAATGGAAAGATTGCAGGTATGTGGACCATTTCTGATGGTAACTGTTCTGCAACTTCCCTTATGTCTGTATGAACTACAAGGATCAGTGATCTGTGTGGATGACCATTTTCTTCCCTAAAATGTAATGCTTCCATTTTCGACAGACTTTCAAAATGGAATACATCTCTTTGTCATAGGTGATATACTTTCATATTGTGTCTGAAAGTTTCTCATTGTAATATGCCACTAGATGCCACTGTTGAGTAAGTATTGCCCCAATATCATAGTCAGTGGCATTTGTGTTGATCTCAAATGGTTGCTACAAGTTTGGTAATGTGAGCACTGGTGTAGAGAAGAGGTGATGCTTCAGCTCTACGAATGCCTTCTATTGATATTAGGACCAAAAGAATTTTTCTTTCGCTCCTCCCTTGGTGACTTTAATAAAAGGCCAAATGATATGATAGAACCCCAATTTCTATGAACCTACAGTAGAAATTAGCAAGACCCAGAAAGTTGCAAACTTCTGTTAGAGTGGTTGGGGATGGCCAATATCGAATAACTTGGATCTTAGCTAGATCCACATGCACCCCTCGCTCATCAATAACGTATCCTAGATATTGAACCTAGGTCATGCCAAAAGTGCATTTCTCCAAATTGAAACACAACTTGTGTTGTCACAGTGTTTGGACGACCTCTCGGATGTGGTGGAGGTGCTCTTCCCAACTCTAGCTGAAGATCAGGATGTCATCCAAATAGACCACCAAGAATGAGTTGGTAAATGGTCACAAGATGTCTTCCATCCTCATCATGAAGGTTGCAAGAGCATTCATCAACCCAAAATGCATGACCAGTCATTCAAAAAGGCCCTCCTTGGGTTTTAAGGCAGTCTTCCACACATCGGGGGGTTCAATTGGTACCTGGTGATACCCAGACTTCAAGTAAATCTTGCTGAAATATTTGTACCCCTTGATTTGGTCTATAAGGTCATCAATCTATGGGATCAGATACCTATTCTAGATAGTGACCTTTTTGAGCACCCGATATTCAATACAGAGTCTCCAAGTCCCATCCTTCCCTTGCACAAACATGATCGGGCTCCCACAGGGCGATGAACTCAGCCATATGTGACCTTTCTGCAACAACTCCTGAATCTACCTCTTGATTTCATAATTTTGTATAGCAGAGTGTTGATAGATTGATCCATTAGGTAGTGGCACACCTGGACTCGGGTCGATGGAGTGCTTGACCTAACAATGCAGATGCAGCCCTGCAGGTGAGTTGAATATTTCCTCATACTCTTCCACGACCTGGTCCATCTGTTGTTGTCATGCGAATGAACCCTGTCTAAAGTTCGTGGCCACATTATTCTTCCTGCCTTGAGGAAAGATCATAAGGAAAACAAATTTCCCATTTTTGGAAATGAGCTTATTACATTGCTTTGGAGTGATCAAAGAGATGGCAGTAGGCGGTGATACCTCCGGTATCCTGTAGAACTTATTACCCAAAGTAATAATAATAGTGTGAGGCCTAGAATCATACACAACATGTCGCTTCCACAAGTATGGTTGTCCTAATAATACATCAAAAAATTCAGGAGGAGTAGCATCACATAATACCTCTCCCATGAAGGGCTTGATGTTGTAGGGAATGTAGTACTAGTGGCTGACACGGAGATCTCGTCCTTGGTGAAGGCACATGATGGTGTACGTTTGTGGGTGTGTTGTGGTCGGTAGGCCCAACCACTTCATGACCTCTATTGAAATGAGGTTCTTTTGGCTCCTACTTTTTACAATGAACTACAATGGGGAACCCTTCACCCACATCTGGGAATGGAAGAGGCGCTCCCCATCCTCTAGATCTTCAGGTTCCTCCTTCTGCATCTTGGTGGTGGCAATGGAGGAACTAGGCTCTACATTGATAATATGCTTCCCTTTTTCATTCCCCTTGTCGAGTTCTAACTCAAAGTTGGAACATGCATCCGGTTCGAAAGCCTTCATCTTGGCCAACCAATGACTGTTTGACCCAAAACTCACTTTTGCTGTGAGTGGAGCTTTTATGGAACTCACAAAACTTTCATGTGTCCTTCTTTGGCTTAGTGGTGTTGTTCTTTGCTTGCAGCTTCAACAGATTGTCCTGTGTCGCCCCACCTTGGTTGTGTCCTTTGTTTTGTGGTTTGGGGGCACCTTATCCTTTCTTATGATTCATAAATCCAAATTTTCGCTTCTTCTTTTTGAATTTCTGCTCAATATTGGTAGCATAATGGTATGTTGCACCAAGCGAGGATATTTCTAGGAACTCCATTTCCTCCTCCATGTATTTTTGTAGACAATTGCAGTACTTAAGCACCAATTTTTTCTCTGAATATTTTATACCCAACTTTGTGTGCAAGGTATGGAACATATTTTTCAGCTCATGCACATCTTGATCCCTTTGTTTTCACGGTGTAGTCCATTGTTGTACTTGTCCCCATAGCTCCCCACGGGGTAATATTTTTCCTTGATAACATATAAAAAATTATTCCAAGTGGGTACGGCCAAGAACAAGAAGGATTCCCTCTCGTCTTTTTTCTCACAGTTGGTTTCCCACCAGTCCTTGACATGGGGTGGCTTTGAGGAGTGCAAAAGTAATATTTTCCCGTTTTGAAAAGTCATGAACCGAAAAATATCCTTCTAATATATTAAACCATCTATCTACGTGATCTAAATTTGAATGGTAGTTTTGCTATGCTAATTTCATCTTTAGATTTATATTAAAATTATTGATCTTTACTTCATGTACATGGGCTTATTGAAGTGTTTATGATTGTTTAGAAAGTAAATGTATGGAGATTATGTTGAATTCTTAAACATTAAAACATTAAAACATAATGTTGAATAGTAGCAACAAAATATACATCAAACCATCACAATTGATCCATTACCATAGTGTTTTGATGAAGGAGTTCACCCCTCCTGGGCTACATCTCCTTGGTCCAACTTCCATGGCTTGGGCCTATGTATTAGCTCAAATGTGAAAAAAATGTTGTTTACATTCACCTACTAATCCTGAAACTTGCTCCAATGTGTTCAAAACATTAAATTATGCCAGGATAATCTCTTCCTAAGCCAAAATTGGTCGAAATTTGCTCTAGTTGTGCTTCATTCAATTTTTCCCTTGAATTCTCCTCCAAAGCTGTAGAGAACTCCAGTTAACATAGTTAAATTTGGGATTCTGCCAAAACTGGCGAAGTCTACCAAACCTGTCACTATATAAACTATGAATTAATTAACTGTTAAGTACAGTTAAGTGTAGATAATATTGTATTAACTACGCATAAGCATGTTTTAAAATAAATCAAGGTTTAAGCCTTAACCTTGGGATTATGATAATTAATCTGGGTTTTAGTTGTTAATCCCGCACTTTAATTGTTGATCCTCCTCCAAACAGTTGTTCGCTCCACTGGTGGTCAGGTGAACAGGTCTTATGGGGAGGGGGCTTGCCCCCTCCAAACCCCCGCCATTGAAACTAATCAAATTTAATTATAATTCAGACCCCATACATTGTAAGAGCTTTTGTAGTGGCTTAGTGGTAAGACATATGGTTGGTGCGGGGGAGATCGTGGTTTCGACCCCAACCTATTCCCATCCCTTGAATATTTTTTCTCTGAAATGTATTTGCCCTTTACCATATAGTTTGAAACTTTGATTTATATAAATAATTCAGATTTTGACATAATATTCCAACTTTGTTGTATAAAATAAATTCCACCATTGCATTAATATCCGAACCATATGATATAATTTCAATTCAAACTTTGGATAGGGTCCACCAGAGGGGGCACGTGGCATCCCCTATATACACCACATGTCCACCTCTGGTTGAACCATTCCAACCATTAAAAAATAATTCTCATTCAACCTTATGAGAAAATATATATATATATATATATATATATATATATATATATATATAATCACCTTCAAAGCCTACTGTGACACTTGTCACAATGTTATTGGGAAAAACTGAAGAATATTCCTATAATATACCTTGTATGTTGACTGGGTTTCCATGTCATCCTTCTGTCCTGTTATGGAATTTTTTTTGTTTTTTAGGAAAATGAATGGCAAGTCATAACTTCCTCATACGTAGTCGGTTTTTGATGAAATGAATTGTGCCAAATTCTTGGCGACGAGCTCTTCGTTGTCGTTCTGGTTTGGAGAATTTCTAAGAACTTTCATTTTTGAGCTTAACATTGATCCTTTGATTATTCCTCCCCACTAGAAGCATTTTTCATCCCAAAAGATTCTATCAATTGTTCAGCAGGTGAGGGTACATCTCCCTCACCATCTCATTCTCCATCCATTTGGCCTTAGATGGATTTTGTCCCTTGAGTCCCACTCTAAGGTATTCGACATTCCCTCTCCTTGAATTTCTTTTGGTTGAAGGAGAAAAATTCATTTAATGAAAAAAAAAACTCAAAACATATTAGAGAAATTTTGGAATAGCATCGATGTGGGTGGAGGATAATACAAAACCTACTTCTTGATTGATTAGCAATGACATAAATAATGCACAATCTAATGTATTTAATTTTGTTTGAGCTTTAGACAATAGTAATGTTTTTTCATCATTGTCATTATCTTATGCATTTGAAATCCCTTATCACTCATTTGTAGTATGCCTCAAAAATCTTATTCCAATTCTTTCTCTATAGAAGATAGGAATGTCCCAAATTGCACAATAATCCATAAAAGCGTGAAACTTGTTTATTGCTACCATTGTCTACAGTCTAGTATGTAGCACCCAAGTCAATATTATTGCTATATTAATGGGTGACTCAAAGGTCTCATGTTTTCAAAAATTGAAAGTTGTAGTTGATGCCGCAAGTGATGTTTAGTTGAGTTAGTCTATGGTTGGATTGGTGCTCCACATCTTTTACATGATGTCTAGGTCAACCAAGGATTGAGGAGAGATCTAGCTACTCCAATTTTATATTATTATTATTTTACTTGTTATGGAGTTAATTACCAAGTAATGAATTTTTTTTTGTATGAAAGGAAGATTCACTTTATAACAACTCTCTCTCTCTCTCTCTCTCTCTCTCTCTCTCTCTCTCTCTCTCGTAATGGTTGCTAAATTGAGGAGCTCTCCCTTTGGAAATTATTTATACATCATATACTTGAAGCCTTATTGAGGATTAGTGGTATACTTTTATATTTTCATTTCTTGTGATGCTTTCATTATGCACATATTCTTTGACATGTTGATTTCTATTGCGGGAAATATTTATATTGTTGATGTGATAATATGAGAAATGTATCCATAATATTGTTATTTTCATTATGTTATCCATGCATCTAATAAACCAAATTATTGTTAAATTAACATGACATCAACTACATACCATATTTTTGAATAGTACACCAAGCTTTCCAAGGACAATTTTATGCAACATAAATTAGCTAGCTAAGGCTTATTTATGGCATGCATAACAACCCTTATTTCTCTACATTTTTTCATGCAATTTCCCGATTTGATCTATGCTTCCTTAACTCCATTTTCCCAAAATGTGATTAGTTACTCAACCTTGGGGCTTTCCTTTATATTTCCTTTTCATACCATTCATTCTTCCATCATACTACATCCATTTATTTTTTACTTGGGTTGACTCTTCACTAAATCACCTTGTGCCTTCACTCTATTCCCTTATAAATCTTTCCTCTTATCGAAGAACCCCTTGAGTTAGAGAAAATGCAATCAAAAGTGAGAGGAATAACTATTGTGGTGATAGCGGGTATCCTTCTAGATTTTCACAAGACTAGCCCCTTAATTTTTGGGATTTTACATAATTTTGGGGTGCTAGATTTTGTTGTAACATAATGAGGACCTCCCCCTTTCTAGAATCGTACAAAAAATAATAATATTTAGTAATGCAAAAAGACTCAATTAGACTCAAACTTCAACTATACTCAAATTTTTGCCTCTTTTTTGCAAACATTGTTTTACTACCTGAGAGCATCCATAACCTCGATGAAGATGTCTTGGTACCATATAAGCATGGCCTACTGCCAACAAGCATCCATACCCATGGCGAGCTTGATTTTTCTTCCCACGCTATTTATAATATGTTCAACTCATATTTATTTAATTCTACCATTTTAATTTTTTTGAGAAAAATGACATTTAGAAGATCGAATTTTGCATCCATATATATTTGTATAAACTACCACTAAAAAGACATGTGGGTTTAAACATCAGGAAGATTCAAGTGAAGTGTTTCTGGGATACATAACTTTTTTGTAATCACACCAAAAATACATTTGTATATCTAGTGTCTCATCTCAAACCAAAAGAAAGCACCTAGAAATGTTCTAGAAATTGAATGTAATAACTAAATTTAAATTTCGGTATGTTATGCACCAAACTTACATGTGATGTTATATGCAGACATCTATGATTGTATCAGCGGCATTGTTGTATGGGTTTTTTTTGGAAGCCAGATGTAGGCTCTATATGGTTTTTTTTGAAAGCCAAATTAGTAGTGTTAACTACCAGCAAATGTAACATGTAACTTATCTATTAATGAAAAGTTACGAATTTTTCCTTTGTGAAAAAAATAACTAAATTTAAATAAGATTCAAGTTTGGATCTAGATATCTAGTAACTTGATATATGTGACCCGAAGATTTTAAATAGACTTATTTGGGAAAGTTCCAAATCCACATGTAAATAATAATAATAATAATTTCCTACTTGGTGAGACTTTTGCATATAATAACTATTTCTAGAATTGATTTCCATTTATCAGAAACTTAATATTGGAGGCATTTTCTTTCTTCTCTATGAATTGATTTAACATTGATGATAAATTATAATGACAAAAAAAAATATTTCAAGATTCTAATAAATATGGGTATGGCTGGTCCTAGATCTATAAATATGGGTATGACTAATCCTTGATCTAGAAAAAAAATATTCTAAGATTCTAATAAATATGGGTATGTCTAGTTATTGTGCTAGAGATCTATGTTGTATTATCACTAGTCCTTGATGACATGTCTCTGCAGTATGTTGTGTGGGTGTCCATGCTCTATTATCTCCATATCAAATATGGGTATTTATACCTCAGGGATGTACTTCTTTATGTATCTGATTATACTTTTCGCAGCCTCTGCAGGTCTTTTGTTTGTGGTCTCTCTCTTTGCCTCACTCATTGGTTCATTTATTGTAATGTATTTCAAGCACTCTTCTGACCTCATACATTAGGGGGCATGTATTATATCTCAAAAATCAACCCTTTAGGGTCAAATAGAAGAGGAAAACACCTACCAAGTCAGCATGTCAAAAAGTGATTTGTGGAAGGTTCCGAAAAGGTGAAATTGGAGACTTCAATGCTCACTTGTTCTAGCTAAGCAATACTAGGCCCAACAATGCCCTTTGTCTGAGTTACTTGAGAAAAAAAGAGCTAACAATCCCCATTGCCACTTATTTGGAGAGACAACCCACAATTTTTAATAGATAAGGTCTTAGCATGTTAGATTTTATCACTTGGAGTGGATAATGATCAAAACACCAAACACAGTCAAGAAATTATTTATATTCAACGTGATCACTCCTAAGAAAAACTTATATAAACAAGCTCTCCATAAGTCACAAAGGAGTAAAAAGTTACAATGTCAAATTGTTTTCAGGAAACTAACATATAGTATTCCTCCATGATAAGGTTGTACAAACACTTCTTGATATCAGTGAGTGTAGGTGAGAAGGTGACCCCAACAAAGGATAAAAAAGGTATGTTCATGTGCATTTGGCTAGTACAATACAAAGTTACAAGTTTTCCCCCCATCTCATACATCTTTTCCATTGATGTTTACATTTTTATTTTGGATTTATAAATATTCGTATAGTAATTGTTGTTCTAGGATATAGTGGTTTGTTGGTTTCCCTCTTGTGTACAGAGATTTAAAAGTAGGAGCTAAAGTTGAGGTCTTTGGGATATCTCCTAAAATTTGGCATCACCAAAAAGATTTATTTCCACATGATAGGAAAGATAAGCCTCTCCACTTTCTTTCTCACTTAATTTTGCATGCTTCGGATGTCTTGTACTACACTTTATTCACACACCCTTCATTTTGGAAGACCTTGGGTAGGTTTTTCGGATATAAAGTAACCCACTAGTATGGGTGAAATTTATCTGTAAACACTAGTTTCATGTTGGAACTATGGAGAGGCATATATAAGAAGGATTACCATAGCAGACAACAAAATAAAAATAATAGTTCATGTGCACTCTATGCACATGAACCAACAACCTATATTGTGGAAAGAGATGAGGGAGCATCCCCTCAGTCTCTCTAAAATACTGAAAAAAAAATACCTTCTTAAACTATTTAGGAGGGTACTGGAATTTTGAGGTTGTTATGTGGTTATTATAAAGCTTGGAACATACTCTAACTAAAATTATCTACATATTTTGGTGATGGACACACTAAACACCAGAACTAAAGGATTGAGTTTGTTATGGACTAACGAATGATGTGTAGAGGGAATGTTAGCATGTCTTTTTTCTTATGGTTGGCTACAATTTTCTTGTTGTTTTATTTAATTGACAACATGTGAATAGTCTAACATCTCTCCCATTTTGTGCAAAAAAGTATCTAAATGTCCTAGAAATTCGTCATAGTTAAAAAAAAAAAAATTATATGGTAAATATATTCCACAATTACATAATTTATCATTGTATAAGGTCACGCCTTGGGTTGCTGAATCTCGCTTTACTTACTGCAACGAATTAACATTTATGATATCTATTCAGTTCCCATGATATTTATTTCAAAAAAATTCTACATATTTATTTTCTCTTGGTACATTTGTTTAATTTTTTGGGATCAATGTTGACCTAGGTACAAAGATCTAAGATCCCTTGTTCTTGATCCAAACTTAGGTAGGAACGCAATAAAATATAGAAATAAACATAAACATAAATATGAAACAGAAATAAAACTTCATTTCATTAATATCAAATACTCAAATAAGGTTACAGATGATATGGAAATAAACTAGCTTGGGCGATTGTATCTTATCTCTAAGAAGAGATGTGGCAGATACATGCCTTTGAAATATGTTACAATGAGGCTCAAGGGAATTTTTATTATTGAAAACATGGGAAAACCCTAAAAAACCAAAACCCTAACCCCAGAATATGGAACATCAAGAGTTTGTGGCCCCCGTTGGGGTTAGTTGGGCAACCAACTTCCCAGGGTCATAACTTCGTCATATTATCTTCATTTGGCACATAAGATATATCATCAGAAATATCTCTCTGAGTACTACATGATTTATTGCAAGACCTTTCCTATGGCTATGGGATTGACGCGGTCCTCAAAAAACGTCGTTTAGGGGGTCAAAACTACTCTGAAAGTTTAGGACCCAAAAAAACTGCTAAAAATATTAAATGTTGCTATAAAAAATGAAACTGATGAAACAGACTAGAGGTCTAGGTGGAATAGGTGGGTGGCCACCAATATCCACCTAAATCATTCCTCCCGAATTAGGAATCAATGGTCCCCATTGCGTGCAGAGCACAAAATTTCTGTTAAACCTGGTCCCTAGTGAACCAATTTCCCTAGTGAAGGAGTTGGTTTGCTTTGACAACTCAATATAGTTTCATTCTAAGTTGGCAGGTGTTCTTGATCTATGTTTTCATGATCTGATTAGTTGTGGCTTGTTCCATGCAGTCTGGGTTTAACTCTCTTGGTGTGAGTTGTTCTACAATATCAGATGTGTCTAGAAATGGTGGAAAGTAGGGCCGAAGGCGGTCCACATTGAATATTGGGTGCAAACAAGGGAATGGTGGAATATTGAGCTTGAAGGCATTCAATTCCCCTACAACCTTAGTGATGGTGTATGGCCCATGTTGGAGCACATGAAGCTTTCAGTGGGACCCAGCGAGATGCTCCCTTTGCAAATGTAGCCAAAATTTGTTGCCCAACTGGAAATTTTGTGGCACCTAATGCTGATCATGTTGTTTCTTGTACTTAGCATTGGCTTTGTTCAATATGTCATGGACCTGTTGGTGTATGTGCAGAATGCGCTCAATGAAGTTGTTTGCCTTGTTGGTTTCGTATTGGACATGAGCTAAATATGCTTGAGTAGTTTTGAATGGTATGGCCACATCAATGGGACATAGTGGCTGGAATCCCAAGCCCACCTATAAGGGGTTGTGGCTAGTTGAGTTGTGGAGAGCCTGATTATAGTTGTGTTGGACATAGGGGAGGCTTTCATCTCATGTGTGTGGATGCTTCGAGCTGTACATGCCTAAAATGTGTTGATCATCCCTTTGATGACCTCTAGTTGGCCATCAGTCTGGGGGTGGAAAGTTGTGGACTTAGTGAGCTTGTAGTACAGCTTCAACCAGAGACTTGAAAAAAATGTATTGAGGAACTTGTTGTCCTGATCTGAGATAATGGACTGTGGGATCCCAAAGTTTACCCACACTCGTTCAAAGAAGAGTTTATCAGTGGCATTATGGGAATTTTGAGGTATAAAAAGGGCCTCCTAATGAAATTATAAAATAATAATGGAAATAATAAAATAATATTAGATTACATCATCAAATTTTCGAGGGAAAAAAGAAAAAACTACTTTTTCAACTCGTATTTTCAACTTATCTCCCTATGGGTTTACTCAAATGTCAAGCGGTAACACTCGTTGGATGTATAATTTGATTCCTCATCTAAGGATTACTCATGTTGCATACTTTTTATGAACCTTGCTACACGAAAAATGAGAAATACATGAGAAATGTGATTGCAATCACGTGTTTTAATGTATTTCTCATTTTCCGTGTAGCGCGGTCCATCAAAAGTATGCAACATGGGTAGTCCTTGGATGAGGAATTAAATTTTGCATCCAACGAGTAGTCCTGCTCGAAATTTGAGTAGAAACTTAGGGAGATAAAGTTGAAAATACAGGTTGAAAAAGTAGCTTTTATTATTTTATTATTTTTTAATATTTTTACTTTTTTACCCCAAAAATGGTGAATCATCCCCCATGGTTGACATCATCATCTTGAATCCTATTGGTTCTTATAAATTTTATTTTGGTTGTACATTTTTCTTAGGAGGCCCATTTGAGGCCTCAAAAGTTCTCTAATGCTTCTGATGTGATATTCTTCTTGTAGGCCGCCATAATGGCCATCCTAGAGAATCTGTCGACAACCACAAAAATGCAGTCACTTCCATGCTTGGTAGAAGGAAGGCTCAACAATCCATGAAGATGGATTCCCAAGGTCAACCAAGGGTAGGCAGTGGAGTATATAGGCCTTGCTTCTTGATGGCCAGTTTGGAAATGGCGCATACCGTGCAGGATCTAATTTACTCCCTAGCATCATGTAGAAGCTTCAGCCAATAAAAATACTTCTACAATAATGCCACTATTTTCTCGATCCCGAAATTTCCAGCGACCCAACTGTAGTGCGCTTCCCAAATCATCTTGGTGCACTCTCTTGAAAGAATACAGAGGTATCCCAAGTGGCATAACAGTGCATCCTGGAGGTGAAAATATGAAACTTTCCTACCCTCTAGGAGCATCTAGTATGTGTTTCTAAATTCTTCATCACTTTTGTAAAGATGTGGCCAACCCAAAGTCTTGTTCCCACAAGATTAAATCACAATGGTTAGCACCATAATCGGTGGTCGACTAAGGCAGTTTACAACATTATTGGTGTTTCCCTTCTTGTACTTGATGTTCAAATGGAAATATTGCAGGTATGTGGACCATTTCTGATGGTAACCGTTCTGCAAATTCCCTTATGTCTGTATGATCTACAAGGATCAGTGATCTGTGTGGATGACCATTTGCTTCCCTAAAATGTAATGCTTCAATTTTTGGCAGACCTACAAAATGGAATACATCTCTTTTTCATAGGTGATATACTTTCAGATTGTGTCTGAAAGTGTCTCATTGTAATATTCCATTGGATGCCACTGTTGAGTAAGTATTTCCCCAATATCATATTCAATGGCATTTTTGTTGATCTCAAATGGTTGCTACAAGTCTGGTAATGTGAGCACTAGTGTAGAGAAGAGGTGATGCTTCAACTCTACGAATGCCTTCTATTGATATTAGGACCAAAATAATCTTTCTTTCATTCCTCCCTTGGTGAATTTACTAAAAGGCCAAATGATATGAGAGAACCCCAATTTCTATGAACCTACAGTCAAAATTGGCAAGACCCAAAAAGTTGCAGACTTTTGTTAGAGTGGTTGGGGATGGCCAATACCGAATAACTTGGATCTTAGCTGGGTCCACATGCATCCCTTGCTCATCAATAACGTATCCTAGATATTGAACCTAGGTCATGCCAAAAGTGAATTTCTCCAATTGGAACACAACTTGTGTTGTCACAGTGTTTAGACGACCTCTCGGATGTGGTGGAGGTGCTCTTCCCAACTCTTGCTGAAGATCAGGATGTCATCCAAATAGACCACCAAGAATGAGTTGGTAAATGGTCACAATATGTCTTCCATCATGATCATGAAGGTTGCAAGAGCATTCATCAACCCAAAAGGCATGACCAATCATTCAAAAATGCCCTCCTTGGGTTTTAAGGCAGTCTTCCACACATCGGGAGGTTCAATTGGTACCTGGTGATACCCAGACTTCAAGTCAATATTGCTAAAATATTTGGACCCCTTGAGTTGGTCTATAAGGTCATCAATCTATGGGATCAGATACCTATTCCACATAGTGATATTTTTTAGCACTCGATAGTCAATACAGAATCTCCAAGTCCCATCCTTCCCTTGCACAAACACGACCAGGCTCCCACAGGGTGATGAACTCAGCCATATGTGACCTTTCTGCAACAACTCCTTAATCTACCTCTTGATTTCGTAATTCTGTATAATAGAGTGTTGATACATTGATCCATTGGGTAGTGGCACACCTGGACTCAGGTCGATGGAGTGCTTGACCTGACAATGTAGATGCAGCCCTGCAGGTGAGCTAAATATTTCCTCATACTCCTCCACGACCTAGTCCATCTGTTGTTTTTATGCCGATGAACCCTGTCTAAAGTTCGTGGCCACAATATTATTCCTGCCTTGAGGGAAGATCATAAGGAAAAAAAATTCCCATTTTGGGAAATGAGCTTATTACATTTCTTTGGAGTGATCAAAGAGATGGCAGTAGGCGGTGATATCTTCGGTATCCTATAGAACTTATTACCCAAAGTAATAATAATAATGTGAGGTCTAGAATCATACACAACATGTCGATTCCACAAGTATGGTTGGCCTAATAATACATCACAAAATTCAGGAGGAGTAACATCACATAATACCTCGCCCATGAAGGGCTTGATGTTGTAGGGAATGTAGTACTAGTGGCTGACACGGAGATCTCGTCCTTGGTGAAGGCACAAGATGGTGTACGGTTGTGGGTGTGTTGTGGTCGACATGCCTATCCGCTTCATGACCTCTATTGAAATGAGGTTCTTTTGGCTCCTGCTTTGACAATGAACTACAATGGGGAACCCTTCACCCACATCTAGGAATGGAAGAGGTGCTCCCCATCCTCTAGATCTTCAAGTTCCTCCTTCTGCATCTTGGTGGTGGCAATGGAGGAACTAGGCTCTACATTGATAATCAGCTTCCCTTTTTCATTCCCCTTATCGAGTTCTGACTCAAATTCGGAACATGCATTCGGTTCAAAAGCCTTCAGCTTGGCCAACCAATCATTGTTTGGCCCAAAACTCACTTTTGTTGTGAGTGGAGCTTTTATGGAACTCACAAAACTTTCATGTGTCCTTCTTTGGCTTAGTGGTGTTGTTCTTTGCTTGTGGCTTCAACAGATTGTCTTGGGTCGCCCCACCTTGGTTGTGTCCTTTTTTTTGCGGTTTGGGGGCACCTTACCCTTGCTTATGATTCGCAAATCCAAAGTTTCGCTTCTTCTGTTTGAATTTCTGCTCAATATTGGTAGCATAATGGTATGTTGCACCAAGCGAGGAGATTTCTAGGAACTCCATTTCCTCCTCCATGTATTTTTGTAGACAATTGCGGTACTTAAGCACCAAATTTTTCTTTGAATATTTTATACCCAACTTTGTGTGCAAGGTATGGAACATATTTTTTAGCTCATGCACATCTTGATCCCTTTGTTTTCATAGTGTAGTCCATTATATGTACTTGTCCCCATAGCTCCCCACGGGGTAATATTTTTCCTTGATCACATCTAAAAAATAATTCCAAGTGGGTATGGCCGAGAACAAGAAGGATTCCCTCTTTTCTTTTTTCTCATAGTAGGTTTCCCACCAATCCTTGACATGGGGCGGCTTTGAGGAGTGCAAAAGTAATATTTTCCCGATTGGAAAAGTCATGAACCGAAAAATATCCTTCTAATAGATTAAGCCATCTATCTACGTGATCTAAATCTGAATGGTATTTTTGCTGTGCTAATTCCATATTTAGATTTATATTAAAAATATTGATCTTTACTTCATGTACATGGGCTTATTGAAGTTTTTATGATTGTTTAGAAAGTAAATGTATGGAGATTATGTTGAATTCTTAAACATTAAAACATAATGTTGAATAGTAGCAACAAAATATACATCAAACCATCACAATTGATCCATTACCACAGTTTTTTGATGAAGGAGTTCACCCCTCCTGGGCTAAATCTCCTTGGTCCAACTTCCATGGCTTGGGCCTATGTATTAGCTCAAATGTGAAAAAAATGTTGTTTACATTCACCTATTAATCCTGAAACCTGCTCCAATGTGTTCAAAACATTAAATTATGCCAGGATAATCTCTTCCTGAGCCAAAATTGGTCGAAATTTGCTCCAGTTGTGCTTCATTCAATTTTTCCCTTGAATTCTCCTCCAAAGCTGGAGAACTCCAGTTAACATAGTTAAATTTGGGATTCTGTCAAAACTGGAAAAGTCTTCCAAACCTGTCACTATATAAACTATGAATTAATTAACTGTTAAGTATAGTTAAGGGTAGATAATATTGTATTAACTACGCATAATCATGTTTTAAAATAAATCAAGGTTTAAGCCTTAACCCCGGGATTATGATAATTAATCTAGGTTTTAGTTGTTAATCCCGCACTTTAATTGTTGATCCTCCTCCGAACAGTTGTTCGCTCCACTGGTGGTCAGGTGAATAGGTCATATGGAGAGCGCGCTTGCCCCCTCCAAACCCCCGCCATTGAAACTAATCAAATTTAATTATAATTCGGACCCCATACATTGTAAGAACTTTTGTAGTGGCTTGGTGGTAAGACATATGGTTGGTGCGGGGTAAGTCGTGGTTTCGACCCCAACCTACGCCCATCCCTTGAATATTTTTTCTCTGAAATGTATTTTCCCTTTACCATATATTTTGAAACTTTGATTTATATAAATAATTTAGATTTTGACATAATATGCCAACTTTGTTGTATAAAAGAAATTACACCATTGCATTAATATCCGAACCATATGATATAATTTCAATTCGGACTTTGGATAGGGTCCACTAGAGGGGGCACGTGGTATCCCCTGTCTACACCACATGTCCACCTCTGGTTGGACCATTCCAACCATTAAAAAATAATTCTCATTCAACATTATGAGAAAATATTTAAAAAAAAAAATTCACCTTCAAAGCTCACTGGCGAAGCCTACTGTGACACTTATCACAATGTTATTGGGAAAAACTGAAGAATATTCCTATAATATACCTTGTATGTTGACTGGGTTTCCATGTCATCCTTTTGTCCTGTTATGGAAATTTTTTTGTTGTTTAGGAAAACGAATGGCAGGTCATAACTTCCTCATACGTAGTCGGTTTTTGATGAAATGAATTGTGCCAAATTCCTGGTGACGAGCTCTTCGTTGTCATTCTAGTTTGGAGAATTTCTAAGAACTTTCATTTTTGAGCCTAACATTGATCCTTTCATTATTCCTCCCCACTAGAAGCATTTTTCACCCCAAAAGATTCTATCAATTGCTCAGCAGGTGAGGGTACATCTCCCTCACCATCTCATTCTCCATCCATTTGGCCTTAGAATGATTTTGTCCCTTGAGTCACACTCTAAGGTATTCGAAATTCCCTCTCCTTGAAGTTATGTTTCTTCTTCCCCTTGAAGTCTTTCTTTACTGATATATAACCAAACTTTGTCACCAACTTGGAATTTGTGATCAACGTGGTGTTTATCATTCCTAGCCTTGTAGCTTCTTTGACTCTTTCCAAGTTGTTCTTTCACTGTGTGATGTACCAACTGAATTTTCTCAATGAACTTCCTTGCTTTATCTATGTCTCTATGACCATCAATAGCAACATCTTTTCAATGATGAATTCCAAAGGTGATCTTGGCAAGTACCCAAGACATGCCTCAAATGGTGATGTGTTTGTGGAAGAATGATTTGTCCTATTGCATGCATGCTGAATGTAATGCAACTATTCATCCCACGAATTGGGATGTTTGCTGCAATAACCTCTAAGAAGATGAATGATTGTCCTATTAACCACCTCGGTCTGACCATCTATTTGTGGATGAAAGGTTGTACTCTTCTTCAACTTAGTGTCCATCATGTCCCACAATTTTGACCAAAAATTCCCAACAAATCGGGAATCTTGGTCACTTATAATAGAAGTAGGAAGACGAAAATGAACCCATACATTTTGAAAGAAAATATGAGTTGTTTGTTCAGCTGTAATTTATTTTTTACATGGCATAAAAACATACATTTTTCTGAACCTGTCTACAACTACATACAAGTAATCGTGACCTTTCCTTGACATTGGAAGACCTCCTATAAAATCCATTGAGATACTCTCCCAAGGATGTGAAGGTACTGGAACTAGAGTGTACAATCCTATTTTCCTATTGCTAGGCTTAATTATTGCACACAAAGAAAATCCTATAATGAAATAAGATACACTATCAATCATGCATGGCCAATAAAAATACCTTTGGAGATTCTCTACCATCATTCCTACATCAAAATGTCCATGAATCAATGTGTCTCCCTTATGATATTGTTTCTTTCTCCCTGTGGAATACATAACTTGCCCAGGAGATAAAACAAAATGTTATGTACATGATAATCTAACTCTTCAATTTGGTTTCCTTGACTCAAGCTTTCATACACATCTTGAAAATCATTATCATGTGCATATTGTTCAATGTAACTTGCATGCATAACTGAATTGTGCTTTAGTATAATAAATGAATTTACAATAGGACTAGAAATCATATCATCTACCTTGTTGTAGATTCCCTTTTTATACCTGATAACCAAATGGAATTGTTGTAGAAATCCCATCCGTTTGAAGTGTCTTTATTGTTGCAACATTAATTGTGATTGTAAGTACTACAATGGTTGTTGGTCGATATGGATAATGGTCTCCTTCCCCATCAAATAGTGCTTCCATTTCTTTACACTTTGTACCAATGCATATAACTCTTTGTCATAGGTGGGATAGCTAGTCATAGCTCCATTAAAAATTTCAAAATGAAACGAAATGGGCTTACCATGCTGCATGAGAACTGCTCCCATGGCATAATCACTAGCATCTATTTGGATATCAAATGGTTTTCTAAGATCCAGAAGAGCCAATACCGATGTGGAATTTATCTTTTGTTTTAAATCATCCAATTATTTTTGTTGCATATCTCCCCAATGGAATAATTTCTTGACACTTTTCAATGCATGTAACAGTTGCAATGCAAGAAAATTTAGCAATGAATTTCCTCTAGTATTGTGCTCCCCAAAGAAAGATTCTTACCTCCATTACTGTATTGGGCTTGGGCCAATTCACAATGACCTCAACCTTGGAAGGGTTTATCTTCAACTCACCTCCTCAAACAATTTTTCACAAATACACTAAATAAGTCTTGCAAAACTCACACTTCGACATCTTTAAAAATAACTGTTCTTTTTTCAAGACATCAAGTACCTTGTTCACATGCATGACATGTTCATCTCTTGATTTGTTGAATATCAAAATATCATCTAAGTAAAAATTGACAAATTCATCTAGAAATGGTCTTAATACATCATTCATAACTCTCATGAAAGTAGATGGAGCATTGGTAAGACTGGATGGCATAACTAGCCACTCAAACAATCCTTGTCTAGTTTCAAATGCAGTTTTCCAAATGTCCTCTTCAACTATTCTAACTTGATGATAACCACTTCCTAAGTCTAGTTTAGTGAAATACTTTGCATACCTTAACATATCTAGAAAATAATCAATTATTGGGAGTGGATAGTGATTCTTTACTGTGATTTTATTCAGTGCATGGAAATCTATGCACATGCACCAAGTCTCGTCCTTCTTTGGTACCAAAATAATCAGTGAACCACAAGGAGAAGTAGATGGGCATATGATACCTTTGTTCATCAATTATTCAATTTTCTTCTTGATTTTCATGCTCTCCATGATTGACATGCGATACATGCCAATGTTTGGAAGTGGAACATCTTGTTGTAGCTAAATCTCATGCTGAATTCCCCTCTTGGGAGGTAACCCATTTGGTTCCTGAAACATCTCGCCATGCTGACTTACCACATCAAACAAATCAAATTTTAATTTTTCATCACATCTTTCAAAATATTCATATTTCATATCATCCTTTTTCTTGAACATGAGAAGCACAAAATTTTTACTTGCATTAACTAGTCTCTTCATCTTCCCGACATTAACTAAAGAAATATTCAGCTTTTCTGATGATCTCTCACAATATACTACACCCCATCCTTGAGAAAATGATATTTGTTCTCATGGAGATAAAATACCACTTTCATGTCATACAAATATCGACTTCCCAAGATAATTCCTGTAATGTCAAGTAGAACCACATCTAACTCAAATTCATCAACAAAATTTGTGGTAATGGCAAACCGAAATATACATTTCCTTGTAACCTGTAAATTTTCTTCTTGACTATCCATCCCAAAGGATATGGCTTATGATGTGGTACAGCTACAAGGTTAGGCTTTTTGACCAAGTCTTATGAAACCAAGTTTTCTTGTGACCCACTATCAAATAATGCATCAGTCTTTATATGATTTGAAATCACCCTTGCATGGAACAACTCTATCCTTGTTTCTTCATTTGGAGTGTTTTTGTGACAAGTTGAGGAACTAGTGCTTGCTATGGCCTCTTTTCCCTTTGTGACCATGGCTATAATCTTGGTCTCATCATCAGAATCGGATCCAAGATCATATTGTGTGGTAGAAGTCATATTTTGTTTTCCCATGTTGTTTGGTATCTTAGGCCTTAGTTCAGGATGTAATTTCCAACAGTGGGCTTCAGCATGCCCCTCTTTGGAACGATTTTTGTATGTAGTTTTCTCCCCTTCTTTCTTAACACTTTCATTCTTCTTTCCCTTCCATTTTCCTCCCTTCTCTTTCCTCGTATCCTTGAATGGCTTCTTCCTACTACCCTCTTCCTGATTGTTCTTTCCCCTTGCTTCAAGATGTGTGGCTTGCACACAAACTTCATCTAAATTTCTTGGGTTGAACATAAGGATAGTATGTCTCAAATAGGAATGTAAACCTCCAATGTATTTGAAGAGAGTGTCTTGGGAATTCAAGTTTATTCCTTACAACAAAGCCCTTTTCCTAAACTCTGGGTATATTCTTGAATTGTTTGACCCTTGAGTTGCCTAAATATTTGCCAACTCATAATGGCTTTTTGCATGTAAGATAAAGGATAAAACTATCTTGTAATTGAATAAATAAACTCAACCCAAGAAATATATATCTTACCATGGATTCACATTTCCTCTTGAGTCTTTGCTTCCCACCAGACTAGTGTTGCTCCTTCTAGCCGCAATGAAGCCAACTAGATCTTTATGTCATCTTCTTGTAGGTTCTGAATTTTGAAATAAACCTCTAATTGATAGATCCAATTTTCCAACTTCTCTGCATTTACCTCACCATTTTACATGGGAAGTTCAAACTTAATGTCAAATTTGAGTAAGGGAGTTTTTCCTTTTGGGGTTTTTGAGTGAGTATGGCTGGTTTTTGTGGTGGAATTGGAAGATGATATTGATGGATATGATGAAGATGATGATGGTGGTGGTGGTGGTGGATATGGAGGAGGGTTTCCTCCACTTCCCTTTGAATCCTTCTCTTCAACCTTCTTTCCTTATGAGGTTCCCTCTCCATGTGGAGACTTAAAATTCTCTCCAACCATCCTAGTGTTCCTCTCTTCAAAGAGGATCCTAACCCTCTTAGTTAGGTCATATAAATCCTTCTTGAATGCTTCCTCTTCTGAAAGACCTTCATTATCTCCTACACCTAACATGATGGGTATGGATTCAAGCTTAGCTTCTGGTGCAACTTGGACTTCTTCAATCAACTCGACTTTTGGTGCAACTTGTACCTCTTCAATCTCAACTGGAGATAAAACTTGAGGTCCTTAAATTGTAGCTGGGAGTGAAAATTTTGATGGAGATGGTGCTCTTGTAGCTCTCCTTCTTATGTTCCTAACCTCGAGACTAGAAACCAATAGTTTCCCTTCTCCTCTCTACAACTTCAACCCTGTAAGCATCACAAATTTGCAACCATTAAAAACCTACTTGCACAAAACTCAAGAAAATCAAGCAAAGAACCTTGGCTCTAGTACCATCTTGATTTAAATTTGAATATTATTATTTTTTTGCTAATTTCATCTTCATATTTATATTAAAAATGTTGATCTTTACTTCATGTACATGGGCTTATTGAAGTGTTTGTGATTTTTTAACAAGTAAATGTATGGAGATTATGTTGAATCATTGAACATTAAAACATTAAAACATAATGTTGAATAGCAGCTGTTGGGGTTCCCATGTTTTGGCCAGATTGGCAAGACCAAAAGATGAGACAACATTAGAACCACTTTCAAACCTCAAGATCTAGCCCTCCTGGGTCCAGAGAGGGATCTCTCTATATAAGCAAAGGTTTTATGTCTTTGAAGCTCAAAGTTAAGATATTAGGCTAGTTATAGGAATGGGGTTTGTTTTTTTTATTTTTAGTTTGGTTGTTGGGAATCAAGAAATAAGGGTTCAATATGAGACAAGGATGAGCAAGAGGGTTTTAGGCAAAGGAGGATGATTTAGAGAACATCGAGACCATTGGGAAATGGAGTCAGGAAAGGGTTTACTTGCTATTCAATATGCCAGCTTTCAGTTGGGCTAGTCATCTAAAGCATTGGATCTTAAAGATGATAGTGTGGCATGAAATGGTAAGAGAGAAGGTGAAAGCAAGGAAACCTCCAAGGTGACCTTTTAGGAATCAGATCTAAGGACAGGACATGCCATTAGACAACCTGTGATCTAGAAACTAAAAGGTTAGCTCTTCAGATAAGGAAACATAAAATATTTAAACACAAAGGTGAAAAATTGAGATCAGAGAGAGAATTTGAACTCTCAATGCTTTAGCATCCGGCTTAAGGGAACTTAGGAAGGTTTCAATTAATTAAACAGGATCCTAGTGAGACAAAGGCAGATTTCTAGACTCCCAGTATCCTAATTCATTCGCTTAAAACCTACCAAGCACATCTAACAACTGATTCATTAATTCACACATCAGCTAGCAGTATATCTGACCACTACACTAGTTAAATTAGCTTGAAATCAATCCTCAGATAACACATACAGCAGAAAACATTGAAGGCAGGCAGAGCAAAAACATAGGGTACCTAACAAGGGTAAATCCTATGCTAGGTTTCTGATGCGTGCAAGAAGAAATGAAATCTAATGAACTAAAAAGGAAAAACATAGACAAAGACAGAAAAACATCACCGCAGCTTTAAATTAGGATCCAAAGAAATGTGCTTGTCGTATTAAAGAGCAACACCAGTCAAGTACAACATTAAAAATAGCTTGATATTTAGTCTGAAAACATCTTCCTCAGCCTATATTACAACTTTACACAGAGAACATGTCTCAAGAGAAACAGCTTGCAATTCACAGATAGCCGATCAACAACCTTACAATGAGTTTCTTCATAAGTTTTATAGCTGAAAAGAGGCTGAGGAGGTAGATGGAAAACTAAATGTAGTATTAAAACTTGGAAGAGGAAGAGGGTCGAGACCCCATTCTGTTTTAAATGTCTAAGCATTTATCTTCAGTACTCTTTGGATGAAACAATGGTCTTCGTTAGGCTGCAATTTACTCCAGGTATGACTTTGATGTACTTTTTTGTAGTGCCACTGTAGTACTCTGGTGAATAAAAAAAAGGTATAATAATGATGCTTGGATCTGCCATACTGTGAAAAAAATGCTTTGATAGCATCAGGACTATTGTCAGGGCAGAAAACCTCTCTAGAACATGGCATGGAATGAAAATTGTATGGGCACTCTGTCCTTTCATGGGGAAGAAAATTATGTTGATGGTGAAACACTGTTGGTGTTGTTTTTTGTGCCCAAGGCCCTATCGGGACCTCTGCGTTACTTGACGAGGCCTTTAATCTGGTACCCTGCCTTTAAATTATTGGATTAAGGCTCACGATCTTCAATTACAGGCCTTAATTCCTCTGCTTTCTCACTTATACTCTTTGCCGCTCCACGATTCCCTCTGTCTGTGAAATCTGTGCTTTAATGGCTCTGGACAGGTTTGACAGAGTTTAACTCTGTTCCTTTAATGAGCATCATGTCATAACACCTTCCCAGGATTTTTCTCCATAATTTTAGTCCCTGAAGATGGTCTTTTCCTGCATTTTGTGCCATCGTAACAGTGACTGTGAACAGAGGAGGCTTTTGCCACCTAAAACCCTGCAAATCACAAAAACACGTTAAGAAATCCATGCATGGGGTGGGTGGACGTAATGTAGGACTGGAGGACAAGTGGCAGAACTATGGAGATGCATTTAGAAGATGGCGGGAGGGAGTTTTAAGGTAAAACATTAACATTTGACCTTCGAATGAAATATATAGGGGACAAATGACAATGCGATGAAAACACGTGGAAAGGTGACGTGGCGAGACTGGGTCAATGGCGGGGTGTAAATTAAATCCAGACCGTCCGATCTCAGGAGGAGATCGATGGTGGAAAACGCATTGGAGGGTGATGGATGGTGGGCCAGGGGTCCTGTTTGCCTTGGGCTAACTCCTGAGCATCTTCGCAGTGCGATCAACGTTAGATGGACAGCTTCAGATCGGACAGCGTATGTGCATATCGCACCAGGTCCACAGTCGTACTATAACGCGCGATGAGGGCGGTTTCCCAACAGTGCATGCAACCATGTGTTGGTCGTTGAGTGGAATCACTGCCAAACAAAAATTACAGCCCTCCTCTCAAAGGCGGTGCGATAGAAACCGCTGGTTTCTGTACAGTGCTCGATTGCGGGGACCTCTAGGGCAGATGAAATGCGGACCGTCAATCCACAGACTAGATTGATGGTGGATATGCGATCGGAGTGGTGAACGGGGGAAAACGGATACGATGAGACTTTGTGACAACCGTTGGATTACGGGAAATTGACAATGGGTAGCGCTCCAAGACTTATTCATCCAATCACGATAAGCGCCTTTCAGGATAATGCTTAGTTCTAGTGCTTCGGTCATGTGGGGAAAAAGTTAAGGGGCTGGCCGAAGGGGGCTAGGCCCGAAAGATGTTAAGATGTGGGTTTTTGGCCCTTTAAATGCAATTTTTCGGCCAGGACTGGGTAACGGTAGAGAGAGTGGGGGCTATCAAACCAACAAAGGTTATTTGAATGGTTTAAGAGGGGCATGGGGATGATTTAAAAGGTTTAGGATGGATTTGGGGGTTAAAAAAGGGGAATTTTTACAAAAAGGAAACAGGTCATAATGGGGCATTCTGCAGGAATACAAAGGGAAAATAAAGACCATCTTGATCACACCATTTTACAATCAGTGAGGCTTATTGACTTAGAAACAATAGTGGAAACTAATCAAAGGGCAGAGGGCATGAAGAGGCTTTCAAGGATGATGTGTTTTCAGGAGAAATGCATTCCTTGAAGGCTCAACAAACAATTTAGCCCCCTGTTTGCTTATCAAAAAATTCATAGGGGGCTAACAGTGGCTCCACATGGGGATGGCTTCTTCTTGAAAAAGTCAAGAATTCAAAAAAGGATCTTTGGTGTAGGCTAGATGCCTATTGCTTAAGCCATTCATTTTCTTTCTTGGATCAGCTACCACAAATCATGAAGTCATCAAATCAGCAGAAAGATTCTCCCAAGAAATCTACCTACCCATCCTAAAATCCTAACATTTTTTCTTCTAGGGTGCACTAGACTAGCAGACCCTTTACATCATTTATTTTTACAAACAGGAAAATAAACCTATGCTATTCCTACCCTTATTGCTCCATGAGACCAGATTAAACTGTTGGCCTCATAACTTTCTCTACCTAATCTAATATCTGTTGGGATTAGACTGTCCAACAAACTTTCTTCTCTACATTCTAAGATAGAAATTGAAAAACAGTCAACCCATGATTAGACTGTATAGTTTGATGGACTTTGAAAAAATTAAAAACAACTAACTAAAACGCTCACAAGCTAAGCTTTATTTGAGATTTTTCCTACCTACCCTACTCTAACTAAAATATTTACAATCTAGCTTACAAACATTGTCTTCCAATGCAACTAGTCCATCAAGTGATCCCATGACTGGTCTTTCTTGCTCAACTCTTTGAGCATGATGGATAGGTAGGGCTACTACCACTCTTTTTGTTCCACAATAGCAGTTACAAAAAAATTTCTTGTTGTCTGCAACATGCTGCTCAACAATACCTTTGATCCTTCTTCAAATGTTTGTAGGAAATGAACATAAGGATCATGAAATGATACCTAGTTGTAAAGATTTGGCAGGTTGATTTCAACCAGGATTTCTTCCTCTTCCAATAGATCAAGAACAAGACTCTCTTGAGAAAGATAATCTCCCTCAACTTCTTCATTTTCTGAACTGGAGGACTCATCATATATGGTAGTGTTGTCCTCTTCGAGTGCTGATGTGCTAAGCTCTGTGAAAATATCTATGTATTCTTGAGCAGGGGTATGTTCCTTTGCTTCCTCCTTTTCAATAGAAAGCCCCTTAATTTCAATCTGCTCAAAAATTTCTTCTTTTCTTACCTCCTCATCTTCTGAAAAGGAAAGCTGCTGGTTTCCAGTCTCACTAATGATCTGTGGTAAAGCAGAATGAAGATTCAAGGAATATTCATCTGCTATTATATTGTCATAGCTCTCCCCATCAGTATCATAAATAGCCTGCATTGGCTCATTACTCTTTGGAAGTAAAGGGAATTGATCCTCCTCCCATAAATCTACTAATGATGACCCTACAAGATCATCTTCTGTTTGGAAAACATCATCATCAGATAGATCAGAAGTAGGAAAATCATGTCAATAAGTAATACTACCAATCAAACAAACTGGATTATCAGCAAGTTTTTCTTCACCCTGATTTATAGAGGAGCTTTTTGGATCTGTACAATCAAACTCAAGAAATGAATGAGAAGGAGTGTGTGTTCTATAAAAGACTTCAGAGGTGGACTGCTGATTTAATATTTGATCAATCTCTTCTTCTGTCAAAGGAGAAGATTTTCTTGTGGTTTTTTTAGCAGAACTATAGCAGTTCTCTGTTTCTTGTACTGGCTGATTTGGAGGCAGGATGTCTTCTTGAACCTCTTCTAGAATATCTTTAGTTGTTCTTGCAGGGAAATCTTGAGTATCTTCTGATGTTTCTTGATCTCTTTCTAATTCTAACAAGTCCTCACGATCATGATGATACTCGGTTAGGCTACAAGCTTCATGGGTTGTTTCTTCTTCCACATCAGATTCTGCATCTTCTATGTGGTCTCTTGTTTCCTCAAAGTAACATTCCCTATTATCTTTTTCCAATAGGTCGTGATATTCTCTGGTCAGCATCGTACAAGACATAGAAAGGCGATCAGGCAGTTCCTGATCATTTTCCTCTTCATCTTCCCTAGATTTTAAAGCATCATACATGTCTTGCTCATTATCTAGGTCTTGAGTTTGTTCTTGTTCTAGAAGAGGCATGGGATGTTCTAAATAATCATCATTTGCATTCAGATTATCCATATACATCTCCATCACTTTACCAAACATGTCTGCTATCCCATTTAATTGATCATACAAAGTATGTAGCTTTGTATCTCTGTCCATATATGGATCCATGTTCATGCAAATATGGTCACCGCATCTTCTCAACCAGTTCAGAGTCTTCTACCAGTGGAGTCATTTGGTATTTTGGGAGTTATGGAGTGTGGAGTCACCAAGTGGATGATTTGATTATTTGAAGCAGGCTGTTGTCCACCATCAGCAATGAGTTACCAATCTAAACAGAGATTTTGGGCCTTTTGAGTGCCTAAGAATTTTTTAAGGTGAAATGCACTCAAATCCCCAGTGGATTCGCCATTATGTTGGTGACGACAATGGGAGATAGAAAAATGTTATCAGACTTAGACTTTCCCTAGTGGAATCGGGATTATGTTGGGGTTCCCATGTTTTGGCCAGATTGGCAAGACCAAAAGATGAGACAACATTAGAACCACTTTCAGACCTCAGGATCTAGCCCTCCTGGGTCCAGAGAGGGATCTCTCTATATAAGAAAAGGTTTTATGTCTTTGAAGCTCAAAGTTAAGATATTAGGCTAGTTATAGGCACGGGGTTTGTTTGTTTTATTTTTAGTTTGGTTGTTGGGAATCAGGAAAGAAGCGTTCAGTATGAGAAAAGGATGAGCAAGAGGGTTTTAGGCAAAGGAGGGATGATTCATAGAACATTGAGACCATTGGGAAATGGAGTCAGGAAAGGTTTTACTTTCTATTCAATATGCAGGCTTTCAGTTGGGCTATTCATCTAAAGCATTGGATCTTAAAGATGATAGTGTGGCAAGAAATGGTAAGAGAGAAGGTGAAAGCAAGGAAACCTCCAAGGTGACCTTTCAGGAATCAGATCCAGGGACAGGACATGCCATTGGACAACCTATGATCCAGAAACTAAAAGGTTAACTCTTCAGACAAGGAAACATAAAATATTTAAACAAAAAGGTGAAAACCTGAGATCAGAGAGAGACTTTGAACTCTCAATGCTTTGGCATCTAGCTTAAGGGAACTTAGGAAGGTTTCAATTAATTAAACAGGATCCTAGTGAGACAGAGACAGAGTTCTAGACTCCCAGTATCCCAATTCATTCGCTTAAAACCTACCAAGCACATCTAAGAACTGATTCATTAATTCACACATCAGCTAGCAGTATATCTGACCACTACACTAGTTAAATTAGCTTGAAATAAATCCTCAGATAACACATACAACAGAAAACATTGAAGGCAGGGAGAGAAAAAACATAGGGTACCTAACAAGGGTAAATCCTATGCTAGATTTCTGATGCGTGCCAGAAGAAATGAAATGTAATGAACTAAAAAGGAAAAACATAGACAAAGACAGAAAAACATCACCGCAGCTTTAAATCAGGATCCAAATAAATGTGCTTGTCATATTAAAGAGAAACACCAGTCAAGTACAACATTACCAATAGCTTGATATTCAGTCTGAAAACATCTTCCTCAGCCTATCTTACAACTTTACACAGAGAACATGTCTCAAGAGAAACAGCGTACAATTCACAGATAGCCGTTCAAAAACCTTACAATGAGTTTCTTCATGAATTTTATAGCTGAAAAGAGGCTGAGCAGGTAGATGGAAATATAAATGTAGTATTAAAACTTGGAAGAGGAAGAGGGTCGAGACCCCATTCTGTTTTAAATGTCTAAGCATTGATATTCAGTACTCTTTGGATGAAAAAATGGTCTTCGTCAGGCTGAAATTTACTCCAGGTATGACTTTGATGTACTTTGTTGTAGTGCCACTGCAGTACTCTGGTGAATAAAAAAAAGGTAGAATAATGATGCTTAGATCTGCCATACTGTGAAAAAAATGCTCTGATAGCATCAGGACTGTTGTCAGGGAAGAAAACCTCTCTAGAACATGGCATAGAATGAAAATTGTATGGGCACTCTGTCCTTTCATGGGAAATAACATTCTGCTGATGGTGAAACACTGTTGGTGTTTTTTTATATGCCCAAGGCCCTATTGGGACCTCTGCATTACTTGACGAGGCCTTCAATCTAGTACCATGCCTTTAAATTATTGGATTAAGGCTCACGATCTTCAATTACAGGCCTTAAGTCCTCTAATTTCTCACTGATACTCTTTGCCGCTCCACGATTCCCTCTGTCTGTGAAATTTGTGCTTTAATGGCTCTGGATAGGTTTTACACAGTTTAACTCTATTCCTTTAATGAGCGTCATGTCATAGCACCTTCCCAGGCTTTTTCTCCATAATTTCAATCCCTGAAGATGGTCTCTTCCTGCATTTTGTGCCATCATAACATTGACTGTGAACAGAGGAGGCTTTCACCACCTAAAACCCTGCAAATCACGAATACACGTTAATAAATCCATGCATGGGGTGGCCGGACGTAATCGAGGACTAGAGGACAGGTGGCGGAATTGTGGAGCTGCATTTAGAAGACAGCGGGAGGGATTTTTAAGGTAAAACATTAAAATTTTACCTTCGAATGAAATATATAGGGGACAGATGAAAATGCAATGAAAACATGTGGAAAGGTGACGTGGCGGGACCAGGTCAATGGCGGGGTGTAAATTAAATCTGGACCATCCGATCTTAGGAGGAGATCGACTGTGGAAAACACATCGGAGGGCGACGGATGGTGGGCCAGGGGTCCTGTTTGCCTTAGGCTAACTCCCGAGCATATTCATGGCGTGATCACCGTTGGATGGACAGCTTCAGATCAGCTGGTGTACGCACATATCGCGCCGGGTCCACAGTCGAACTATAACGCGCAATGAGGGCAGTTTCCCAACAGTGCATGCAGCCACCTGTCAGTCGTTGAGTGGAATCGCTACCAAACAAAAATTACCACCTCCCTCTCAAAGGAAATGCAATAGAAACTGCCAGTTTCTACACAGTGCTCGATTGCAGGGACCACTGGGGCAGATGAAATTTGGACCATCGATCTGCGGACCAGATCAACAGTGGATATGCGATCGGAGTGGTGAACGGGGGAAAATGGATATGATGAGACTTTGCAACAACCATTGGATTACGGGAAATCGACGATGGGTAGCGCTCCGAGACTTATTCATCCAATCATGATAAGCGCCTTTCGAGCTAGCGCTTGGTTCTAGTGCTCCGGTCATGTGGGGAAAAATTTAAGGGGCTGGCCGAAGGGGGCTATGCCCGATAGATGTTAAGATGTGGGTTTTCGGCCCTTTAAATGCAATTTTGTGGCCAGGATTGGGTAACGGTAGAGAGTGGGGGCTATCAAACTAACAAAGGTTACTTGAATGGTTTAAGAGGGGCATGGGGATGATTTAAAAGGTTTAGGATGGATTTGGGGGTTAAAAAAGGGGAATTTTGACAAAAAGGAAACAGGTCATTATGGGGCATTCTGCAGGAATACAAAGGGAAAATAAAGGCCATCTTGAGCACACCTTTTTACAATTAGTGAGGCTTATTAACTTAGAAATAGCAGTGGAAATTAATCAAAGGGAAGAGGGCATGAAGAGGCTTTCAAGGATGATGTGTTTTCAGGAGCAATGCATTCCTTGAAGGCTAAACAAACAATTTAGCCCCCTATTTTCTTATCAAAAAATTCATAGGGGGCTAACAGCAGCAACAAAATATACATCAAACCATCACAATTGATCCATTAACATAGTGTTTTGAAGAAGAAGTTCACCCCTCCTGGGCTACATCTCCTTAGTCCAGCTTCCATGGCTTGGGCCTCTATATTAGCTCAAATGTGAAAAAAATGATGTTTACATTCACCTACTGCTCCTGAAACATATTTCAATGTATTCAGAACATCAAAATATGCCAAGATAGGCTCTTCGTGAAACAAAATTGGTCGAAATTTGCTCCAGTTATGCTTCATTCAATTTTTCCCTAAAATTCTCCTCCAAAACTAGAGAGAACCTCCAGTTAACACAGTTAATTTTGGGATTCCACTGAAACTAGAAGAGTTTGCCACACCTACCACTATATAAATTTTGGATTAATTAACTATTAACTACAGCTAATGGTGGATAATATTGTATTAACTACGCATAAGCATGGTTTAAAATAAAGCAAGGTTTAAGCCTTAACCTCGAGATTATGATAATTAATCTGGGTTTTATTTGTTAATCCTACACTTTAATTGTTAATACTCCACCAAAAAGTTGTTCACTCTGCCAGTGGTCAGGTGAAAAGGTCATATGGGGAGGGGGTTGGCCCCCTCCAAACCCATGCCATTGAAACTGATAGAATTTAATTATAAGAAGAACCCCATACATTGTAAGAGTTTCTGTAGTGACTCGGTGGTAAGACATACAGTTGGCGTGGGGGAGGTCGTGGGTTTGATCCCGACCTCCACCCATCCCTTGAATAGTTTTACTATGAAATATATGTTCCCTTTACCATATAGTTTTAAACTTTGGTTTATATAAATAATTTTTATTTTGACATAATATGCCAACTTTTCTATATAAAAGAAATTCCACCATTGTGAATAATGTTCAGTCCATATGATATAATTTCAACTTTGAATTTAGATAGGTTCCACCAGAGGGGGCACGAGGTGGACCCTAGCTACTCCACGTGTCCACCTTTATTTGGACCATTCCAACCATTAAAAAAAAATCTCATTCAACCTTAGGAGAAAATATATAAAAAAAATTCACCTTCAAAGCTCATTAGTGAATCTTGTTGTGACACTTGTCATAGTTTCATTGGGAAAAAATAAATAATATTCCCAGAAGATACATTTTATGCTGACTAGGCTTCCATGTCATTCTTCTGTGTTGTTCTGCAAATTTTTTTGTTGTTTAGGAAAACAAACAGCAGGTCATAACTTCCTCATACGGAGTCGGTTTTTTATGAAACGAATTGCGTTAGATTCCTGGTGATGAGTTATTTGTTGTCATTCTAATTTGGATCATTTGTGATCATTTTCGTTTTTGAGCTTAACAATAAGCCTCTAATCACTACAATGTCTCCATCTATTTTTCCCTCAAATATGGGAATGTTGAAGTTAACTTGTACCTTAAAAGGAGTAGCACCTACATAATGGTTGTTGGAGGAAGATGTGTCATCGGTGGGTATCCATCAAAGGATCTGGAAAATTTATACATCATCATGTTCCCTTGTTTATCGAGGGCCTCCTCGAGAAATATTTTGATAAGATCTCCTGCTCCCTCATCTTTCTTTTCTTCCGCCATGGGAGGTCTTCGGGGTTTGCGAGGCTGATCTTGCAAATGTTCAACTAGATCGAGCCCTAACTCCTTATACCTCGATCTCGTTGGGGACATGCAAATAAAGATCGAGAAAGAGTAGACCGCTTTGATACCATTGATCCAGACTTATCCAGGAACACAATAAAATATATAAATAAACATAAATGCAGAGATGCAGCGTAAATAAAACTTCATTTCATTGATATCAAATACTGAAATAAGCTTGCAGACGGATTAGAAATAAACTAGTTCGAGCGATGTTAGCTTATCTTTGAGAATAGATATGGTGGTTGCATGCCTTTGAACTATGTTATAATGAGGCTCAAGGGCCTTTTTATTATTGAAAAAAATGGGAAAACACTAAACAACCAAAACCTTAACCTTAGGAGATGGAACACCAAGAGTTTGTGGGCCTCGTTGGGGTTAGTTTGACAAACAACTTCCCGGGGTCGTAACTTGGTCATATTTTCTTCATTTGGTGCCTATGATATATCATCAAAAATATCTCTATGATTACTACAAAATTTTCCATAAGCCCCTACCTATGGTTATGGGCCTACTGCAGACCTCAAAAAAACATCATTTAGGGGGTCAAAGATGCTCCGGAGGTTTAGGGCCCAAAAAATTGCTAAAAATAGTAAATGTTGCTATAAACAAGGAAACTGATGAAACCAATTAGAGGTATATGTGGAATAGGTGGTTGGACACCAATATCCACTTGGATCATTTCTTCAATTAATAAATCTAAGAATATCCTTTATAATTATATACTCATGTTACTTCTACCCCTTTCCACAGACACAGACACACAGATATAAATATACATACAAAAACAGTTATATAATAAAAGGCCCTATTTATTTATGTAACTATATGTCTTACCTCTTGTTCTCCATGCAATTATTTTCCACTTACACTATCAACACTAGAGCATAATTTTTAAAATCATAAGGTGATATATATGTCACCAACACAACGCTTATATATTCATGAAATTATTATGGGGTTCCCGTTGGTATATTATGCACTCACCCAAGTGTTGCTAAGGAACAATTTGTTTGTGTGTGTGTGTGTGTGTGTGTGTGTGTGTGTGTGTGTGTGTGTGTGTTTGTTTGATATTTCACTCCCCATCCATAATGGTTGCCACATGGGAGAGCATCACATTGATGTTTAGTTGGATGAAGGCCCACACTACCCAAATGGACCCTAGCCAGCTAGTGTTTTTAATGGTGAAGATCTTGTATTGATTGATTGACAGTGAAGGTTGACTAGGCTATGGTTAGGGTAACTACCCTACCCAATCCCGCTGTCATTATTTCATTGTGTTGTTGTGCTAGTTGTGAAAATAGCTCTGCAATTTCCATTCAAAACCTATTATAACCAATGGGGTTTCTTACCATTTTCTTGAAGGCTCTACTATCAAAATTTGGTTTCCTTTGCTTGGATAAGCATTTTGGGTTTAAATGAAATCATGTGCACAACTTTAGTATGGCTCGGGTTCACATACTTGGTAACTCTCCTCAGAATTTTCGTTTTTTTGTGATTTCATTTTGGGTTATTTCTAATTTATCCATATGTTGTTCTCAGTTGTCACTTTAACCATCACTCAGTTGTGTCTACAGGTGTTATAGCTTTGTGTCAATGTTTTTGTGGTCACAATATTAAAAAAAAATATGTTTTTTCGTTCGACTCCAACCATTCTAGGAGGTTTATTATGAAAAGGATTTTCATCCTAAATTACAAAAACCCTAACTCTCATGTTGTCATTTTCGATATTTTTATATATTTTCTCTTGTGGATTATTAATGAGGAATAACTATGGATCTATTTTCTTGTAGGAATACAATGACTCTGTTCTATATCTATGGGTATAATTATTCAAATCCTAGGCTCTTAATTTCTTCCCTTATAATGATTTCTTTACGAAATTTAGATTAGTAATTGAATCTGCTATGTTTCCTTGCAAGTATGGTTCAATGGGGATAAGGTTTCTTGAGTGATTACTTGATGCAAGGGTGTCTAGGTTTTATCTTCCTTTATTTAATCTTTTCTTCAATGGATACAAGTGCTTATTAACCCTTTTAACTCTTTATCAGGTCCTTAGAACCAATAAAACCTTTGGGATTATTCAGGGTTAGCTATATTTTATGCCAAGGTTTTACCTTGGCGATAGGGCCTTAAACTAGTCCTAGACTACTTCCTCTTTGATGGAAATGTTGTAAATATTATTAAGTGAGAAGCCCATTGTTTTATAAACTGCTTGCTTCACATCTCCTAGATTTTTTATTGAATGTATGGGGATTTTCCCCTCCCCTCGAGGGGTTTTATTACATACTATCATTTATTATTTTGGTGCCAAAATGAGACCTGTATGGTTGCAACTATCATTTTCCTGAACAATAATTACATCTTTCTTTGTAATTTCATTATGAATGTTATCTAAATATGGCTAATTTGAAAATATAATTATTTTAGTTTAAAGAAATGAGGCTCAAGAATATAGGAATAAATTTGGAAAATATTTTATGTGGTGAATGGTTGTACAGTGGTATTTTTTTCTAGTTGCATTTTACTAGTTCATCATGTAACTTTATAGAAGTCAATAACATAGTTTTCTTTACTAGTTTTACTCTGTCTATATACTTATAACATTTTACTACTTCTAGAACATGAAACATTATGGTACAAAATGTTCCATATTCAACCTGCATCTATGTATAACAGTGACTTCTTTACCTATCACTTTCCATTACCTGTAGCAAACACAATAACCATACAATTTCTGCATATGCGTATATAAATTCAATTATGCCTAGAGATTTTCAAACAATATAGTTTTCATTTAACCATTAGTAATTTCAAAATTATTTTCAATTTCATAATAACCATTTGTTCGAGTTTTTGTTAAAATAATTTGACTAGTAAATTTTCCATTATCCTTAAACGAAATCATTCAATTACTTATCTAAATTTCTCTAGGAAATAGGTTAAAGGCTTCCACGTTCCTCCCAGCCTTGAACCAAATTTTTTTGTTAGTTCCCCCTAATCTCCACTCCTCTCTATTAGGAATCAGTGCAGAAATATGTATTTTTTTAAATTCACCTCTTGAACCCTTGAGCAACATCTTATTAAATCTATGGGTTCCAAACCAATATTTCTCTCCCACTAGTCTTCTATTCAAAATAAACTATCTTTATCTCTCGTAATTATTTTTACAATTCCACCTCATTACTTTTATCTCCAATCATGAAAATTTGTTGGTGATATATTTCTGCCAAAAATTTTCTTTGATTAATGGCAAAAGGAGGATTTTCTATTTTTTTTCCTGCCCCCTTTGGGCATAACCGATTTCAACCATTTCCTAATAGTTAGGATTTACTCTCACATGCCAGGATTTAACATATTTCCAAGAGGATTAACATATCAAAATATTTTCTTGTTTAATTTAAAAAGAACAAATATTTGCACCAGTTCTTTTTTTCATTTATCCCTCTTAAATTTTCAATCACAACTTTAAAGTAAAAATCATAAAGTAAATTTCCAGGGGTATTACATCCTCGCTCCCCTTAAAAGGGACAACATCCTTGGTGTTTTCACGCTTCCATCATATTTATAACAATATAGGAAATATTTCCTTGATCTTATCCTTCATTTCCTGGGTGGCTTCCTCAGACCCAAAGTGATTCCATTGTACTTTAACCTTGGTGATGGTTCGATTCTGGAGTATAATATCCCTCCAATCCAAAATTTGTAGTGGTTCGACTTGGAAGTCTCCTTTTGGTTCAACCTGTATAAATTTCCAATTAATTATATGATTTAGATCATGTATATATTTCTTTAAAAGAGACACATGAAACACATTATGAATCTTAATATGGGTTTGTAGTTCCAATTGATAGGCCACTGACCCTACCCTAGCTAATATCTCAAATGACCCACAAAACTGAGGGGTCAGTTTAGAACAACTCCCTAATTTCTAGGAGCTATTTTTGGGTCATACTTTAACATAAACATGTTCACCCACTTGAAACTCTTTATGTGTCCTTTTTAAATCAGTGCAACGCGTTTGTTTGTCCCACACCACTTTCAAATTTTGTATGATCCTTTTCACCATCTCTCCATTTCCTCTAATATATATGTCCCTAACATAGTTCTATCCTCAGGTCAGCTCCAACTTAAAGGAACATGGCATTTCCTTCCATACAAGGCCTCAAAGGGACTCATCTTGAGTGATACTTGATAACCATTGTTATAGGTGAACTCTACTCAATGTAGATAGTCCTCCCATTTTGTGGGTTGGTTCATTACATACATGTGTAGAATGTCTTCAAGGAATTGGTTAAACCTTTTTGTTTGTCTATCATTCTGTGGATGGTATGTAGTGCTAATTAAGCTTAGTTGCGTACCCATTCTAGCGAACAATGCTCAGCAAAAATTTGAGGTGAACTCTGCGTCTCTATTAAACATAATTGTCTTTGGCACACCATGAAGTCAGAAAATTTCTTTCATGAATATTTCTTCCACTTGTGCAACTCTATATGTGGACTGAATAATTATAAAATGGGTAGCTCTTTTCAACTTATCTACAACTACCATAATAGAGTCTTGTTTCATTGTTGTCCTAGATAGGTCTAGTAATCAAATATAATGATATTACCTCCCACTTCCACTTTGGTATAGGTAGGGGGTTCAACAATCCTGCCGGGTGTTGGTGTTCTACCTTCACCAGCTAGAATTCCTGACACTTTTCTAAGTATTCAACAACTTATTTCGTCATTCATGGTTAGAAAAAATATATTTTAAGAGAAATAATTATTTTCTAATATATTGGATGTGTTACATATGGTTTTTTTTGGTATTCATCCAATCTTATTTTTTAATTTCATCCACATTTCGAATATAAATTTTTTTTTGTATACCAACAATACTTTTTCATTAATTGAATAATCAGGTTGCTTCCTTAGACCATCATCACTCCTCATATTTGTTTTAAACTTTGTCTCAATACATCACCCACCTTGTTTTATTTATCTTTAATGTGTTTAATGTCGAAATTGTATTCTCTTAGGAAGATAATCCACTTGGATTACGTGACATTCATGTCAGGTTGGCTGAAAAAATATTTTAAACTTATATGATCCGTAACCAAAGATAATTTCTTACCAATCAGGTAATTTCTCCACATTCTAAGGGCATGGATGATTTTTTCCATATCAAGATCATAGACTACATAATTTTTTCATGCTCCCTTAATTTATAGGATTCATAGGCCATAATGTGTCCTTCCTGCATGAGAACACCTCCAAGACCCTCCAAGAGGGCATTAGTTCATACCAAAAAATCCTTGTCTCGAACCGTTATTTTTAGCACAAGGGAAATAGTAAGTAAATGTTTCAACTTCTCAAAACATTATTGGCATCTTTGTGTCGACATAAATTTTTCTCATTTCTTCTGCAAGGAAGTTATATGGTATCCTAACTTAGAGAATCCCTCTATAAATATGCAATAATAACCTGTAATTCCCATAAATGACCTTATATCCACCACATATTTCAAAACTGGCCAATTAAGAATGGAATTTACTATTTTTGGATCCATTTTTATCCCCTCTTTCAAGATTACATGCCCAAGATATTGTATTTTATCTTATTAAAATCCGTACTTGCTAAATTTAGCATATAGTTGGTATTGACATAAGGTCTATAGCATTATTTCCAAGTGTTGCTTGTTCTCTTAGTGGGTCTTGGATTAGACTAAAATATGATCTATAAAAATTGATACAAACTTATCCAAGAGTTTACTGAAAACGTTTTTTATCAAAGACATGAAGGTAGCAGGTGAATTTCTAAGTCCAAAATGCAATGTTATAAATTTTTCATGTCCATATCGTGTTCAAGAGGATGTATTTGGTATGTCTTCCTCTTTAATTATCAACTGGTGGTAACCATATCTGATGTCTATTTTAGATAACATAGTCACTCCCTCGACTTGATCAAATAAATTGTCTATTATGGGTAGGGGACACTTATTTTTAGTTTTCATCCTTTTCAATTAACAATAATCAATGCACAACCTAAAAATTTTGTCCTTTTTCTTAACAAAAAGGACTGGTGCACCCCATGGTGACACATTGGGTCTAATGTACTCTTTTTTTAGTAATTCCTACAATGAAATCTTCAACTCCATCGGTTCTGCTACACTCATGCAATAAGGAGACTTGGATATTAGTGTTTCCCCTAGTATCAATTCTATGGAAAATTATATCTCCCTCTTAAGTGGTAACCAAATAATTCTGTTAGGAAACATATCTCGATAGACTTGGAAAACTTCCAATTGATTTATAGGCTTAGTTTATTTATTCAATGAGTGGTCATTCACTTGAATAGAAAAAAATTGACATCCCTTGCAACACTCTTTAACAGTAATGCAGATATCTGGCACACAAAAATGGGCCTGGGTATGCCCCTTATAATCTGGTTTTCTCCTTTCTCTAATGTGTAGGTGACAATTTTATCAAGGAAATTAACAATTTCCAAGTGCCCCTTTAGCCAATCAATCCCCACCAGGATGTCATATGAGCCTAATGGTAGTGTATTAAAATTCATGGTAGTCTAATTTACATTTAATATAATTATGCATACCTTTATCCAATTAGTAACTTTTCTTTTCGTTCCAGTGACTAGCTAGACCAACCATGAGTTCTTGTATTTTTCATATTTTAACTTACAATTTTCTACAATATGAGGGATAACATAAGTCAAGCTAGCACTGAGTTCTATTAATACTGAAACAATTTGGTTAAAAATACCTTCTATCTCCGCCATGGTGAATCGATACTCTGCTTGGCATCGATACTCTGCTTGGCATCCGTCCAAATTTGTGCTGAGGCATGATATATTTCTAGCCACATCATTGATAATGGATGCCTCTTGGATGTTTTGTAATTTATGCATGGATCTTGTGTTATAAGGGCAGTTCCACAACATATGGGGTTCTCTGCAACCCCAACATTTTAAAGGTTCCCTATCCTTTCCATTAACTCCCTCACTATTGATTTTTTCCTGTTTAGACCCAACTAGGGTTTGGTTTTGTATTCTTGGTGTTTGATTGTTGTTTCTACTAAAGTTCTAGTTCTAACCACATTTATCAGGTTGTTTAAATGTCCCAATTTTTCCACCTTTTCCACCCTAATCCACTATGCCCTTCTTCTTATTATACCAATTTTTCATATTTTCATTTCTCTACTTGTCATGTTGATATTAGATTTCGGCCTTCCTAATGGCTTCGCCCATTGTTTTTGGATTGTTGTACTTGATCTCCTCTCTAAAAAAGAGTGGAAGGAAATTTAGAAAACATTGTACTTTTGTTTTTTTCTTCTTTTATGTACAACACATATCATAAAAGTTTAGTGTACTTGGTTACTATCTTGTCCATCGACATTTGGCCCAATTTTAGATCATGGAATTATTTAGCCTTGTCATCAAAATAGTGTTTAGTCAAATACTTTCCTTAGTTGTTGGAATTCCTCCAAATTAACCACTCTACCTTCTCAATTATCAATTGTTCTCATTTCCTCCCACCATAGGGAGGATTTTCCCTACAATTGATAAGTATTTAGCTTGGATTTTAACTATGTAAAATAGTCATACACTTGAAAGTATTTTTTAGTCAATTTAATGTTTTAAATTTCTTACATAAATCATCAACTGAGGTTTGTAAATTGATGAAGTGTGGTGCACTGTATGTGCTTATTAACCTTTTTCCTACTTCATTGTATGTATTTTTATATTGTTTTAGGGGTTTTGTTTTTTATGTTTAATAATGTTAATCTAAAAACTATGAAAGGAATTAAATGAATCTAATAAATTTTAGAAGGAAGAAAAGGAATTGTTCCTAATTTAAACTAATTTACATAAAAATAAATCAAATATTGTTGGCTAGTTAGAAGATAATCTGAAGAAAAAAAAAATAGAGCATCTATCTTAATGATTTCTACCTTAACATTAGTTATATTCCATGGATGAATCTCATATCTGAGATTGAAATTACAGTGCTATTCTAAGTGAAAGCATAAAAAGATAACAACTAATGTATATTTAGTTACTCTAGCATTCAATGTGAAGTGCCACCTTCTTGATATGATGTGTAACTAACTACACCTTTAACTTCTAATGTTCTAGAAAAGCAATTAAAGTGTGCAAAGGAAAAAAACTAATGTATATTTAGTTACTCCAGCATTCAATTATGAAGTGTCACGTTCTTGAGATGATGTTAAGTAACCAATTATACCTAATGATCTAGAAAAGCAAGTAAACTATGCAAAGGAAAACTCAGTAATTGCATGAATTAAATATTCAATCATTTAGTCTAGAAATATGATAAAATAAACTTCTTGGAATGACCTTTAGGAACATCAGTGATGCAATTAAATGAGGATATAAAAGCAAATTTAAAAGCATGCAAAGTGAAATCTTAACTAATTGTACATGACTACTGTATGTTTGACTTACTCCAACATTCAATATGAAGTATTACCCTCTTGAGATGTTGTGTAAGAAATCAATTATACCTTAGTTTCTAAGTCCCTAGAAAGCAAGTAAAATGTGCAGAGGAAAGACTCAATAACTATATAAATTAGACATTCAATCATTTAGTTTAAAATCATCATCTTAAAATGACCTTTAAGAACATCCATTGATACAATTAATTGATAGTTATAATCTAGGAAAGAAACTAACAAAACAGTAAAAGAAACTAGATAATTGTGAATTATTATTGCTTCAAACTTAGTTCAATTTGAAAATAGAAATATCTATCCTCACAAAAATTTTCAGAAGAACAATGATTACACAGTTATGATTTAATTTTATGATAATTATCAAAACTGAAATGTAACATTTATCTACTTCAGAAAAAACGGAATTGACAAAAACGGAGTAAGGAAATTTAACTAAAAACAATGATTGAAAAACCTCCTCCAGTGCAAGGGCCCTCTGCAACTGATTCAGTTGAAATCCTACATGGTTAAAGATGCACTTAAGCAATCATTGGCATGAACATGTTCCTTGTATTATAACAGAGCGAAGTCTTAGAACAGTACAGTGTTTCAACAAAATCTTAACTTAAAAATTAACTTAATTATTCTTGGTTATGTACAACCAGTATTTAAAGAAAATAAACATAAATTTCTATGAGCTAATTCTGCTACAAGTGGCTAATCCGACTTATAAAATTGCAATCTGATTATTTAGCTCTTAATTTGCTACGATAGAGAAAATCAAGAGTCCTTCTATTCTCAGCTAACGTTCTTTGACCACGCCTTTGACCACAATCTCAGGCCTCCTTTTCTATCAATATAGATCGAGTAAATAGGAAAAAATCCATGTGGAGATGATTTTTGAAATGCCCATGTGGCTCATTTCTCCATTCAAACCCTGGAACCTGTCAGACCATGAAACTAGCTACGGAACCCATGATTAGCTGCAGAATAGGCTGTGTTCTGTAGCTAAATTAAAAAAATCCATTCGAATAGCAAGAACATAATAATATAACATGGCAATCATTTAAATGCATTCCTTGAGACAAAACATGACATTTATCTTTGCTTGGAGTATGTGAACTTATGAAAAAGTAAGAGAAAATGGTGAGAAAGGATGTCAGAGAGAGGGTAATTCCGAGGTTCAACATACCCCCACTGCGAAGTCATTACATGTCTTCATGCAATTTACCAAAAATGTGAATTCTCCTCTCCTATTGTATTTGTTCAGACACTTCTACTAACACAGCCAATTTCCTTCTTTTAATTTTCTTTGAAGCGATTTCCATCCTAGGTTTTCTCATAAGAAACTTGTTTTTGAGATTAATGACTGCCTTGTTTAGTGACTTGTTCTTTCTTTTCAACTTCCTATTATTTTTGTACCATAGTCCTAAACGAAAAATGGTATTGTCGCTAATTACCTTTTCCAACTTGTTCTACTGCTTGAAGGCCTCATTCTCCTATTTAATATGCCTATTCAATATCTCTAGTTCATAAATTTCCTGTTTGAAAGTTTCAACTAGAGGTTCTTGTGGATTGATCAGATTCATTGTTGCACTTCTCTTCTCCAATGACTCTATGTAATCATATATTTCTTGTTGTGCTAGGTCTATGCCTAGAGATGTTTTATTGGGGCTACCTTCAAAATTATGAATAGGAGAATTTTGAGGAATGTGTGGAGGAGAAATATTGACGGGAGATGGTATTGGAGTTTCTTCATCTAAAATTACAAACTCTATCTCTTTTGGTAGTGTTTTCTTCATCAAACCTAGAAGTATAGAGCTCCTTCTCAGCTGTATAGGATTTTCATTTTCCTCATTTGTATCATTGCTCCTCTTTCTTATCTTACCTCCTGTCTTAACTTTATTTTTCTTTATGTTCTCTGTCAGCTCTTTAGAGATAAGCTTTTCATCATTTTTATGCAATGAAGATGCAGGTATGTCCTCTATGTTTGGACCAGTATTCTTCCTTCTGCTCTTTCTAACATTGTCTTCTTTAGGTTGTAATGGTATTTCTTGAAAATGGTTTCTGATAAGAAAATTCTCCCAGGAATATCCTATGCTTTTTAAATTAAACTCAAAAAGTATTTTTACCACCCATGATGGTGCATGGTGTTATCTATAAACTGTATTCTCTTTTGCACATTTTTAGACATTATTTTTAAGCTAATCAACAAAAATAAGGGAAGATTTATTTCACCATTCTCTAAGAAATTCATCAATAATTGAATATGATATACATACATACAACCAAACCTTCCTTCACAGGTGATAAATTTCTGTAAAATCAAGAGCATGTTCCTCCATTTATTTTTAAGGGTTGAACTAGGGATACCTTTTCTAAAAACAGAGACATCCATACCTGGGTTTTTTAGGATAACTTTCCATGATTCATTGTAAAACTCCTTGTTTTTGAACCACCTTTCTCCAACCCTTGTAATTTATGTTTCTTTGGCCATGAATGTCTCAGTAACTGTGAACTTGATGTCTCCAATTTCCACTTCTATGCCATCAAAAGACCGAGAAAAAGATTTTGTAATCTCTTTGTGAAAACCATCGAATTTCTCTATGAATTTGAGCCATCCAGCTTTCTACAACATTTCCTTGATCTGCGGATATCCTTCCATATATTTTTTTCCCACTGATTCTAATTTGACTATTAGTCCCATGCCTTCTAGTATGAAGAGTTCTCAACCTTCAGAATTATCCCTCTATGTTTATGAAATGAATTGGGTTATGGATTTGATGAAAGGCATTGGGGGTTTGTAGGAATAAATATGTGATATGGATTGGGGTTTTGAAGAAATGTAGATGAATATGTCACGTCAACATGTCATGATTGTTAATCATCAATGAGGGAGTCAATTGTGGATCGTTATGAAACATAATGTGGAGGATGTGGCTGATATGTGTTACGATAGAAATCTCAATCAAATCAAATGATGATATGTCAAGGGAGCATATGACCATCCATATTATACATGCTAATGTGTTAGCCTTGCTATTAAAACAAATTTTTGCAACTTTACCTTTAGAACTAACCTTTTCGTTGTTGTTTCTTTGGTGTTGATTCTTCAAGTACATTTTAGCATGCTAGTCTTCAAAATGTAGTCCTTCAATTTCCTATATTCATCATTTGTTTATAGGCTTTACAAATGTGTTAGAGATGTTGAATGAAAAGTAATGTGGTTTTAGAATAGAATCAGCTGCAGAATGGAATCAGTTGCATAATGTAGTCAGCTGCAGAATGTGATGAGTTGCAGAATGTAGTCAGCTGCAGAATCTGATCTGTAAAAAAAAGTGAAGTATTGTTGTGGAATGGAATGAAAGTGGAATATGACTGTAAAGTGGAATGAAAGTGATATTATTGTGAAATGGAATGAAAGTGGAATATGGTTGTGGAATGGAATGAAACTGTAAAATGGAATGAATCTGCATATTATGAGTTGCAAAGATAGAATATGATTGTAGTTATGTGTACTACTTATTTGCAGAAAAGAAATGGAAAATATAGGATGTCAGAAATCTTTTATTTTAACCTTGTATTTTCTCTATAAATATGCCAATCATTGATTGGTTTGCATACTTATACACTTTATTTTTATTTTTATTTTTATTTTTTATTTTATAAATATATAGGAAAAATAAAAGCTAAGGTAGTGAAGAAGAAGAATTCTTATTCACTAACTTCATATCAGTATTATCTTGGAAAATCTTGATAAACTCTTCTCTTGAAATTGGCTTATGATATAATTTCAACCGATGACCATTCACAAGAAGATGTACATTTTCTTCATCAATTGTCCTTATCTTGACTGCTCCATTATCAAAGACTTTTTCAATCTCATATGGCCCTTGCCAATGAGCCTAAAAATTTCCTTGAAGATATCTGAATTTTTAATCGAACAAAAGTACCCAATCCCCTGCTTGAAACTTCTCCTCCTTGATATATTTATCATGTCATTTAGCCCTTTGTTGCTGGACTATACTGGTTCTTTGAACTGCATCTTGTCTGATTTCATCAAGCTCATTGAGTTGCTCCAATCTGTGTTTGTGTGCTTCTGATAAATAACATCCCAATTGGACTACCATCTTGAAGGTTCAAATCTGAAACTCTATAGGGAACGTGACTTTCTTTCCATAAACAATTTCATAGGGAGTAATTCCTATTGTATTCCTTGATGTAGTTCTATAGGCCCATAAGGCTTCAGGAATCCTTTCTTCCCAATCTCTTTTGTGTAGATGTACAGTCTTAGTGATAATTCCTTCAATCACCTTATTGGTATATTCTACTTAACCATTTTCTTGTGGATGATAAGGAGTAGAATTTCTGTGCTTGATCTTGTAATCTTCCACAAGCCTTTTCACCAACTTGGATGTAAAATGGAATCCCTGATCTCTCACAATTTCTCTTGGGACACCAAAACGAGTGAAGATATCCTCAAAAATAAAATTAACTACAGAATGTTCATTAGCAAAAGATAATGCTTTAGCCTCTACCCATTTGGTGACATAATCAGTACATACCAAAATATGCTTCTTTTTTTTAGATGGTGGATTGATTGGTCCAACAAAATCCAAGGCCCATTTTTCAAAAGGTTCAATGAGTACCTAGGTTGTAATGGAATTTCATTTGAAGGAGCAGGTTTCCCTACCCTTTGGCAGTTGTCACACCTTTTGACATATTCTTTGGCATCTCTAAAGATCGATGGCCAATAATATCCTAAATGAAGGATTTTGTAGGTTGTCCTCTTGTAAGAAAAGTGTCCACCACAAGGTTCATCATGACATTCCTTAAGAATTTCAGGAATTTCACCTTCTCGAACACACCTTCTGATAATGAGGTTTGGACCTGTTTTATACAATTCATTAGTAATCCATGAGTATCCTGCACTTATTTGAATGATTTTTCTTTTCTTCCTAGGAAACAAATGTGAACGTAATTTTCCTGTGACTAAGTAATTAGCAATATCTGCAAACCAAGAAATTTGAGTAGTTATTTCAAAAATATATTCATCAGGAAATTATCTTCAACTGGAGTGTCATCTTTGATATTTTGAATTCTAGACAAGAAATTAGCAACTGTGTTTTGTTTTCCAGGTCAGTCTAGAATGACGATGTTGAATTCTTGCAAGAGTAATAGCCATCTTGTAACTCTGCCATTAGTAATAGATTTATTCATTAAGCATCTGATTGCAGAGTGATCTGTATGAAAAAAGGTTCCATAGCCTATAATATAATTTCTAAATTTGTTGATAGCATGAACAACACCTAAGAATTCATTTTCAGTTACAGTGTAATTTACCTTTGTGGGAGTCAAATTTTTGCTTGTGTAATATATGTCATAGGGGATAAAATATTTTTGTCCTAATACAGCTCCCAAAGATGTATCTTAAGCATCTGTTGAAATTTGAAAAGGTAGTTTCCAATTTGGACCTCTTAAGATGGGTGCTTCAGAAATTTTTTGCTTTTAAAGTTTCAAATTCCAATTGGAAATCAGGATTCCAACTGAATTCAAAATCTTTGGTAAGTAATTTGAAGAGTCGAGAAGTTATTTTAGTGAAATTTTCTATAAATCTTCTATAATATCCTGTGAATCCTAGAAAAATTCTAACATCTTTTTGACAACTTGGAATTAATAGTTTGGAGATGACTTCAACTTTAGATTTATCAACTTTAATTCCATCTCCTGAAATGTGATGTCTTAAAACAATCCCTTCTATAAACATCATAAAAAAAAATTCATGGTTAAGTGAAAGGTTTGCTTCCTTACATCTTTTAAGAAACTTTTCCAAATTTTCTAAGGCTTCTTTAAATGAATTCGCATAAACTGTAAATTCATCCATGTACACTTCTACGCAATGTATTAGATCAGAAAAAATTCCTAGGACTGCCCTTTGGAATGTTGCAGGCACATTGCACAATCCAAAAGGAAGTACTCAGTAAGCATAAGCCCCCCATGGATGGGTGAATGTGGTTTTATCTTGGTCTTCAGGTGCTACTTGAATTTGATTGTAACCACTAAAACCATCCAAGAATGAGAAATACTTCTTACCTGCTAATGTATCCAATACTTGATTTATAAATTGTAAAGGAAAATGATATTTTAGGGTATCTTTATTCAATTCTCAAAAATCAATGCATACCCTCCATTTACCATTCTTTTTTATCACAATCACTAAAGGGGAAACCCACTGACTGTCTGAAATTGGGTAAATGAAGTTCACATTCAACAATTTTTGCAACTCTTCTTTCACAATTTCCCTAAGATTTGGATTCATCCTTCTTTGAGGTTGTCTGATAGGTTTACAATTTTCCTCAATATAGATGTGATGTATACAAGTATTAGGACTAATTCCTTTCATTTCAGTGTATTCCCATGCATATGCAGAAGAATGTTGTTGTAATGTTTTGATTAACTTTTCATGTTGTAATCTCTCCAAGTTATTGTTTATATTCAAATTTAACCTTGAAAGATTTCAACTGTAGAGCTACCAAATTCTTCCATAGAATAAAGAAACATCTACCTAGATGAAAAATATTCAATATTGGATTTTTCTTGAAATTGATCATGTTCATATTCTGGGGATGATTCAAAATTTTCCATTGAGCTTAAGATTTGACTATCTTCACTAATGGTTGAAATAGTAAAGAGAGGTTGTATACCGTTGTCATCACCAATCCATTCTTTGTCATCTAACTCTGTGATTGTTCTTGTTGGATGATATAGAGCGAATTTCATTGTTGAGTTACCATCAGAGATACACATGTCACCAGATCTACAGCTAATGAAAGCATCAGTTGCAGGCAACCAAGGTCTTCCTAATATAAGTGGAAGTCCTCCTAGATTGTTCTTAGGAGTTAAGATCATAAAATCAATAGGATACTCCAAAGAGTCTAAGGATACTAAAATATCTTCTAACACGCCATCTGGCTTGATTACATATCTATATGTTATTTGCAGTAATGTAGGTGTATACAGAAGATTAGGAAGTTTGAGTTGTTCCATGGTTTGTTTTCTCATGATATTTATTGTTGCTCCTAAATCAATCAATGTATTTGGAATTTCAACTCCATTAATATGTGTTTTTACAACTGGACTTCCTGGATCTAAATATTTTTGTATTGCAATTTTTCCCATCATTATGTCTGCAATTTTTCCAACAAGCTAAATTCTTTTTATTTCTTTTGTTTTCTTCCTGGTTTCTTCATGCTCAACTCTTTTATTGTTTTGGCTAGAATTGGAATCTCTTTAATGGCCTGTAAGAAAGGAATTTTGATACATACACTTTTCAATTCATCTAGAAAATCATAATTGGGCAACATAATATTCTTTCTACCCCTCTATCAACTTGTAATCTCTCAGGAAAAGGAGGTGTAGAAGTAATTACTAATGGTTTCTCTATGATAGGAGTTGAGTTTATTGGTTCTTTTTGTCTTTCTTTTTCATAATTCTGGTTTTGAAAAGATGTTCCTTCCTCAAAACTTTTATCTGGTTGTAGAGAATCTTCCTCAAAATTATCTTATTCTTGAATAACTACCGAAGGCTTTTTCTTTTCTAATATCCTACCAGATGTAAGTTGGACATCATTGAGATCTAGTAGAGTAATCATGTAGGTTGGAAATCATTGTCCCTCTATCATGTAGGTATTTTGAGGATTTTTATTATTGGGGTTTGGTAATGGTTGGACAAGTAGTTGATTTGGTCTCTATGGAAATGGTAATGAAAGTTTTGGATTTTGGTTTTGGAGTTGGGGTTGTTGATTTTGTTGAGGAATTTGTTGGAGAGGATAGTTTGGATATGATGGAGGATATTGATAGTATTGAGAGAATATTCCAAAGGGATTTTGCATTCCTTGTACCCAAGATTGAGATTGATACTGAGATTAAGGCCAAGGTTGCTACCAAGAATTCCAATTATTTGGTGGGGGCTGAGTATACATTTGATTGTTAAAGCCTTGAGTTTGTGGCCACTACCATGGTCTTCTAGAGACAAATCAAAGATATTTTTTTGGATTTGAAGTTGTTTATTCTTGAAAAATAGCCTTAAGACCTGGAATTGAAGGACAACTCTTAGTCTCATGACTTTCTAAACAAATCATACAGGTCTCTATGAATTTTGCATCAAGAGGACATTCTCTTAAAGCATGCTTCTTTCTGTATTTGGGACATAAAATAGCTAAATAAATAGTCTCATCTTTCTGCTTCTTTTTTAATTTAAGGGTGTCTATCTGTTCACTAAGACTCCCTAAAATCTCTATTTTAAATTCATCAAGAATGTTTCCAATTTCTTCCCTACTTACTGTTCCAGTTGCAGATTTATTTACCATAGCAAGAAAAGGGTCTCTTGGACTTTTCCTAGATTTTTATTTTTCCCTTGAGAGATGGATACGTAATTCACCAATGTCAGATAATGGAAGTTGGTAGATATCCCCCTTCCCCATCATGTTGAGAATATCTATCCATTCATCTTTAATGGATTTTAATAAAATAGCTTTTAAAGTATCTTGATCTAAATTATCCATTTTTTATCTTTTTATGTTATAATTGAATCTTTCAATTAAATCCTCCAAATTATCAACCTCTTTTTGCATCATTTTAAATACTTCATCCTTATGATTGATGGGTATGAGATAATCCAAATACCTCTCTAAAAATGCTCTATTCATGTCATTTCCTGTTCTGATAGACTAAGTGATTAAACTCATGAACCATTTTAAAGCTGCTCCTTTCAATGTTGAATGAAACAATTTAAGATTTTGAGAGTCTTGTAAATAATTATAAGTTGTGCATAAGACTTCAAATTCAAACAAAAAGGTTTCAGGATCTTCACTCTTTAATCCATGAAAATTTGGAAGGACATAACGTGAAATATCCTTTATTGTGCCATTTTTCTCTCCATCAACTATAGGGAATCCAAAGGAACTACCAATTTCCCTATTTCTTCTACCTCCTTTTGCATTTCATCTACCTCCTCCATTAAGGACTTCTCCTTCTCCTTCTCCTCCTTCTCCTCTTCCTGCCATTATAGATTCTTTAGAGCTAATATAAGATTCAACCTATAGGGTTAACTGATCTTCTTCTGGTTCTTCTACCAATGGTATGTTGAAGAAAGGTTCTTCCTCTTCCTCTCCACTAGGAATTTCTAACTCTTCAGCTAAAATATGTTCCCCTGTAGGGGTGAAAAAGGTTACTCCTTCTGTGGGAGATCTAGGATCTTCTTCCTCTAATACTGCCTCAGTCGATGAAGTAGGAGATCCTCCTAATTGGATTACTGACCTTAGAACTTTAGGAAGCCTATGGCTAGTGAAGTATGGAATATGAGTTTGAGATGGAGGTGTATCACTTCTTAATCTTGGTGGAGTGCATGGTGTTGTAGGAATTAAACTCCCGCCTCTAGCTATGATTCTACCCCTAGAGTCTCTTTATCTACACATATCATTTTTTTTAGATGTAAGAAATGAGGCTATCTAATTACACTTCCCCGGCAATGGCACCAAAATTTTTAGTCAAGTTAATGTTTTAAATTGCTTACATAAATTATCAAGTGAGGTTTGTAAACTGATGAAGTGTGTTGCATTGTATGTGCTTAGTTAACCTTTTTCCTACTTTGTTGTATGTATTTTTATATTGTTTTGGGGGTTTTGTTTATTATGTTTAAGAATGTTAATCTAAAAACTATGAAAGGAATTAAATGAATCTAATGAATTTTAAGAAGGAAGAAAAGGAAGTGTTCCTAAGTTAAACTCATTTACATAAAAATAAATCAAATACTGTTGGCTAGTTAGAATCTAATCTAAAAAAAACAGAGCATCTATCTTAATGATTTCTACCTTAACATTAGTTCTATTCCATGGATGAATCTTATATATGAGATTGAAATTGTAGTTCTATTCTAAGTGAAAGCATAAAAATATATCAATTAATGTTTATTTAGTTACTCCAACATTCAATGTGAAGTGTCACCTCCTAGAGATGATGTGTAAGCAACTGACTACACCTTTAACTTCTAATGTTCTAGAAAAGTAAGTAAAGTATGCAAAGGAAAACAACTAATGTATATTTAGTTACTCCAGCATTCAATTATGAAGTGTCACCTTCTTGATATGATGTTAAGCAACCAATTATACCTAATTGATGATGTCGCAGCAGCAAAAACCCACAATATGCATATAAAAATGCATGATTCATTCATAAACCAAAATAATTATCAAACTGGGGCAAACTCTAATGCGGAAGCTTTTCCTTTTACCAAACCTATGGTTAAAACCATATACCGAAACCCATTTCATGAAATTCGACTCAATATATTTAACCCTGGTTAAATACCCATTTTCCAACCATCATATATGGTGACCTTTCATTTAACATTTCATTTCATACAAAAGTTCGACTTTGGTTAATACCCAAAGTACCAACATACATTAATGTTTGGGCGCAACACTTTACCAATCCACTTATTCCAGCAATCATATTATATAATCTCCACTTAAATAAATTCTTACCTTGGTTATAATATCAAATGCCGACATAATATTATATCCGGCCCCACAACTTACCAACTCACCTTCCCACCATTCATCAAATCCGACGGTTGATGTTTCATCGCACTCCAACTCAAAGCTTCTTCATCCAATGGCAATCGCAACACTTCAATCGATCATGCATAATCCAACATATTTCGCATTCAAATAAGCTCGAACTTTAATGACTAGATTTCACACGAAATGGGTGGTATTGAGACACCACATGTCAGCTCATAACCATTATCGTGTTCAAACAGGGATTTACCACTTACCAGGTTGCACCATGTGAAAACCATTTGTTGTTTTTCAAAAAAAAACCTCCGTGTTCATTTGACTCGAGTTTTGAATGGAACTATGGTTCCATTCCTGAAGAATTTCACAACCATTACACCATACATCTTCATTGTTCACTACAATGCTACTCACGTTCCACTACGCCATTACTTTGTGCTTTTCCCTCTTTGCTCATCTCATGATTTCGAACAGGCCAAGGTTCCATCCAATCTTCAAACCCACTCCGACATTCAGACAACGCATGGCTTATTCTTCTTCTGAGATTCTCATCCATACAATAAACCCTCAAATGTGACTTCAACCCTTGGATCTCACTACACTATGTATACACAATAGAATGTGTAATTTCTCCTTGAAATGCTTTATACGATGTCAACTCCAATTGTGAAATACATCCAGGCCAATTTATACCTCAATTTAGAAGTTCAAGCAATTATTTAATGGCATCGATCCATTCTATGATCGATGCTAATTTTCTCAATCACACAGAATTCAATAAATGAACATTTACCCTCAAACCACACAATCTCTTAAAAATGTAGCTTGAATATAAAATGACATAATTTCCCTTGTTCCTGTCAATTTCACTTGCACACAATATACACTCAAAACACAAACTCAGAAATTGATTTTTCTGTATTAAAACCAATATTTACATAGGAATTCTTCCTCCAGCCTGATATTCAAATCAGTGGATTTTTTTTTCTACAGCCCATAGGCTTCAAACCCTATCTGTCTAAAACCTGAATCACTCCTCTAAATCCTTGAATCTATCTATACTTCCTTTATTCCTTTTAGGCTTACAATTTATACAAAAGGTTCTGAAACTATTTTTGGTTTCAGATCCTTCATCCTCTCAACAAAACATGAATATCCTCTAACTCCTCATTTGTCTCAACTAACCCCTAAGGATCCTCTTTCATCACAAAATCATGAAACCAATTATAATTTAGGATTTACCATTAATTCCTAAATCTCTCAATCCCTATGTACTCTCAATTAGCCTAATTCTCTCATGTTCTCCAACATTCGAGAACATTTACAAAATTCCTCACAATATTTAATTAATTTACATTAAAATCACTCAAAACATCATATAAGAAACCAACTCCCTTGAAAACACAAAACCCCTAATTCTATTAAAATACAAGGAATTTTCTTGAGCCTAATGCTCCTGCATCACTAATGATCTAGAAAATCAAGTAAAGTATGCAAAGGAAAACTCAGTAATTGCATGAAATAAATATTTAATCATTCAGTCTAGAAATATGATAAAATCAACTTCTTGGAATGACCTTTAGGAACATCAGTGATGCAATTAAATGAGGATCTAAAAGAAAATGTAAAAGCATGAAAAGTGAAATCTTAACTAATTGTAAACAACTAATGTATGTTTGATTTACGCCAACATTCAATATGAAGTATTTCCCTTTTGAGATGTTGTGTAAGAAATCAATTATACTTTAGTTTCTAAGTTCCTAGAAAGAAAGTAAAATGTGCAGAGGAAAGAATCAATAACTGTATGAATTAGACATTCAATCATCTAGTCTAGAATCATCATCTTGAAACGACCTTTAAGAACATCCATTGATACAATTAATTGATAGCTCTAATCTAGGAAACCAAATGAAAAAACAGTAAAAGAAACTATATAACTGTGAATTCTTATTGCTTCAAACTTAGTTCAATTTGAAAATAGAAAGATCTATCCTCACGAAATGTTTCAGAAGAATAATGATTACACAGTTATGATTTAATTTTATGCTAATGATCAAAACTGAAATGTAACATTAATCTACTTCAAAAAAAACGGAATTGACAAAAACAAAGGAAATTAAACTAAAAACAATGAATGAAAAACCTCCTAGAGTGCAGGGGCCCTCTGCAACTGATTTAGTTGAAATCCTAGATAGTTAAAGATGCACTTAAGCAATCATTGGCATGAAAATGTTCCTTGTATTATAAAAAAGCGAAGTCTTAAAACAATACAGCGTTTCAACAAAAGCTAAACTTAAAACTTAACTTAATTATTCTCGGTTCTGTACAACTGGTATTTAAAGAAAATAAACAGAACTGTCTATGAGCTAATTCTACTACAGGTGGCTAATCTGACTTAAATAATTGCAGTTTGATTATTTAACTCTTGATTTGCTATGATAGAGCAAATCAAGAGTCCTTCTATTCTTGGCTAACGTTATTTGACCACGCCTTTGACCACGATCTCAAGCCTCCTTTTCTATCGATCTAGATTGAGTAAATAGGAAACAATTCATGTGGAGATGATTCTGGAAATGCCCATGTGGCTCATTTATCCATTCAAACCTTGGAACCAGTTAGACCATGAAACTAGCTACGAAACCCATAATTAGCTGCAAAATAGGCTGTGTTCTGTAGCCAAATTACAAAAATCCATTCGAATAGCAAGAACATCAGAATATAACATGGCAATCATTTAAATGCATTCCTTGAGACAAGACATGACATTTGTCTTTGATTGGAGTATGTGAACTTATGAAAAAGTAAGGGAAAAAGGTGAGAAATGATGTCATAGAGAGTAATTATGAGGTTCAACAAGTTTCTATTAATATTAAGCAACCATTCCTCAGTTGCTTCTTTTATCTCCCCATCATAAGTTGGAGGTCTGATCTTTTTAAATTCTCCATGGAGTTCTATTTTTGCCTTCTTCCCCGATTTTGTATGAATTTTTGAGGAGCTATGCTCCTCCCCTTCTTCATATTTTCCATCCTTTCTTTCTTTGATTTTCCACCTAGATATCTCCCCTCTATTTTCCTCATCCCTCATTGTTTCTACCGTTGTGGGATTAGATTTATCAATCAAATTCTTAATAAGTTGCTCATGTTTAGCACTAGCTTTCAATAGTTGTTCATGTCGTGCACGTAGATTTACCAGCTTTGTCTAAAAAATTTTCATTATGTTCAGTAGATCCCTGGTGGGTAATTTCACTTGTTATCCCAAATGCACATAATTTTTTTCTTCTTCAATATGTGTACCTCCTTGTGGTTCAGCCATTATTCTCATCTTCTACAATTATTTTCTTATTTTGTGTAAACACATACACTTATTTAAGTAATAAAATGCTTAGTCATCTCAAAGGCCATAATATTGTAACCGATATTTCTCTAATACCATATGTAACATATCTCCCATTTACACATAAAAAGTATGTAAATTTCCTAAAGAGTATGTAAATGTCATAGAAATTCATCATAGTTAATTTTTTTTTCCATAATTACATAATTTAAGGTCACTCCTTAGGTTACAAAATCTCACTTTACTCCTTGTAATTAACATTTATGATATCTATTTAGTTCCCATGATATTCATTACAAAAATTTTATGCATATTTATTTGCGCACTCCCCAAGGTGTTGATAAGGCACATTTTGTATACTTGTTACACACACACACACACACACACATACTTGATCTTATGCTCCCCATCCATGATGGATGCCACATGGGAGAGCATCACATGGATATGGTTTGGGTGGCTTGGGTTCCACACTTCCTGCATGGACCATATACAGCTGGAATTTTCAACAATGAATATCTTGTCTTAATTGATTGACAGTGAAGGTTGATTAGGTTATGGTTAGGGTAACTACCCTACCCAGTCCCATTGTCTCTGTTTCATTATGTTGTTGTGTCTATTGTGAAAATATCTCTATAATTTCCATTCAAACCCTACTATAACCAAGGGGGGTTCTTACCCTTTTCAAAATTTGGTTGGGTACACTCAGATAAACCTTCTAGATCTAAATGAAATCACATGCATGAATTTAGTGTGGCCCTGGTCGCATATTTGGTAATTTTTCTCAGAAATTTTACTTTCCTATGATTTCATTGTGGTTCTTTTTAATATATCTAAATGTTTTTCTTAATTATCACTTTAACCATTAATTAGTTGTGTTTATAGGTGTTATAGCTTTGCATCAAGGGTTTTTGTGGTCACTAGATTAAAAAATTTCAGGGTTTTTGGTCCAAATCTGGCCATTCGAGGAGGTTTATTATTTTGATTTTTCTCATGGTAAATTACCAAAAATCTAACTATGATGTTGTCATTTTTTAGATTTTATACATTTCTTCTTGTGGCTTATTGATGAGGACTAACTTTTGTTCTATTTTCTTGTAGGAATACAACGACTCTTTTCTATATCCACATGTATAATTATTTTAACCCTGGGCTCTTAATTGCTTCCCTTTTAATGAGTTATTTTCGAAATTTAGATTAGTAATTGACTCTTCTCAGTTTCCCCACAGGTATGCTTCAACGGGGACAACATTTTTTGACTAATTACATGTTGAAAGGGTGTTTAGGGTTTATCTTCCTTTGTTTCACCTTTTCTTTAATGACTATTGGTGCTTATTAACCCTTTTAAATCTCTTTGAGGTCCTTCAGATTGTGACAACCTTCAGGATTATTCAGGGTTAGCTGTATTATATTCTAGGGTTTTACCTCAACAAGAAGGCCTTAGAATGGTCGTATACTACTTCCTCTTTGATGGAAATGTTGCAAATATTATTAAGTTTGAAGCCCATTGTTTTATAAATTTCTTGCTTCACATCTCCTAGATTTTTTTATTGAATTTATAGGGATTTTACCCTCCCCTTGAGGGTTGTTATTACATACTATCATTTAATTAGTTTGGTGCCCAAATGAGACATGTATGGTTGTGGCTATCATTTTCTAGAACAATTATTAAATCTTTCTTTTTAATTGTATTATGAATGTTATCTAAATATGGTTACTTTGAAAAGATATTTATTCTAGTTTAAAAAAATGAGGCTCAAGCTTGTAGGAATAAATTCTGAAAAATATTTTATCTGTTGAATGGTTATACAATAGTATTTTTTTCTTGCTACATTTTACTAGTTCAACACATTTACTTTATATATATATATAGTAACTTTGCAAAATATTATAAATGCATTATATCAGTTCTCTTTTTAGCATGAAAATATTATAAATTTACCTCTAGGCCAAAAACCTAGTGGACCCCTGTAATGCGGGACCACTTCTTGTTTTATGTGCCCTATCATTTCCTTTGTCTAAGACCTTTTGTACATAGGCCTAAGAACACATTATTAATCTTAATAGGCCTGGGCATTTAACATGGGCATAACCACATGCTTTCCTACCTTATTATATATATATATAATTTTCTTGCTTCTAGAATGCACATTCTAGTTTCAGAATATTCTATATTTAACTTGCATCTGTGTATAACAGTGACTTTGTTACTTAGCACATTCCTTTATGTGTAGCAAACACAATAACCATACAACATATACATACACATATACAAATACATTTATGCCTACAGATATACAAACAATATATTTTTCATTTAACCATTAGTACTTTCATAACTATTTTCAATTTCACAATAACCATTTGTCTAGCTTTTCCTAAAATAGTCTAACTAGTCAATTTCCAGGAAATAGGTTAAATGATTCCACGTTCCTCCCAACCTTGAACCAACTTTTTTCTGTTAGTTCCCCCTAAGCTCCACTAATCTCCCACAATTCTTTTTACAGGTCCACCTCATGACATTTATCTCCAGCCATGAAAATTTGATGGTGGTCTATTTCTACCAAAAATTGTATTAGAATAATGGAAAAAGGAGAATTTTCTCTTCTTTCTTTTTTTTTTTGCCCCCTCTAGGCATAATTGATTTCAACCGTTTCCTGATATTTAAGAGGTAACCTCACATGTCAACCTTTAACATATTCCCAAGGGGATTAACATACCAAAAATAATTTCTCCTTTTAATTTAAAAAGAATAAATATTTACACCAGTATTCTTTTTGTCATTTATCTCTCTTAACATTTAAATCATATTTTTAATGTAAAAATCATAAATTAGATTTCCAATGGATTTACAGATAGCATGGATGAGGACATGCTAGGATGGGATACAAATGAAAATATCTTTAGGATGTTTTCATTGAAATCTATGAATATTTAAGTTGATGAATTTATGACTAGTGTGTAAGGCTGAGATCATTTCAAGAATTGTTGAGTATTGGAACAATAGGAATGTCATCAACAAGTTGCACCCAACAAAAGGCTTCAGAAGATAGTATTGGTAGTGACAGCTAAGATAATAAAGCAACATAACACCAAAGTAAAAGGGGGTAAAAGAAAAGAATTGGGTAAGAATTCCTTTATCTAAATTTAAATGCTATTGTTTCAAATTAATGCATTTTTTGCATGGATACTAGGAAGTGGTATGGTAAAGGAGAGGAGCCTTTGGTATGAAACCTTGCAATAAATTTTCTAATGTGTGCTATTGAAATCAAGAACTAAAATGCTAATGAATTTAGAGATATAAATATCTCATTTATAACTTATTGATATGTCGAAATAAATTTTTAATTGCATTATGAAAAGATGGAATAAATTTGATGCACATGTACAATGCACTGACTGTGTCATTTAAATTTATTTAAACTTAGTTGGAGTGACAGAACTATTATGAGTAAAATAATCATGAATTTCATGTTGTTGTGACTTTTTTCAATAAAGAGATTATATATATATATATATATATATATATATATATATATATATATATATATAAGCACTAACAAGTGTTGGCTGATTGAAAGATCAAGTTGCGGGAAAAGTGTTGGAATGGTGTGTGAGACCAAAGCCAACATGATAGAATAACAAAACTTGCAAAGTATCCCAATGACATGACTAAAAATATCATGTCTATTAAATCAGGCTTCTGGGTAAAGCAAATATTAGGCAATTAAATTTCTTGGTTTGAAATTTTGTATTGTATCTCATGGGAAAACTAAATTATATGACATAGGTGAAATGATAGAGTTGGGAGCTCAAGAAGAAGATTGTCATGAGGGCATTGCGACCTATGATACTTTTTTTATGTCATGGGAGAGAGTCATAACCAATACTTAACTATGAGACTCCATGAGTAGTGCAGTGGAGCAGACCAGATGGGTAGTTGGGACAAGTAGACTTCTTGGAATGGGGGTTTCCTGGGCCTGGATAGGTGAGTAGCTGATCATGGCACATATATGAAACCCTTGGTCAAGTAGACTACATTGGACGGGGGTTTCCTAGGCCCATAAAGGCGAGTAGCTGGTGGGAGATGACGTATACCCATACTCATTGGGATATGAGCATGAGGAAGCATGTTTGGAGTTGTACAAAAAGACTAAATGGAATAATGTGGCCACCATTGAGTGCTTGATTTAGGTGATAACCACTTAGGGAGTTGGATTTAAGTATGGAGCTATACAAAAATATAGTGTGGAGAAATGTGACTACCACTGAGTGCTTTCTTCGGCTGAGAACCACTCAACGAGATAGATTTGAGATTGGAGCAGTATGAAAATACTATGTGGAGTCGTGTGACCACCACTAAGTGCTTTCCTTGGGGTGGAGAACCACCTAATGAGTTGGACTTAACAATGCAGCCAAATATTTCATGGAGATATGGAGCATACACATCATTGAGGACTTTCCAAGTCTGACAAAATTGATCTAGTTCTTTGGGGGAGGCCCCCAAGATATAAAAAATTGAAATGGATCTTGGGGGGGAGGCCCCAAAAACCTGAAAAATTAAAATTCTAGAAAAATAGAGAACACAACATAAATAAAACCACCAAGAAACTTTTTTATTAAAATAGAGAATAAATGTAAAAGCTATATTATGGCAGACCATCTATCTTTTTACAAAATGTTACTTGTTACTTATAGTCTTTTTTTAGTTACAATAAAATAGGTAAATCCCATGGATGGGTAAATACCATGGGTGAATGAATACCATGGGTAGATACCACTTACAATACCATGGGTGGATAAATACCATGGGTGGATGAATACCATTGGTGGATGCCACATTCCATTCGGATCATTCCTCTCTCCTTAAGAAGAAATGGTCCCCATTGCGTGAAGTTACCTCCTGAGAATTTGTGTTGAATATGAAGAGACATTGAAGAGAAGGATTTTGTGTGGTTAACCCATAACCATGATGAAAAAAGATCCAAGGATAGAGATACCTTGTAATTCTTGTGACCAACTATGATATTGACAGTGTGCAGCCTAGAAAATGGACTTTGATGAAGTGTGGGCTTGTGGATTACCCATAGCCATGACAAATGAAGATCTGAGGATATAGATACCCTATAATTCTTGTGACCAACTGTGATACTAACGGTGTGTGGCCTATCAAATGGATTTTGATGGCAAGGATTTTGTGTGGTTGGCCCATAACTGTAATCTTGATTGTTGATGAAGTAGTGCATTCCTACATAGTCTGTCGTGGGAGGGCATGTCTCCAAAGAACCCAAAATGACTATTGCTATGATGAAACCAATGTATGTGTATCAGATGCCTACTAAAGTGGGGTGGGAGGGCACATATCTAAAGGAAACCCACTCTAAATTTTGCTTCAAATATAAAAAGTAATTTAAAATAGCTATAAAAGCTACATTGTGGTAAACCATCTGTCCTTTTACAAAATGTGACTTGTTACTTATAGTCTTTTTTTAGTTACAATACCATAGGTAAATCCCATGGATGGGTAAATACCATGGGTGAATGAATACCATCGGTAGATACCACTTACAATACCATGGGTGGATAAATACCATGGGTGGATGAATACCATGGGTACTAGATGCAACTTACAATACCATAGATAAATTCCATGGGTAGATGAATACCATGGGTGGATGAATACCATGGTTAGATGTCACATACAACACCATGGGTAAGTACCGTGGGTGGATGCCACATTCCATTCAGATCAAAACTACTTAGTTCTTGCATATTCAAGGAAGCAAAGAGTAACTAAAGAGATATGTACTAATTACTAGTTTGAAGGATTTCTCTATTAAAGTTATGATTTTAATTTATTTAAAATTTTATGGTTAACGCCATAAATAAATATGTTGATTAAGTTATGTTTGAATTTAGTTGAAATTATTATGATTAATATCATGATACTTATATGTTTATGACGTAGGGGAACTATTGAACTGGTTAACACAACTATATGAGTTTGACTACAAAGAAAATGGTATCATCTTAATATTAGAGTGTGAAAAAACAACATGATGGAGCTAATGACTTTAGGAACTATGCCATTGTGGTGAAATTGGAGCCCTGTGATATGCAATGATAACCATGAAGTATGCCATGACAAATTTGATGTATTATTAAAGCAAGGGACAGGTATGTTTTAGCTGAGAAGATCATTCCTATGTGAGGAATCCTTGCCAAGGGATGGATCACTTGAGGGAATAAGGAAGTAGAGAAGTAGATGCTTGAACTTGGAAGGTGAGTGAATGCATGGAAGAGGAAATGGATCAGTTGAGGGGATGGTGAAGTAAAGAAGAGGATGCCAAAACTTGGAAATTGAATTGGTTTTCATAGAATCGTGTGCATACCCATTAGGATCAGAGATGCATTGGGTGTGTCCCAGGAAGTAATGAGCCAATTTTTTTCCTTGAAAAAGCCTGAGCCATAGTCTGTTCTGGATCAAAGGTGGATCATGCTCATGAATCAAGTGATCAAGCAGGTCAAGGTGCAATGGAAGCATGTTGTACTAGATGAAGTCAATTGGAAAATGGTTGATCAAGTGGAGGTGTTTCACCCATTTTTTTTACTATATAAATGAATTTAAAAGAGTTATGTATATATAACGCACGATGTTGATTTTTTTGTTATAAGAACATTGAGGATGGTTTTCCTCTAAGGGGATGGAGTCTTTAACATCCATTTTTTCTACTTCTCTTTTAAATGGCACTATTAATTGTAATTCATGTAAAATAATGTGGAAATGTAAATAATGATTGGGATAGAGAAGTGGACACGGATTCAAATACTTAGGAGTAACAATTTCTTATGTTGAGTGTAAAACCAAGCCATTTCATTAATTTTCCACCCAAATCCATAACAAATTAAATGGTTTGTCAGTGCATACATTAAGGATATGTATGGTTCCCTTGAGTGAAGGGCGAGCCCGTACTATACCTAGTCTCGTGGGATATTCAGAGGAAGTCAACACATAAGAGAAGGGATGTGAATAAAGTAGGGGCATAGTGGTGGAGGTAGGGAGGCTTACTGGCATAATGAATGTTCCACTCTAAACACTTCTTAGAAAGGAGTTATTAGGCAAGAAGAGTGCCCATGATTATAGTTTTTCTCCATTATGTGAGTGGGGAAAGTTGGGTTGTTGCATGAAGAAGCAAAGTTGTAGTGCTCATGAGCAACAATGTTGTAGAAAACCTTGATGTGAGATTGGGACATCATTACCTGCATTCTAGTGATACCTTATCTATGTAATGGTGTTATTTGACAAAGTGGGCCCAAGGAAATACAGATTCACTCGGTGTTTTCCTTGAGGATAAGAAAGAACCCTTTAAATTGATATTAGGTACCTGGATCGAGAGAAACTTCCCTAAATATTGGTTGAGTTTTAGTGATTGCTTTCGGGGAGATAGAGTGAGCCATTGTGGTGTTTGTTGTCTGGGAGAAATTGATAAACCACTTGAATAATGAACTCCTCCTCTTGGGTACTTTTCTAACTGATTATTGGCATGAATACCCTTGAGAAATAAACTCCATAGAATCTGAATCTAGCTTAGGGGTGATAAGTTGCAAGAAATATTGCAGTGTAGTTGGCCTATGGTTGGGTGGAGAGTGGAAGTCCCTCCTTCAGTTGCTAGCTAAACTAATATACACATATATTTATTCTTAGTTATGCATGTTAGGTTATAGTCTATGATATGCCATATTGTGCTTATGGATAATGATTAATCTTATGAAATTTATGTTATGAATGGTTGATTTACTCTCTAATAATAGTTGATTTACTACTTGTATACTCAAGGTGATTATGATTTGTTTAATTTATGTGGTTGCAACCTTCTTAGTCAATTGTAGGTTGTATGATATGTTCTTGATTAGTGATCTGAAATAATTTGGAACTAACTATGATTTTATAAGCCTCGATCATGTTTAAAAGTTTGGGAAACCTACTATTGTGACCATGATTGACGATGATCTCATTAGTAGTTCAATCTATTTGTTGTGTGTGTGGATTTCCCTACCTATTGAAGGTTGTTGAGATCTTCATTTTGTCCATAATGGGTTCTTTACATTATATGCAATTATGCACATGGTGAATTTATGGATCTTTGTGTTGCCATATCCTGTTATGGGTTGTGAGTGGCTTGGAGGCCTCTGTGTTTTCTAATGTGTTTATAAAGAGTAGATTTATTTCATGGTCATGAATGACTAATTGATACACTTAGCTAGACTATTGCAGTGTGTGAAATTTCATGGTCTAATATGTTATTAATATTATGAATCTTTTATTCATATTTTTGTTTGATTAAGAATGATGTAAGGTATAATGTATAAATGGATCTGATAGTGTTGTTGGGATCCATTATGTGGTATAATATGGCATTTCAGTGCTTGATTTCACAAAGTATTGTTAGTCACCGATTGGCTTGATACGGATCCTTTGAGCAGACATGAGGTTAACTCAATGGGGTGTTATGACTCTTTTCATGTAAATGTTTGAGCAACACTTAATTGAAAGAAAAATTTGGGTAAAACCCATGAAATCTTAGGATCTCCAAGTCTAGGCATTACATACACCTCGGATTGAGTTACGAGTCTGGATAAGTCCTTGATAGACATAAAAATAGATATTGGATTTGGTGAATACTGGAGGTTTAGTCCTAATCATGTGTTAATTATACGTTTAGCACTTAATGTTATGAAACTAGCTCAAAAAATAGAAGAAAAGATAGATCAACAACTTAGAAATCATCCTCTTTGAGGGGGAAACCTTCTTTACATTACATAAATGAAAAATTATTGGATGATACAAATGAAAAAACCTACCTTCTACATATAGGAGTCCAAGGGGTCACAATATAACAATATGGGGACCACATTGGCACAATAATAACAATATGGGGACTACATGGGCACAATAATAACAATAATGGGGCTACATTAACAATAACAATAAGGGGGATAAATTAGAAAAAAAATGTATCTCGGAGGAGAGTAGATCGAATGATTGAGACGAGCTAGGTCATCAAAACCAAGGGTTTCCCTTGCCCTTGTTGTGGGCGCCGACAAAGCTCCTAATCTTTCCCACCTGCTTCACTGAGATGATTCCTATCTACATTCTGAGGACCAAAAGGATGACATCAACAGCAGGGGGAGGTACTACCCCCCCAATGGAGGATAAGCTGGCAGTCCAATCGATAATAGCAAAATTGGTCAGACTTAATCTACAACCCAAGAAAATGAAGAACAAGACAACAAAGGACAGAACAAGGCAACATCCTCAACATGCATCCCAATCGTGACCACACAGCCAAATATCCACTTCCTAACCAAAAGAATTAATGGAAAAATCCAATACATGCATGATCACGCTCTTATTGGGAATTTTATTGACTTCCGGCCAACCGAGAAAGCTCTCTATGGCTGGATAAACTCCAAGTGGAAGCCTAAATTCTAGGTCACACTCCAACTAGGACCCAAGGGTTTCTTCAACATAATTTTCACCTACATAGAGGAAAAAAATAGGGTTATGGATGGACGACCTTACTTCTTTAATGTGGCTGGCCTCTTCCTCAGAGATTGGATTAAACATTTTAACCCTGACAAAGAAGACTTCAACTGGGCTCTGGTGTGGATTAGGCTCTATTCCCTACCTCAAGAATATTGGGAAGAGCTAACCCTCCAAGAAATAGGAAAACACCTCGTATCTTTCATCAAAATCACCAAAGAAACCAAGCACAATCACTACACCACCTATGCCATAATCTGTGTCTATATGCATCTAGCCAAAGCTCTTCTAGATTCGGTAAGTCTCTGTCACAATGACTTTGAATGAATCCAATCTATAGATTATGAGCATGTTCCCTTCTGATGCCGCAAAGGTCACAAGCATGGTCATATTTTTCAGGGATTTCCCTCTTAATCTTCCCCCTAAGCCCTCCCCAGCCCTTGAATCATCTGACCCTGATGGCTTCACCAAAGTCTCCTCTCGTAAAATACATGAAAAAAATTGTCCACACCCACGGACCCTCTCAACCTTCCACCAGAAATAGCTTTCATCTCCTAGCTAGCCAATCCCTGGAGCAGGATCCCCCAGCCTCCTCCCATCCCCTCAGCAACCCCCCCATCAACCCCTCTTCCCCCTATAAATCCGCTACCTCAAGCTGGAATCCTAATCAAAGCTCAAATATCTCTGACAAAAACCTACAATACAAGCCTCAAGGATCCAAGAAGAAAGATAAGCAAAAGGAGAACTCATCCTCTACTTCCATCCAGATCCAAAACACTCCCCTAAATCTCAACTCCAACATGGAGGAGGACACTCAGGGTATCCCTCCTCAGAAGGAATCTCACGATGAAGGAAAGAATCAAACCCCAATCATTTACATGGAAGAAGAGCTAGAAACCATAGACTTTGGTGATCTCGACATCACTGACCTTGAAATCACCTGAAATACCAAGGAGTATCACACCATTCTGGCTAGGAGAATTGACAGCCTAGAGGAAGCTCTACTCAAAGCTCAGCTACTTAAAGGAAGTGTGCATTTGGGCATCCAAGGAGAGCACATACCTCGGGAAATAATAAACATTATCAGAGAATCCAGAAAAAGAGGTAGACCTACAAATCTATAATGACTAATTATTTTGGGGGATCAACTGGTTGAATCTGGATGATACCCTAATTTGAACAAGTTCTATAAATTCCTCACCCACCAGTCTAAATGATGAATCTCACATCATGGAATATTCGAGGGATCAACAGCCCTGCAAAGCTCTGAATGATAAAAAATAGAATCAGGCAAGATAACCCTTCCATCTTTTTTATGCAGGAAACCAAATGCTCCAACACCACCTTTCATTCAATCCTATCTAGGCTATGGCCTGGCTATAATACTGTAGTTTTTAATGCCTTGGGGGCCTTCAGAGTGTTGTCCATAGCTTGGAACCCCCATATCCTCTCCCTCTCTAACCTCCATGCCTCTCTCAACTTCATTCAAGCATCCTTCCATCTGTTAGGCACCAACATTCACGGCCATCTCACCAATGCTTACTTCCCCCAATCCTCTACTCGCAAAATCCAGCTTTTGGACGATATTGAATCCCTTGATGCCTAGTGAGCTTACCCCTTCTAGATTCTGGGAGGCGATCTTAATATGATCACCAACCTCAATGAAAAACGAGGAGGTCGTTTGTAACTTGACAATGCCATCTATTATTTCAAAGACTTCATCCTTCAGAATCAAATGGTTGATCTGCCCACCTCAAATGGGCTTCACACCTAGAATAACAGAAGAAGAGGATCCCAGCAAATTGCTTCGCATTTGGACCACTTTCTTATCTCGGAAGCCCTAATTCACTCGAGGGGTGACATCTTCTCCACAATCTTGCTTGTTGCGGGCTCTGATCACTGGCCCATCCAACTGGAATGGATGTGTCCTAGCAGAGCTAACAATAAACCCTTCCGCTTTGAGCAGTTCTGGCTCCCCCATCTAAGATTCAAAGAAATGTTAGTCGAATGGTAGCACAATATCATCCCCCCAGAAGGGTCCAAGATGTATCAACTCCAACAAAAGCTAAAGGTCCTAAAAACCCGATTAAAGCACTGGAACCAGACCTCTTTTGGCAATATCTTCCAAAGTAAGAAGGACTTTGACACTCAGATGGTGACCCTCCAACAATCCATCATAGCAGAAAGGTGCATGGAGGACATAGCTCACCAAGAATAGAGTCTCAAGAACCAAATAGAAGAAAGAGGGTTGCAGGAAGAGATACTTTGGAAGCAAAAATCCAGAATTCGATGGCTTAAAGAGGGGAAGAAAAATACCAAATTCTTTCACCGCTCCACTATCCAACGAAGAATGATAAATCAAATCTCCACCCTAAAAAATGTTCAAGTAGTTAACCTAGAAGCTCATGAGGACATTGAACATGAAATCCTCAATTATTTCAAGGATACCCTTGCAGAGCCACTTGTGGATAGACAACCCGCAATCATTAACATCACCCAACATACTCCTTCTATCATAACAGATGATCATAATCAAATTCTCTTGAGACCAGTCCAATTGTAGGACGTGGATCAAGCTATGGCTCAACTAAAATCTAGGAAGGCACCGGGACCGGATGGCTTCACTACCAATTTCTTCCATTTCTTCTGGGAAGACATAAATTTGGAAGTTTAGGAAATGGTGGAGGAATATCTAAGTATGCATTGGATGCTTTCCGCACTCAATGCCACTTTCCTCACTCTAATCCCAAAGGAGGAGCGCGCCACCACCCCCAACAAGTACAGACCGATTGCATTATGCAACATCATGTACAATCTCATCTCCAAAGTGATATCCAATCAACTCAAACCTCTGCTACCACTCTTAATCTCCCCGGAGAAAATTGGTTATGTGGAGGGACAAAAAATTATGGATGACATCATTCTCACTCATGAGGTTAATCACTCTCTGAAGACCAAAACAAATTCTAGGTATGCTTCTCAAGATTGACCTTTCAAAATCCTTTGACAAACTCAACTGGAATTATATTCACCAAATGTTACTAGCCTTTGGCTTCAACCCCACCTAGATTCGATGGATCATGAGCCCGATTTCCTCCCCCATCTTCTCTATTTTTCTCAATGGATCCCCCTCCGCACCTTTCTTGCCCTCCCAAGGCATATGCCAAGGAAAATCCCTATCCCCCTTCCTCTTTGTCCACATGGATGAAGGGCTTTTCTGAATCATCAATCACTCTATCACCTCAGGATTTCTCAAAGGGCTCAACATTCATCACTTTTTTCCTATCTCCCATCATTAATTTGTGGATGATTGCATGCTCTTTGGGCACCCTTCTATTCAAGAAGCCAGATCCTCCAAAGATATACTTGACAGCTTCTCCTTGGCTACCATCCCTACTATCAACAACGAGAAATCCCAAATATTCTTCTTCAATACTCCAGTCATCACCCAGCGCAACATTACCAAAATTATGGGCTTCTCCATTTCCTCCCTCCCTTAAAAATATCTTGGGGCCCCCCTCATTGACTCAGCCATCAAGAACTCCTCCTGGAGAGAAATTTTGGATAAAATTGGAGCCAAACTTTCCCTCTAGACCCATCGTGCCCTTAAAATTTTTGGTCATCTTGTACTTATAAATTTTGTTCTTCAATCCATTCCTTTATTCCTCTTCTCAGTCTTGACTTCTCCCAAGTGGGTCCTCAAAGCTATCAGAAATATCCAAAGAAATTTCCTTTAGGGAGGAAATAAATATAACAAGAAATGGGCGCTAGTCAACTGGAAGGAAGCTTGTGTCCCCAAAATTTATGGTGGACTGGGGCTCAGAGGCCCTCAACACAGTAATGTGATAATGGGAGCAAAAATCTGGTGGAATTGGATCTCCAATCTAGAATTTCCTTGGGCCCAGCTCTAGCTCTCCAAATATGCGAATAATTGGCCAGCCCAGGAACTGATTCGCTTCAGCACAAATATAAATGCTCCCTCATATGGAAAGCAGCCCAACAACACAGGGCTCTCATACGGGACCATAGCTTCTGGGAGGTCTGCTCAGGATCCCATGCTAAGTTTTGGGAGGATTCATGGCAACAGATGCCCAAAATTTCTTCTCCCTTTACCAACTCAAACTGGCAGGAAATTCTCAACAATCAAGATAACTCCCAAATCATTCACTTTTGGACTCCCCTCATCAATTTTGGCTACCAAAAATGGCTTCCTACTGACTTACTACACACAAAACGGAGGCTACAGCTCAATGAAGACATCAACAAAGAACTAATCAAAAGGAAAATTCACTTTGCTGAAGGAGATGACATTGTTAGATGGGGTTACTCAATCGGATGCACCTTCACTACCAAAGAGGACTATCACTTGCTCCTTCCCAATCCTCAGTCTCCCCAAGATGCAATCTAGTCTCAGATCTGGCATCCTAGAATCTGGCCCAAGATGTCCAGCTTCTTATGGCTCCTTAGCAAAAGATGCATCCTTATATGGGACAACCTGCTCAAAAAAGGATTCATTGGGCCCTCCCACTGTCCGAATTGTGACAATGCAAAAGAAAACATAGAGCACCTCTTCAACTCCTGCACCCTTGCAAATGCTCTATGGGATAACATCTCTTTGCTAAGTAGAAGATTGAATAGACAACAAGGGGACATTCTCAATACTATTTGGAATTGGCCACCTTCTCCCTTCCATAGTGATCTGCTCAATTCCCTCTAGATCATCCTCCCTAGGCATATTCTCTGGTTGATCTGGAAGGAACGCAACCGTCACATATTTCGAGATCAAACCACCCCCCCTGACATCCTTTAGACCAACATTTCCAACAACCTTCAGGAATCCCTTGCGCTGCTTCATTGGAAAGACTCTGCTTTCCCCTCCCACCCCCTGAAAAAAATCATCTAGACCAACTAGAATCTATCCCTTCACTCTCACCCGATCATTGAGCCCCCTTCAAACCATTCACCCAGCTCTCCCTGTACTTGGTCTCCCCCTCCTCCCAACCTCTTCAAACTCAATGTTGATGGCGCCTCAAAGGTAATCCAGTAGACGTCGTTTTTTGTGGGATTCTTAGAAATTAGGCTGGCGATGCCCTTTTGATCTATTTCGGCTCCATTAGATGGGACACCAACAACTCTGCTGAGTTAGAAGGACTATTTCAAGGCCTCCTTCTAGCACAAGAGAACAATTTATTCCCCTTGGAAATTGAAGGAGACTCCAAAATAATCATCGACATTTCCAATCGCCTTTAGTTAGGATCCTCAGCCTCTAAATTCTCCATTAGTTGGAGATTAGAGGTTTGCTTCAACCTCCTCGGGTAATGGCTCCTTCACCATGTTGCAGTCACTTTCAAACATATCAGAAGAACTGCTAATGTCGTCGTGGATCTTTTGGCCAACAAAGGAGTTACTCACACTACATCTCTTACCATAGGTCAGCTCCACACTCTTGATGATGAAGCTCTCGAAAATGACTGCACTCTTTTGGTGCTCAAAGATCTTTGACTCCTGGATGTGGGTGTTGGACGTTGAGAAGGCTTGCCACTTGGGTGCCATGTGGCAGGGCACCTATCCTCCCCACACACCTAGACATGGTAGCCCAACCTATGATAAATGTTGGAGCATGGTTCATTTATTTGCCACCCTTGCTAGCTTTCTTTCGACGCCCTTCAGCTGCTGCTCATTAATTTTTCTCGTCCTGCCTCGGCTTGCTCCCATGGTTGTTAAATCCTCCATCCCCTCTCCTCCCTCCTCCATTCGTCTTTCCCTCCAACTTTGTGTGCTTTCTTCTAGCATCTCTTTCATGCCTCAGCCCCTCGTCTCTGCTTTGTTTCTCTGTGATTGCTTCATCAATAATTTTAGCTCCTCGACTACTCTTGCGGTCAACCCTTCCCATTCATGAGTTTCTTCTCATTCACCTACCATGCCAAGACGTCATAGAATGAGGTGCCGCAAAGCTTGTGGGTGTGGTCTCCCCTCCACGCCTCCTTCCCCGACCGCCGCAAGTAGGGAAGTAAATATTTCTGTAGGTTGGGAGGAGTCGGACCTGCTCGACCCTCTCAACCTCACCACCCATCTGTCCCTCCATCTCCCTAGCCCTCCGCTTGAATCCTCCAGTCTTTGACCCAAAAAATGACCCTGCAAATCCACCATTCAGTCTGCTCTAGTCTTCTCTCCTCGCAAAATGAAGGCCTTGCCTGTGCAGAGCGCTTCCATTAGCAGTCATGGCTCTAGCAGTAGTATAGGTTCAAGCTCAGAAGAAGACGGAAAGGATGCAGGCGCCAACACCCATGCAACCTCCTCCAATTAGCCATATGCCCAAGTGTTGTTTCTCCCTCCATCAACTGTCCATGAGTCCAAGAAGGAGGACAACGAGTCTCTCTATTCTTGCAGGATTGTGGAAGAGCCACCCAACCCTCCAGAAAATAATGCCAGCTCACCAATAGTCTAATTGTTGAGTGCTCATTTCTTCTTCCAGCTATCTTCTGATGTTTTCTAGTTTTCCTATGTTTTGGAACTATTTTCTATTGTGGTTTTGTATCAGTCTTATAACTCGTAAAGCTGGTTTCCTACTTTGGGAAGCTCATAACCTTCTTGGCTCTTGGGCTAGTTTCCCCACCTAGGGAAGCCCCTACTTTGCTGCTATCCTTTTGATACTTCCCTCCGAAATTGGCCTGCCAACTCTAGAGGATGAGAATTGTAATGTTTTGAAGTGTATGATATAATAGAAGTAGCCTAATTTAGAAAAAAAACAATAACAATAAGGGGTTGCACTAGTATATAAGGACCTAACATGCCCATATCCTTCAAATAATTGTTGTCCTCAATGCTTGAGTAGCTATGGATGCTTCTATATAAAATTATCATCCTCCCATGCAGAATTTTCAACGGATAAGTTCTTCCACTTGATGAGATACTCTGAAATTGATCAATCTCATGTTATGAAACCAACTCACAAAATAGAAGAAAAGATAGATCAACGACTTAGAAATCAACCTCTTCGAGGGGGGAACCTCCTTTAAATTACATAAATTAACAATTATTGGGTGATACAAATGACAAAACCTACCTTCTATATATAGGAGTCTAAGGGGTCACAATATAACAATATGGGGACCACATGGGCACAATAATAACAATAATGGGGATACACCTATGGGGCACAATAATAACAATAATGGGGCTAAAATAACAATAAAAATAAGGGGTTACACTAGTATTATAGGGACCTAACATTTAACTATGATGATTAGCATTAATACACACCACCACCATCCTTCCCAAGTGATGTGAATTGGCCACTATGGAGACTTGGTGATATTAATAGAGGTCGTGGGATGGGGAAAACTTTGACATTTGAAGACAAACATATGTTTATTCCAAGGGATGAAGATGTCTTCGCAAAACAGGGAAAGCCCTAAAATCAAGGGACAAAAATAAACTTGTCTTGGGAAATGGAGATAAGTACATACTGGGGAAAGAATATAAGTTTGTCTCAGGAGAAAAAGATGATTCTATCCTAGGGGATGGAAAGTAGCACATTATATAACATGGAAAAACTACAGTTAATCATGATTATCATATAATGGGGGAATGCCAATTTGCACAATGGACCGAGGCTCAGTAGAACCCACAAGCTAGAGTGAAGTGGCAGATGCCACATAGGGCGAGCAAGTATATGTGGATGAGACATTGGATTTCAGAGCACATGGACTCGTGGTGTGGAAAAGCTGCTAACATGGCACATTGAGGGTGTGACATGTGGCAAGTAGAATAGCCTCTTTACATGGCCAAGGGCAAGAATTTGGATCACACATGGCAGTGCTAGGGGATTCCATCTGGTAGGGTGATGTAACCCTAATGTCAACAATATGTAGAGGATATGGGTGATAGGGAGATGGATGATGTGGATTCTAAGTGGCACCATAGGTAATGCCACACTGTCCTGGAACCGTGCCTATCGAAGGTTCCTAGAGGTTGTTTTTTCATATTGCTGCATAGTTAATAGAAAGAGAGACATCAAATTTTGTGTCCACAAATGGAGAATATTTTATCACACCTTTAATTTATTTCCAATTTCATTGTGGTGCTTCCGGGGGCCTAATATTGGGTGCTATATGGGGAATTATGGGGTAACTTAACACAAAAGTTTCTATCATGTTGTGGAGGTTTTGGATTGGAGGACATAGAGGTATGGTGCATTGGCGCTAAAAAACTATGACATGACGATGTAAGGGGAGCCACATTGGACCACAAAGTGATGTGGCAGTTCTAGTTGGGTTAGTTTAAAAGTAACACCTCCCATTCAGCCAAGATTAATCCAACGGGGTGGGAGGGAGTGTTATACTAATGGTTCTATTAATATTTGGCTAAAATTCTCCTTCAATTCCTATGTCTTTGCTTGTAGCTTTCTAGAATATGCTTTATTGCTAATTTTAGATAAGGGATTCAATTTTGATTCCTTCTATGAGTATGAAGTTATGATTTTTTTTTTTTAATTTCTATCTCCTCCTTTTAACCAATAAAATTTAACTTTTCTTTCCACAATAAATTTCCCTATTTCTCTATGGTTTCAATCTCCTATTTGAGATGCTCCTCTTGGGATATTTACTTTGCAGTTTTACATTTAGAATAATGTTGGCCTATATAGCTTCCACGATGTTTTATAGATTTTATTTCTGAAAGAAGATGTTACCAAAAAATTCCCTATTCCATTTTTTCATTTTATACTTGAAAAAAATTCATTTTCATTGAATTTGATACATTATAGATCCTTAGTTGGTCCTTAATGCTTGGCAAGAACTCTAAATGATTAAATCAACACTTTTCAATTTTGAATGTCCAAGGCTTAGGCACCACTAAGCTTTTATAGTATTGTTTAATAGACTAGTGATTACAACCAACGTATGTTATAATTTTTTCTTTGACTCACATCCCCTTTTGGAATAAGGCTATAATCACGAGGAAGAAAGAAAATCTTACTGCAATTTGATGAGATCCTCCTCATTTGTTGTTCCAAGTGTGATATTGTGACAAATTGAATGTCAATGAGCCTTAGGTCTATTATTAATATTTGGAAAATTGCATCGTTAAATTCAAATTTATTTAAACCCTCTCTCTTCTCTTGAAGAAAAATAAACATATTCAAGTATCCACCTAAGATCTAGTGATTTTCTAGGACAAGTTCCCCCAAATCCTTGAGGGATTCTAAGAAGGGAAGGTTGAGGAATAGATTGGTAGGACTATAGACATTATTAATGGATCATTGGATCTGAGAGTCCTTGATTTTATAATCTCTAGAGAGGAAATTGGGAAATTATACAAATTTTTCAAGTCTAATCTATTATGGGTTCCATAATATTACCAAATTACCTAAGAATCATATCAGTGGCACTGCTGCTACTTTGCTCAATTTCTAGCATTTTCTTGGCAAGAGCTATCATGGTGTCCCTATAACTTTTAAGTAAAATAATAGAAATTTTCACTTGATTTATCCTTCTCTTTAACCTCTAATTTTCAGTAGGAGCATTGAAGTCTCTTGTGTTTCATGAAAGAACCATCATTTTACAAGTTGGGATGGGACGAGAAGTACTTTTTTGGTCAATTATGACCTAGCCCCAGTCTACCAAGAGGGAACTTACTTCTAGTTTTTAATTCCATGTCATGTGACCTCATTTTCTTTTCCTCTATATTTAGCGAATTCTAGGTTTTGAAGGATGTTATAATACCCAACCCTTCAAACTGGGCTAGGTTTGATAGGGGCTTGCTTTCGATTTTTTCGTGTAAATTTTTTTTTACAATTGTTGAAATCATGGTATTTAAATATATTGAAAAAGTGTTTCCCATATTTAGCAATGATGGTTGGAATTCCAATATCCAATGTTTCAAGTTACATTCCCATCTATTTGTTCTCTTCTTATGAATCTTGACACTCATCTTTTTCAATTCTCGTGTTATGTTCTATGACATTAATAATTTGGGACTCAATATTAGAAATCATTAGATCTTTTGGCATTTGGAATCATGTTCAATTGTAGTGTCTGCCATGATATTTGATTTGGAGCTTATTTAAGTCTCTTTTAGCGTAGAGCCTCCTCATTCATTAGCGAGGCCTTGAAAACTATTTTTACTGTTAAGAATAGGATTTGGAGGAATCAACCTAGCATATTTCTTGGTTAATTTTATTTTGTTGGGAAAATTTGTAAATCCCTCTTTATCAATGGATTCCTTTCCATTATTTGTATTTTTCAAAGCATTTAAGCAACAATCCTAAAACAATTTTCCATGCTCATGACACTGTTGGCATCTAAACAGGTGTATTCGTGATCCAATGTTTGGATCCATTTTGAGTCTTAATATCAAATATATTGATATAATATAAAAGAGCTCCTACTATGTTCATATAGTCACTTCTGACATATGAAATGAAACGTTGCAATTTAAGGAACTTCCAGACAAACAGAAAAACATAGTGTGTTACCAATGCCTGTCTCTTTTTCCCTAAACTCTTGTGAAAAGAATACAGTTTGATACACATAAATTGTAAATGCCCCACCTTGACCTTGGTAAAAGTGTTCACTTGCTAATCCAATCCCCCTTGTACAGTTATAGAGATGGGATACTTAATAATAATAAAATTATTCAAAGCTCAAAACAGATGTCACCATTGTATTCATCTCGGTGAGAAAATTTCGGTGATGTAAAATTGTACTTTGATCCAACCTCCAGATCAAAAGAAGTGACAATATGAATTCTAATGAATCAGAAAGTACCACATCATCAACCTGGGAACGTGGCAACCACGTGGTTATGCCCATCGGGCTAAGCTCCCAACCGACATGGAAATTGCTTAATGGATGTCAACCTGTTCATGGGTTTGGGTTCCACAACCCCACACTTATGTATTAGTAATGAAAATTATATGCATATAAGCATGTAAATATATAAATATTACTAACCAACTTGACGAGTTGTTATTTTTAGGCAATCTTCCCATCGCCCAAGCTCCATTACTTGATCCTTACGCTTTACGCATTCGTTATTTTCTCTGTGGTTGACCCTCCAGGCTAACCTATGAATGGGGCCGCACTGCACCAATGGGAGAAGAGGCAGGACCACATGTATACCATCATGTCCTGACCCTACGTCACCCCACATGCTTTGAACATACTTCAGTTTTAAACCATTGGCGCTCACCGATTTATGGACATGCCACCGCAACCAGGCTTACATTATACCTCTCCTCCTTAACGTGTGATCTGGTTTCTTATCACAGGAAGTAGCCTTCAGGTTGATGTGTACTAATGCGCCACTCCTTTATGCAACAACACTTGTGATTGGCCCATGGTTTCCCTCTTTACCCTGCGACTCTGACGACTCTAATCCATGTGTCGTCTTGTAATAGGTTGGTGCAGCTGCATCCCGATTCCACTCCTACCACGCCATCCCGATGGTGAGTTGATTTGGTCCTTGCACTCTACCTCTCTTGTGAGTTACTCGAAGCATTTCCTTCATGATGACCTATCTTGTAGGCTCCCGTTGCGCCAATGCAATAGTAGCTAGGATCACATGGAGGCCACCATGTCCCGACCACATGTCATCCTGCTCCCCCCTTCAATGTGCCAAGGATTACCTCCAAGTGACAGAGTCTAGGATGAGAACTTTTCGCATTGTTTGTTGCACTTAATTCACCTATGTGGACCCACCTTAAGCCTTTGCAAATTTTCAACAGACCTTCCACTTGTGTATTGGGCCCTTTTTTTGGCCAATACAAGGACCCCATCTCACCTCGACCTTCTCCACTCCACCTACTCTACCACATTGGCCCGGACATCCCTTATGTTATCACCAAACTGAGACTAATTTGGCTGCTCAACATTCAATTCAGTGTAACTATTTCAAACCACTTAGGGTTGGAAGTTAGCCCTTCCAACTAGAGAGGGCTCTCTAAAAAAAATATATGACATTAAACAAACGCGCCTTAAAAAAAAGATGGCTAACTCTTAGATGTCTTTTGGATGATTTTTTGCATGTGAAAAATTTTTAAGGGCTACCATTGGGCATGGAGTTAGAATGGGAATCCAATTACACAGAAGTATCCTTCATGGAAGTTGAGGCACATGAGTTCTTATAAAAAAAAAACTGATAGCAAACAAGAACATAAATGAAGTTGGAGCATAATAATTTATGAATTCCAAGTAATTATGTATGAGCAAGCTAAAATAACATTCATAAGATAAATTAGACAAATGTATAAGAACTCAATTAGAATCTCAGGTTGGAACAAAAAGTCTTCTGCAATTGCCTATTAACTGAGTGAAAAATAGATTACAATAGTAGCTTCAAACCTTACATCCATCCCCTTTCTCTAACTCTAAAACTTCTATGTTTATAGATTGAAAACCCCTTTTACATAGGTCTACCACCTGGGCTAGACATTCGAAACTTATGTAGAGTTCTAGTCCCAAAAGGGATTCATTACATTAAGAGAAATTAGAGATCATTCTGTTGGAAAGAGTCTGAAATCTAAAAGGACTTTATTATTATTAATTTCATCAAAAAAAATTAAATAGCTCATACTAATGATGCTCATCGAACCAAACAACTTTTTCTAAGGTGGCATCAACCATGATCAGGTGGCAAAATGTTATGCTAAAATTTAGGCTCTGATATTCAGAATTTGAGGATGAGTTGTGTGTTGGTGAGGTGGCAAAACTGGTGAGTTATTTTAACCATGTCAACCATTTGGAATGGATTGTTGAGTTGATGTGGTGCTTGCTTTGCATACTCTACCATATGTTACCAAGTGTCATGGATTCTCTCTAATTGACCATTAAATTATTGGAGGTTTCTTTTGGATGAATGATCTTCTTAAGTTGTCTCTGACCTCAAATATTTCCACCTCATACTTTGATTGTTGTTGAAATCATTAAATTGTCCCCAAATTCCCTGCAACCACTCTAAATTTTTGTGCGGCCAGCTGTGTAAATGTTAAGATTTTAACTGCTAAATTTGTTGTTGGTGTGTGCTTCAGGATTTAGGATTTGATATTTAGTTTGTTTTTTTCATGCCTGGAAATTTGGAAGTAATCTTCAACTTTCCCTCTGTTACATAGCAATTTGTCACCATCCCTGCAATTCCCAGTCCCGCACATTGGAGGGCTTATTCTGTGACCTGTGAGCAGTGGCATGACCTGAAACCACTTTCATAGCATTCCCCTGAACAAGGACAATCATTTTCCTGAAGACAATTCCTTGTGAAAAACCCTAAAAATAGCCTTTTTGTCCTTGGCGCGACTAGACAGTTCAGCCCTCGTGCCAATGGGGGAAATCCTCCAAAGAGGGCATGCCTGCTGGTGCACTGTCACAGTGTTATACCCATGCCAGGCTTATTAAGGAGTGTTTTTTAAAAATAAATGGCAGAAGATTGACTCCAACCAATTCCTAAACTGGTCTCTAAATTGAGTTGGGAGGTTTGGCTCTGGATCTCCATGTAGAGGAAGTGGTTTTCCACTTCTCATGGAAGCTTTCTTGAGGATAGGGTCAATCCCATGATTGTAGCGATCCCAACTCCCCTTCCACCTTCTATATAAGCTTGCCATTTTCCTTTGCAAGCTAGTCTCCAAGAGCCTTCATAGCCTAAAGAATGTTGCAAGAGCCTCGATAGTCCTCATAGAGCCAAATCAGTAGCAAGGAGATTATTGTCAAGACAACCAAAGAGAGAGGCTTGTCCCATTCCCGACGAGCTTTACCGAGATGTATTACGTTGTTGACCCGCCGAAGGAAGATTCAGTGTCAGAGCCAGGTTGTATCTTTCTTTGTATTAATTAATGATAAGTGACTTTGGTTATGGTTCCACTCGTATTGTTCATTGTGATTATGAGTTGTATCTTCTCTGGCTGATATATAATTGCATATATTGGGTTTACGCTTGTGTGTTCGTTGTGTTTCTTGTGTGTGCAGGTGTTCGATCGCGACAAGTGGGAGAATTGTGATCTGCCGGAGCAAGGAAAATGGGAACGCTATCTTCTCTACAAACAACAACATTGGACTTAATGTAGGCCTTCTTCGCAATTTGGTCTATTGCAATTAGGAACTTGAGCCTTAGCATGATACAATTGTTGCTAGACCCAATCTGGGCTAGTAGGGATCGCCTCTGTCCGCAGAGGGGATTTACCTCTCCAAAAAACCGGCGACTCCGTTGGGGAGACATTGATTGGAGTTTGTCTTGTCTTTTTGGTTGATTTTGGCTTTTTTCTACTTGATCCACTCTTTTGGTTCACTTTTTCGTAGTGTTAAACCTCTGTTCAGCCCCCAGAGGATCAGATCTGACCTCTGATTTTCCAAATTTTCATCTTTTCATGGTTGGCTTGATTGGCGCGGTTTCCACCCTGACAATCGCACCCATTGGCGCTGGTTTCCAGTTTATCACTCGCGCCATCCCTTGTATAGCATGGATTACAGCCAGACAGTCGCGCCATATCCTGTAGGTGTTAGGGTTTTCCCTTGTTCGGAAGTTTCTTTTGGTTAGTACTTTGCTTCTGGGTTTGTTTTAGATTTTGCTTGAAGTGGTGAGTCTGGTCTTGGTTGGGAGAAATTCTTTATTTTTTCATTTTCAGGCATTGGCACTTGCTGTCAGTTAGCAACCCGCGCCAATTGGCCATTGGCGCTAGTTGTCAGTAAGCAAGTCATGCCAGTTGGCGCTAGTTTCACCTACAAAGTCATGCCAATTTCAGGGTGTGTGAAAATTGAGACTTTTTCCCTAAATCCTTCACCAATGTGTCTTTCCCTTTTGGTATTTTCTCTGTATGAGCATAGATTACATTTCTCATTGTTTGAAATGTCTTCTCTCCATGATTTCTTGATGTAAAATGGAATGAATGCCTTGTTTTGATCTCATGCTTTGGAAGCCCTCTTTGTGTTTTTTCATCTTTTGAGGAATTTCGTTACAAATTGTTTTGAAACAACGATTGCATTCTTAGTGTTGGTTTACATCTCTTTTGCATTCATCTTCCATTAAGAATATTTGCATTTATTTAGTTTTCATCTCAAAGTTTGCTTTTGTTAAAATGCATTAGATCACATTGCATTGGAAAGTGTTTTTTTGAGATTTATCATTGAACTTAGATCACATTGTTTAATGATTGAAAGCTAAAAATTGCATCGAGTGCATTTTCTTTCATTAAAGCATGCATTAAGTAGATTCTCATTTCATCAAAAAATGCAATGAGTGCATTCTTATCATTTCGAAAGAAAAAGGAAATTGTGCATAGATTACAATTGCATAGTTTTCGAAAAGAGGATTTTGCATAGATTACATTACATTATTTGCATCGTTGAATGTTTGAAATTACTTTTGGATAGTGAAAGCCATGTAGTTTGGAAAAAGTTTCATTTGCAGTGTTGTTGTTTGTTGCATCATTGTTTGAAGCTCTTCCCTTAACTAGATAGCATTCATCGAATTGAAATATTTCTTTCGTCATATAGCTGCATATAGAAGATTATCAGATGACATGCGGTAGGGCTTTGAAACTTAGACATAATTGAAGATCAAAACTAAAATTTATTCAATTTACCTTAAGGCAGCATTGGAACATTAACGAAATATTTAGAGGTCTAGGCTAGTAACGTGTTCCGGCGTTGTTAAACCTAGTAGTTGTCATTCGCCTCTTGGCTTTAGACAACACTAGTATGGACTTATGCTCCCTGTACCGTCGCGTATATAAAGGGATACCCCACTAGGTTGATATCCTTTTATCTGTAGGAAGCCGAGTCTGCCACCTTATACCCATGATACACCGGACACAGAATTCGGGGAGATTTCCTACATGTACGTCAAGTCCTTGGTTGATTTCTCTTTCATTTTGAAACCAAGGTGTATATTGTAGTTCACGGATATCTGGTACACCCTCTTGCCTAGAGTTCCATAGTATTCATTTTGATCTTTTCTGACTCCTTAAATTTGAAAAGATCATCAAGCGCTTGTCCTTTCACGCTTGTTTCCAAACTGAAAGTGATAGAGTCACCTTTTGCTTGTTTCTCGACTCTTAAAATATGAAACAGTGGAGTTTTGTTTCAATGTTTTAAAAATTAACTGCCCACGAAATATTCCTGGCTAAAGTTAGTTTCCTTAGGGTGTTGTTTTGGGTCGTTTTCGATGGCAACTTTTCAAGAGTTCACCAACCAAGGAATCCCCTCCGAAGGGAATCCTGGTCCTTTTCCTCCTTTTGGAAATGTTGGTGCTCCTTATATTGCAACGTTGTCCCTTCTTGGGTTAACTGTTGGGTTTCCTGTTTGGTTGTTTTCAACCTCGGTGGTCCTGGATGTTCCGTCTACTGTTCAATCAGTTCCTCTACCTGAAAAATGCCATGTTGATTCCAAGGTGGACCTCTCCCCTTCTTCGCCTGTTTCTACGTCCTCCTCTTCTACTTCGCCTGGTGAAAGTCTAGATTCAAGTAACCAAGTGGCTAAGAAGAAGAAGAAGAAGTCTAATAACAGAGAGGCTAAGGCTGCAGTTACTACTTTCGAAGCACCTCCTCTTGATAAACCTTCCAACCCTCCGTGGAAAATCAAATTCCTTTGCATGTTGTGCACAGGAAACCATCTTCTTCGAGACTGCCCTGGCATTCCCAATGTGCTCGAAGTATGGTCCAACAGTTGTCCGTCGTTCTTTTTGGCTTCCGAGAGTCAAGTTGGGGGCATGTCTTCAACTGGTGCTGGTAAAACTCTTAAGAAGCAGGGTAAGCTTGCCAATCCCTGTAATTTGTGTGAAGGGCACCATGCCATTCACCTTTGTTCATATATGGATGAAGCCAAGAGAGTTTTGGACAACTCAGTTGTTTCTACGCTGTGCCTTCTGGCTGGTTACCAACAGCTTTCTTTGAGTCCTCCACCAGTTGATCTTACGATTGGTCAAGAGTCATCCATGGTCAATCCCGCTCCCCCGGAAATTCAAATTCAGGAATCCATTCCCAACCAACCATTGGTCATGGGATTAGTTGAAATGGCCTCGTCCGTGGTGCACTAGGTCTTTTCTGTTGAGAGTGGACCTCACATCCCTCAGGTTCTTCTTATTTCTTCAGATTCCTCATACTTGGAGAAATATTCTCCTATCCCTACACCTCAAGAAGCTACTCCTCCGCCTCCCATGATGGAGGTCCCGGAGGATAATCCTCCCACCTTCGAGATGGAGATCATGGAGGATGCTCCTCCTTCTTCCGTAACACCAGGGGAAGACCATCTCGGTTCGATAGTAGCCCCTTCGAGTAGTTTGGATGCTTCCTTTTATTGGAATCGATTTTTAGGATACCGCCTTCCGTCTTATGTGCCTTTCGAGATCACAGTACAGGCTTTTGGTCTGGTCATACCCAACACCATTATAGACGAAGGTGCATCTGTTAGTGTTTTATCCTCAACTACTTGGCAAGCTTTTGGTTCGCCGCCACTTGTGCCTGTTATGCAGAATCTGTTGGTGTTTAACATAAGAACTAGTCAACCGTTAGGGATCCTTCCAAGGTTACTTGTTACATTGGGAGGTAAAATCATCCATATGGACGTGATGGTTGTTCCAGGCCCCTTGGATTTCAATATTCTCTTGGGGCACGATTACACCTATGCCATGGGAGCACTTTTCTCCTCCCTTTTTTGTGTGGTCTGTTTTCCATATGAAGGACGGATCGTGACCATTGATCATCTTTCATTCTTTGGTCCTCATGTGGCAGCTGGCCCGCCATCATCCCTTCCTGGTTTTTATCCACCCATTGTATCTACCCCACTGTAGGTCAACTATGTGGCTACCTACCCTATGCCTGTACTCAGTGATAGTGCCGTTGTGCATCAGGTGCTGGGGGCATTGGGTCCTGACTTCTAGGATGTTTTCCTTCCATCAGGAGTGGAACTCTTGGAAGTGATGACTTCTTGTTCATTGTTGAAACCTAATCCTATGGGTTGGGTGTGGATATGTAATATTGTATAATAAATAATATTAGGAAATAAGGAAGGCCAAGAGTCATTGGGAGATGAATCCCAATAGCCTCACCTCCATGTATAAATACATGTACATTCTTCACCTAATACACATTTTGATTTGTGGAGTTACCTCCTGGTTTGACATGGTATCAGAGCCAATCCCACTATTGGCATTTTTGCCTGTGGTGTAACTCCCTCATTCCTTTGCTCAGTCAGTTTTTATGCTAGTTTTTGCTTCTCCATTAAATTGCTATATTGAAATTTTGCATTTTTTTCTATCTCTGCAAATTCTACAGTCTCTGACTTCTGCAGGTTCAGCTCCTACAATATCTGATTATTTTGCAGCCCCTACAATTTCTGCAGTTCCTACAACTCAGCACCTGCATCTCTGCCATTCTAGTTTTTTTAAACAGCCTCTCAGCCTCCCCTCTTTCCAGTTCCTGGCGTTACGGCCCCCTCCTTCCCCAACACCTACGCATCTGCATTCACATCTCCTACCCCATTTCTCCACGCCTGCACACACCCCCTACCCTGTCTACCCTGCTCCCTCTGCTCTCACCACAAACCTCTTCCTCCCACCACTCAAACTCCCCACCCCACTGCGCTATCCCCAATGTCGACACCGCCCACGGCCCAACTTTAATACGCTATCACTCCACTTATACGCTGTGTTAACATACACTCCTACATCCCACATCCTTTATATGCTGTCACAGTTAAACGCCTGCACAAAAATGGCCCGGCTTTATACGCTGTAACAGTTATAAAGACAGCTCTTCTGTCATATGCTATCATTCAAATCCATTACGTCCTCTCTACAGCATTACACAAACTGTAATGCATTGCTCTCATAACGCATTGCAACGCATTTCTCCCTCGGCCTTTGGCTACAACCAGCCTGTCGACCCTCCTTGTGGCTCATGGCCCAGCTCCCCTTCTTATACCCTGTCATTCACTCCATATTACTCTCTGTCCACCTGTCATTCACTCCATATTTTGTTCAAATCTGTCTTATTTTATACTGCCCCCTCCCCACTATATTCAATTCACAATACCACCCACCATTATTAATACATTACCATATATAATACCACCCATCGTCCTCTCCTTATAGCGTTGTCTCTCCTATTTAATATTGCCCACCCCACCATATATTATACCGCCCCCCACCATATTATACTCCATCTCCTCCCCAACCATATAATATAGTACCCATGCAAAAAAAAAAATCTCCAAACAAAAAAATATACATATTTTTTTGGTGCAGAATTCAGTGTTTTTAGCAAAGTGTTTTTATCCCCTTCAGTTGAGAATATTTCCAGAATTGAAGATTTTCTAGCAAAAAATATTTTTCCTCTTCAAAAGAATTTTTTCCAGCAAACTAATGCATTCTCTCATATCTATTGTTGGGGTGGTTCTCTCTGGCAAAGAGAACTATCTTGAATGGTCTCGGAAAATCAAGCACACTCTCATTTTTAATGAGTTGTGGAAAGGAATCTATGAAGGACAAGAAGGAAATCCACCAGCAAAGCCCACTTCAGACAAGGAGCTCACCATTTGGGAAAATAAGAACTGCAAGGCCTATGCCTTGATTGCAGCTTCCGTAAATGAAGAGGTGAGTCGCCATATTTCATCATTCTCAAATGCCTATGAAGCCTTGAGCAAGCTAAAATAACTCTATGACTCACATTCAGAATTAGAAAATGTTCAATTGATGATTAAGTTGTTCAGTCTTGAAATGAAGAATGATGATCCCCTTGCTTTAGCTTCAGAAGTAAGATCTATAATGCATGACATTGAAAGCACTGGTGTAAAAATGGACATATCTCTCATAGCATATGTTAAGGCATTATATCCGACTTACTCACATTATCTTGACTCATTGCAAGCAAGTGGAAACCTTGAGCATATCACCTTTGATACACTTGAGAAAAAGTTTGCAGAAAGAGAGAAAGCTTTTGGGAAGATGACAGTCCCTTCGTCTTCCGAAGAGGCTACATACTTGGCACATAGAGAAAAGATTCATGTTCCAGATTCATCTAGAGGAAGAGGTGGCAGAAGAGGAAGAGGAAGAAGAAACTTCACGGAAAGGGGGGGCAGACAATCTGACAAATCCAATCTTCATTGCACACGTTGCAATAAAGATGGACATGATGCATCCAAATGCAGAACACCTTGGGAGAAAATTGAGCAGAAAATAAATCAAGAAAAAGGTAAAACTAATGACAAAGACAAAGGTAAAGCACCTGAATTCGCTCATTTTTTTCTAGCACATTGTAACAATGGAGTAACTGAAGACTTGTTTGATGTTTCATTTACTTCATGGAGAGATGATTAGTTTCTAGATTAAGGAGCAACATGTCACATGACCTTTATAAAATATTTTTTTGAAGAATTTACTGACAAAGTTGATGGAGCAGTATATTTCGCAGATAAATCCAAACTCAAGCCATCAGGGCTTGGCACAGTCAGGCTTAAGTTGCACGGTCTTCCAGATCATATTCTACATGAGGTTCTATACCTCCCTGAGTTGAGGAGGAACTTGTTGTCCTTGGTCCAAATCCGCCAGCAAGGACACTCCATTCACTTGTTTGATGGCAAGGTAGAGGTCAAAAAAGCATCAGATCACTCACCTGTCATGGAGGGAATAGAAGAAGGGAGACTCTTGAAGCTGAAAGGTTCATTTGCTCATGCTCAAAACTTTTCATTCATTTCACATCATGATGAAGGTACATTCCCATCAAGTCTTTTATGGCATGCTAGATTCGGACACTTAAACTATGAAAGCCTTAATTTTTTGAAGAAAAATGGTGTTAATGGACTGCCTACAATTCCTAGAAAACCTAAGGAATGTGATGCTTATATTCTAGGAAAGCATAGCAAACAGCCATTTCATGATTCACACTCCAGAGCACATAGAAAACTTGAGCTTGTTCATTCAGATTTATGTGGCCCTATGCCTATTGCTTCTGCAAATGGAAATAAATACATGATGACATTTATTGATGACTACACCAGAATTTGTTGGATTTACTTATTGAAGAATAAGTCTGATGCTTTTCAAACCTTCAAGAATTTTCATGCATGGATTGAAAATGATGCACAAACACATATTGGCTCTCTACGTACTGATAATGGAAAAGAATACACTTCAAACGAATTTGAAAATTATCTTCGTCAACATGGAATCAAACATCAAACCACTGTGCCATATAATCCACAACAGAACGGTGTAGCTAAAAGAATGAATAGAACTATTTTAAATATGGTCCGCTCCATGTTATTTTTCAAGAATGTAAAATTGATGTTTTGGGCTGATGCAGTTCTATGTGTTGTTTACATAAAGAATAGGTGTCCTTCAAGTTCAATTAGAAACAAAACTTCTTTTGAAATGTGGCATGGCCACATTCCTTCGGTAAAGCATTTCAGGGTCTTTGGGTCCACCTGTTATGCCTTGATACCCAAGGGTCAAAGGAACAAACTTGGTGCTAGAAGTCGAAAATGTATCTTCTTTGGGTACTCCAATACCTCCAAAGGATATTGTCTCTATGATGAAGAAAATAAGAATTTTGTAATAGCAAGAGATGTCATATTCCTTGAATCTTCCAAGAGTGACAAGGTTGTTGAGCGGCAACTTGATCGCCTGGATAGATTCACACATGCAAAGTCTTTCCAAGAATTTGATAATCAGATTCCACATCTTGAAGGGGGGATTCTGATATTGAATGAAACTGTGGAATCATGTCCTGAAGCACTCTCTCCCCCACATGAAGAAACAACCATGGATGACACATTGAATGATGTGATTGCCAGAATTGGGAGATTGAATCTTGAATCAATCCCAACTCAGGCAAATGATCAGCCTGGGCCATCTCAGAGAGGTCTTCCCAAATGGCTGACAAAGACACTAGAGAATTTTCATCCTGATGAGGTTGGAAAAATAGGAACAAGAAGTTCCACTAAACAAATCAAAGGTGATGTAGATAATTCTGATTCTCCTGTTGATATGGGGATTGCTTATAACTGTGAATTGAGTTTGTCTACAGATCATGAACCAACTTCCTTCAAAGAAGCCGCTTCTCATGATGAATGGAAAGAAGTGATGCAAAAGGAGTATGATTCCTTGATAAAGAATGGCACTTGGAAGCTGGTTGATCCGCCTTTGGGAACAAAACCAATTGGCTGTAAGTGGGTCTTCAAGAACAAGTATAAAGCAGATGGCTCACTTGAAAAGCACAAGGCCAGGCTTGTGGCAAAAGGTTTTGCACAAAAAGAAGGAATTGATTATGAAGAAACTTTTGCTCCCACAGCAAAATGGACCACCATCCGGACTCTCTTTGCCCTAGCAGCTCAGAATGGATGGAAAGTCCATCAGATGGATGTAAAAACAGCCTTTTTGAATGGATATCTAAAGGAGAAATTTTATATGTCCCAGCTAGAAGGATTTGTGGTAAAGGGTCAAGAACACAAGGTTTGAAAGCTTATAAAATCCTTGTATGGCCTCAAGCAAGCACCACGAGCCTAGTATGAGAAATTAACCGAGCATCTTCTGAAACTTGACTTCAAACATTTTGATCTTGATGATGCAACTTTTTTTGTTAAGAAAGTTGGAAAAACAGTTATATATCTTGTGGTGTATGTAGATGATCTTTTGATAATAGGGAACAATGAGAGTTATATTGCATCCATGAAGAAAGAGTTGAAGAAAGTTTTTGAAATGACTGATTTGGGTCATGTTCATTACTATTTGGGTATTGAAGTAATTCAACATCCTAAATTTATATTTCTTTCTCAAAAGAATTACATTAGAGATCTCTTGAACAAGTTTGGCATGGATGAATGTAATCCCTTAACCACTCCAATGGAACAAAACTTGAAGCTCACATCTATTGAAGGGAAGGAATTCGAGGATGTAACTAAGTATAGACAGCTTATAGGAAGTCTTATCTACCTGACCACCACCAGACCTGACATTTCATTTGCTGTTGGAATCCTCTCAAGGTTCATGCAAAAACCTTATGAAGGACATTGGTCTGCTGCAAAAAGAGTGTTAAGGTACTTCAAGGGGACTCAAGACTTTGGACTCAAATATACACAGGTAGGCAACTTCAGCTTGATCGGATACTCTGATTCAGACTTTGATGGTGATAAAGAAACAGGGGTGTCTACTACAGGTTACACCATGAGTCTTGGATCAGGAGCTGTCTCATGGAGATCATGCAAACAGTCAGTTCCAGCAGATTCCACGACCGAGGCAGAATATGTGGCAGCAGCTGAAGCAACAAAGGAAATTGTGTGGCTCTGGAAAATCCTAGAAGATTTTCAGATGAAACAAATGTATTCCACACCACTCATGATCGACAACACTTCTGAAATAAATTTGGCCAAGAACCCAAAGTTCCATGATCGAACAAAGCACATCAATACAAAATACCATCTAATTCGACATCTTGTTCAGGCCAAAACCATCCATCTACATCATTGTTCCACAAATGAGCAAACTGCTGATATCTTCACCAAAGCACTTGGAAGAGAAAAGTTTTAAAAGTTCAGATCGATGCTTGGGCTCACCAACATCCCTTTGGATTAAAGGGGGGAATGTTGACACCTAATCCTATGGGTTGGGTGTGGATATGTAATATTGTATTATAAATAATATTAGGAAATAAGGAAGGCCAAGAGTCATTGGGAGATGAATCCCAATAGCCTCACCTCCATGTATAAATACATGTACATTCTTCACCTAATACACATTCTGATTTGCGGATTTACCTCCTAGTTTGACATTCATTATGATAAGGTCAGTCGGAGCATGTTTATTTTCCTGTGTCAAGCTCCTTAAAAAATGAAACCGGGTCTGGTCGAAGCATGGTTATTTTCCTGTGTTAAGCTCCTTAAAAAATGAAACCGGGTCTGGTCAGAGCAAAGTTCGTTTCCTTGTGCCAAGCTCCTTAAAAAATGAAACAAGTTCTGTTGGAGCAGATTTCCTTGTCTTGTGTCAAGCTTCTTAAAAAATGAAACAAGGTTATTGGAGCAGAGTTCCTTGTCTTGTGCCAAGCTCCTTAAACCATGAAACAAGGTGTCTTGAGGATAATTCTTTTAATGTTTCAACCTCGTTAAAATAATGAAACATGTTCTTGTTCAATTTGAGTCTTTGATCAGATCTCGTAAAATCCCAGTCAAGTCTTCATCTTGATCTCGTAACTTGAACCTTCAATCCATCTGCCTTTCATATGGATTGAAGCTTGGTGGGCATGTACCTCGAATTGAGTCACCATGTTGGGGGCATGCTTAATTTTTCAAGCATAGTTTGTTTCTATTTCAAGCTTGTGTAAAAATGAAATCGGTTTCAAGCATAGTTTATCTTTGTTTCAAGCTTGTGTAAAAATGAAACCAACTTCAAGCAGAGTTTCCTGATTTCAAGCTTGTGTAAAAATGAAACCTTTCCCATTTTACCTCTTGTGATTGCCATTTTATCAGCCTGTTTTTGCCAGATGAGCCTTGGTTTTCTCTTTCCATCGTCCCTATCTGCTTGTCCGATCATATGCCTTCACTTGGTTGTCTTACCCATTCCTGAGGAACCACTGCAATGAGTGGTCTTGTTAGCCAGCCTCTCAACCTTTATTTTTTCTGAGCAGTTCCACCATTAACGGAACCAGTAGCTACCCTGTATACCACTCGTTCCTCTAGGAGGAGTCAACTTTCAACTCTTTTTTGACTCCCTAAAAATGAAAAGATTGTTGATTTTCTTGTCATTTTGATCTCGCTAAATTCGTTGCGAAACGACATCTACCCAGTATACTTTTACCCCTTTTTTGGGCTGGGATAGACTATTTACGAAAAAGGAATACCCTAGCTTATCGCAACTAGGAGGTTTTCTCAGACATATTTTTCTACCTTTTCGGATCTGAGGAACTATGTACGAAAAGGGACTATTGGATTTTACTTTTCTACAATCTTTTCAAACTCTCTAAACATGAAAAGACGTCGAGTTCTTCCTCTGTCAGACTTGTTAAATCCTGATGACATCGGATTCATTCCTCATGACGATATTCGAGTTCCTCCTTCCTAGGGCTCGTTAAATGTACTAGGATGGATTCGTCTAAAGTATGAACTTACATGACAAGCATATGGTATCCTCTTCAAGCTTGTGTAAAAATAAAGAGGTACTCGCCAGAAATGGTGGGGGGAAATGGAACCGGTATCATCGTCGTGTCGGCAGTATGTTGCTCTTGAACATGGCACTTGTCTGCATTCGTGTCGGGTTGGGGACATCTCATCTCATTTTCCGCTTGCCTCCATGAGTTTGGGTAATCCCTTTTGACCTCTCATCTGTTCTTTTCCTCATCATCATGACCTCTGATATTTTGATGTCAAATACTGCCAGATCCACTATCATGCCGCCAATATGTTCAAGAGAAGTTGACCTCTACAAAGTTTCAACCTTCCTCTGATTCTCATCTGATCCTGATTCAAAAACATTATTTTCCTCTGTCTTGCATCAATGATGTGGGAAATACTATGGCCCACCTTCGATCAAGGTCACTTCCTATCGGCTTCAGCTCATTATCTGGAAATTTGATCTAGAGACTCCCTTCTGGTACCTTGGAGCCTGCATGCCTCAATGGCAGGTTCTTCACGTTCGACGTGAGGTTTTCATCATTGGCCTCCGATCGAGTGATTCTATGGGTGTTCGATGCCAGCTCACTAATTCACATGCCGTAGGTTGTACCTATAGTACCTTGAGGTCCATTGTCACTATTGGTGGTATCTCTCGCGTCTGTTAATAGCTTTCATCATTGGCTGGTAATCAAACGATGTTATTGCATGTTCGACTTCAACTCACTTATTCACATGCTTGAACTTGTACTTTGTTCGGGTCAAGATGGAGCACAAGACCTTGGATTTTGTTTGTTAGAATCCAAGCTGCGATTATGTGGATTATTGTGATTGGTTACATGACTCATTCATTGGATGGCTGCGACCATGCCTGAGTCTATTTATCGATCCTCATTGGATGGTTGCATCCATGCCTTGGATCTGTATTATTTTATACTTTGTTATGGATGGTTGCGCCCATACCACATATATCATGTATTTGATATCAGTTGTACTTATCTACGCAGGTTTTCCAACGGAAGTGTTTTCAGTTGGACACATTCTCGTAAAGAATTTCACCCCTCTCTCTTTTTCGGGCCTCATGCTTTAGGGGGCATCTGTTACACAGCAATTTGTCACCGTCCCTACAATTCCCTATCTCGCATATTGGAGGGCTTATTCCGTGACCTGTGAGTAGTGACATGACCTGAAACCACTTTCATGGCATTCCCCTGAACAAGGACATTCATTTCCCTGAAGACAATTCCTTGTGAAAAACCCTAAAAATAGCCTTTTTTCCTTGGCGCGACTAGACAGTTCAGCCCTCGCGCTAATGGGGGAAATCCTCCAAAGAGGGTGCGCGCCAGCTGGCGCACTGTCACAGTGTTATACCCACACCAGGCTTATTAAGGAGTGTTTTTTAAAAATAAATGGCGGAAGATTGACTCCAACCAATTCCTAAACTGGTCTCTAAATTGAGTTGGGAGGTTTGGCTCCGGATCTCCATGTAGAAGAAGTGGTTTTCCACCTCTCATGGAAGCTTCCTTGAGGATAGGGCCAATCCCATGATTGTAGGGATTCCAACTCCCCTTCCACCATCTATATAAGTTTGCCATTTTCCTTTGCAAGCTAGTCTCCAAGAGCCTTCATATCCTAAAGAATGCTACAAGAGCCTCGATAGTCCTCATGGAGCCAAATCAGTAGCAAGGAGATTATTGTCAAGACAACCGAAGAGAGAGGCTTGTCCCATTCGCGACGAGATTTACCGAGACGTATTCCGCTATTGACCCACCGAAGGAAGATTCAGCGTCAGAGCCAGCTTGTATCTTTCTTTGTATTAATTAATGATAAGAAACTGTGGTTATGGTTCCACTCATATTGTTCATTGTGATTATGAGTTGTATCTTCTCTAACTGATGCATAATTGCATATATTGGGTTTACGCTTGTGTGTTCATTGTGTTTCTTTTGTGTGCAGGTGTTCGATCACGACAAGTGGGAGAATTGTGATCTGCCGGAGCAAGGAAAATGGGAATGCTATCTTCTCTACGAACAACAGCATTGGACTTAAGGTAGGCCTTCTTCGCAATTTGGTCTATTACAATTAGGAAATTGCGCCTTAGCATGATACGATTGTTGCTAGACCTGATCTGGGCTAGTAGGGATCGTCTCTGTCTGTAGAGGGGATTTACCTCTCCAACACCCTCTGGAAAGGAAGGATTTGACACCAATCATCTAATTTGGAAAAATAGAGGAGGGTTAGGGTCAGTTTAGGAGGGTGAGATGAAGGGTAGTGAAACCGTGGGTATGATGGAGGTGGAGATTTTTCTGTTAGGGGCACGGGTCCATTATAAGTTTGAATAGATAGCCCAGGAAGTCATTTAATAAACTAACATTTTTGGCCACGCATTGGGATGAGAGTGGAGGGGAGCGTGCGGGAAGGATAGTGGTAAAATGAGTTGGTTTGGAAGATTTCGAGGGGGGGGAGGAGTGGTAAGAGGTTTGTGAGGGAGGGGGTGTGAAATGATGAGGGGATAACACATCAACATGGGACCATCAGGGAGGAAACTTCTTTTCAGATCCCCCTGTCGGTAAAGGTCAGATGGATAGGGGGTGAAAAAAAGGTTGTGGGTCTTCGATTTGGTGGGCTGATTGATCGAGTGGTTGGATGAAGAGTGGGACTTAACCACATGTGCCTAGGGTGACTTGTGACTCGGCTCTTGGTCCTGTGGTTGGCCCTCAAGCTATTCTTTTGATGAAAAAATTATAATAACCCTGATGTTGGAAATTAGCCCCGAGGGCTCACTTTTTTATAAAAATTTATGATAAGACTGTTGATAAACCCCTCACTTAATATTTTGTTGGTGATGTGTTTTTGGTTCTTGGTCTGGAGATTATCCCTAAGGGCAAGTGATAACACCTTCTACGTAGCCATTATAAAATTTCGGGTTTATACCTTGGGATACGTCATCCCTCCATCAACCTTTTTGTGATAAGGCATAATCAAAAAATTCAATCTGTCACTTCCAAAAAAAGGCTCTAGTAAGGCCATGCAGATAAGGTTTAATTGGTTGAGGCTATATGGTTAAGTTTATGCTTGAATACGCAACAACACCACTCATAGTAGGACTTCACCCATAGCCTGTCTAAGAAGTTTCTGGCTGGAACTTGGGCCATGAACAATAGTTTTTTTATTGAATCCGATGGTTTTCTATGCCATTCACAAAGGAGCTCTAGCATGGCCTCACTATGATGGTTCTACAAATGTTTGGACTTGCACCAAAGTGAAGCCTATGAAAATTCCTAACTCACAGAATCTTATTGCAGCAAACTGATATTAATTCTCCTACTTGATAAATTATGCAAGTTATTTACTATGTTCTAAAAGTAAATATTGAAGAAAATACATGGCAACCTTCACTAAATAAACTGTAGAAAATAAATGTGGAAATAATATCTAAGCAAGAAAATTATACAAACATTAAACCATTATTTTTGGACTAATTTCCCCGAAAAAACCCAATGCAAGAAAACCGGTGCAACAGCTAAGGGTTTATATTATTAAGTAGAAGTTTTTGAATACAACTGGAAGCCCAAATCTGGCTATTCATGGAGAATCTTACTAACATATAATTTGTGAGGATTACCTTACACTAACACTGGAAATCCAATGGTGACCCAACATTGAACTGGACATCCCCACATTGCTTCTCCACAAATATGCGTTGAACTATGGCTAGAGATTGTTTCACCTCCTTCTGTTGGTCATTCTATTTGCTGGACGCTGATATTATTCCCCTCCAGTATCAAACCCTGGCACTGGATCTGACTGATCCTCAACAAAATTTTGGATCTCCTCAAGGCTTCAACATTTCCTCTACGTGGCACTGTGCTGCCCAGCATAGCCCCTAGCTACCTCTTCCACATCCTCTTCTCGACCTTCTCTGCGATGTATTGTCGGCTCAAGAAAATATATTCCAGCCGAAACTATCACTACCCCTCACTGCAATCAAATCAACTTGATGATCTTCTCTAGTTTCTTTGCATTGCTCACTTGATAAAATCGATCTCTAGAATCACTCGGTGTGTATTCCAAATGCCCATCGAATTCCTTCTTATATACATCTCGTTGGATAACCAATGACCCAGATTAAAAATATAATCAACGACTTAGATCATATTGACTTGATCTTTGCATTTTTCTAGAAATTTAACACCAAGTTATATTAATATACTTTAATTATTTTAATTCCCTAAGTTTAGACTTAGGCTCCTGTTATCACTCAGAAAAATGAAGCATCATTTGACAAAGTCATATAGGTTCATGTGTTAAAGGTAGGGTTGTAGGATTGATTTTTCGTTAATTAGTCAAGGAAAATTTTAAATTTTTCTTATTAAGCTTACCCTAAGGTCTAAACCCACTCACTTTCAAATCCCCTCATCTCACCTCACTCATAATTTTCTAGCAGTTTTCATTTCCCAAGGTTTTAGTACCGAAATGGTCGTTTTAGCCAAGAAACCATAGTTTTGTAGTGAAATACACTGAGAAATGCCACTTTTTTCTACGAAACTGTTGATACTTTCATAGCAAAAACACTCATATTTAAACTAAATATGCTATGAAAGTGAGTTTTTCTATTTGTCATGTCAAGTTAGTTGTTAGGTGTCAGAAAATTATTTGAAAAGGATAAGTTAGATACCATTCGAGTCAGTTATGGTAAATATCAAGGTACATGGTCAGGTCTAAAGTCATCATCACCATTTTATCCATTTATGAGTCATTATTGTGTTGTGAGTGGGCATCGAACTTCAAAATATTTCCAAATTAATTCATTGCTCATTCTTCATTCCTTCTTTGCGTGATATTGAGCTCCAAAAAATAGAAGAAAAGAGAGATCAACGCCTTAGAAATCAGCCACTTCGAGGGGACAACCTCCAATACATCACATAAATGAAAAATTCTTGGATGATACAAATGACCAAAACCTCCTTCTATATATAGGAGTCCATGGACCGATAATATAATCCTAGCTTACCTAACAATAACAATGTAAGGGCACAATAATAACAATATTTGGGTTACAGGTTTACAGCAATAACAATAAGGGGGCTACACTAATAACAATAAGGGACTAAACTAGTAATATAGGGTCCTAACATCCTTCTTATATTCTTATCGTTGGAAAACCAATGACCCAGATTAAAAAAATAATCAACGACTTAGATCATATTGACTTGACCTTCGCCTTTTTCTATAAGTTTAACACCTAGTTCTATCAATATACTTTAACTATTTTAATTCCCTAAGTTTAGAATTAGGCTCCTATTATCACTCAGAAAAATAAAGCAACATTTGACAAAGTCATATAGGTTCATGTGTGTTACACAGCAATTTTTCACCGTCCCTACAATTCCTCGTCCCGCACATTGGAGGGCTTATTCCGTGACCTGTGAGCAGTGACATGATCTGAAAACACTTTCATGACATTCCCCTAGACATGGACTTTCATTCCCTTGAAGACATCTCCTTGTGAAAAACCCTAAAAATAGCCTTTTCACCCTTGGCGCGACTAGCCTGTGTTATACCAGCGCCAATGGGGGAAATCCTTCAAAGATGGCGCGCCAAATGGCGCTCTGTCTCAGATTCACACTCGCGCCAGGCTTAATAAAGGGTGTTTTTTTTAAATAAATGGCGGAAGACTAACTTTAACCAACTCCTGAACTGGTCTCTAAATTGAGTTGGGACGTTTGGCTCCGGATTTCCATGTAGAGGAAGTAGTTTTCCACCTCTCATGGAAGCTTCCTTGAGGATAGGGCCAATCCCATGATTGTAGGGATCCAAACTCCTCTTCCACCATCTATATAAGCTTTCCATTTCCCTTTGCAAGCTAATATCCAAGAGCCTTCAGAATGCTGCAAGAGCTTTGATAGTCTTCATAGTGCCAAATCCATAGCAAGGAGATTGACGATCGAAGAGAGAGGCTTGTCCCCATTTCTGACAAGCTTTACTGAGACGTGTTCCGCTGACGACCCGTCGAAGGAAGGTTCAGCATCAGAGCCTGGTTGTATTTTCCTTTGATGAATTAATGATAAGCAACTATTGGTTATGGTTCCAATTGTATTGTTCATTATGATCATGATTTGTGTCTTCTCTGACTGATACATAATTACATATATCAGTTTTTACACTTGTGTTTGTTGTTTTTCTTGTGTGTGCAGGTGTTCAATCGCGGTGAGCGAAAGGATTGTGATCTGCCGGAGCAAGGAAACGGGAGCATCGTCTCCTCTACAAACAACAGCGTTGGACTTAAGGTAGGCCTTCTTCGCGATTTGGTTTATTGAAATTAGGAACTTGCGACATAGCGTGTTACGATTGTTGCTAGACCCAATCTGGGCTAGTACGGATCGCCTCTGTCCGCAGAGGGGATTTACCTCCACAACAAATTGGCAACTCCGCTGGGGAGTTAGCTTGTTGTTTTCTTTATAAACTACATACGAAGCCTAAAGTTAGCCAGATAGCCTTCGAAACGCTCTTGCTTTGCATTAGCAAAAGTAGATGAATGCTGCTTCAGTCAATCTCCGGTTTAGTTTATGAACTGAACACTTGGAGTATTGTCTTGTCTTTCGGTCGATTCTTGACTTTTCCTGCTTGATCATCTCTTTTGGCTGGCTCTTTTCATGAGTTTGGCTTTTGGTTTGAGCTCCAACATCACTGGTATGCTTCTTGGATTGCTTATTTTTCATTTTTCCTTAGTAAACTCGGATGGCGCGCTTTTCAGTGTGACAGTCGTGCCCACTGGCGCATGTTGTCAATGTATTACTCGCGCCAATTCTATTCTGGCACTAGTTTCAGCCTTACAGCCGCGCCAATCCTGTAAGGTGCTAGGGTTTACCATGTTTTGAGCCTTCTGAGACTGATTTGGGTGTTTGGTCTTGTTTTTTCGACCACTTGAGTGTTCTGGAGCCTTGTTTGACTGACTGCGATCTTCTTCCTTTGGTTGTTTTCCCTTTTCTATCGATTTTGCATTACAGCCCTAGAGCATCTAGGCGTTATTATGCATCGAACCTCCCTTGGGATTTTTTTGGTTTCTCTCTGTTCAGTCAGCTTTGCAATTGCTTCTCTGCACTCGTTTGGTGGTTTTCTATCGTTTCATTGTGTTATTTGAGTGCGTGGCTTCTTCTTCATTCAAATTCCACTTTGTCTCATTTTGGGCCTAGATTACATGGTTCAATTGAGTCTTTGGGTGTCTTTTGATTTGAGGGAGTTTTTGTCAATTTGAGATCCATTTGTGTGCTTGCATTGAGTGAAATTTGATTGTTTTTCTCTTTTGCTACCACTTCTCAAATTGCTTGTCTCATTAGTTTTCATTTTGTTTAGTGCTTTTGCTCCTAAACATTGAAAAGACAAAAAATCTCTTTTGCGTTGGATTAGTTAGTGTGAATTAAATATTTTTGGTATTATTAGTGATTAGTAACTTTGAAAGAAAAGTTTTTCGTTTCCATTAGCTGCATTAGAGATGTCATTGGTTGTTGTCTGATCATTTTGTTGCTGTGTGAAAAGCTCTTAACTCTCTCATAATTAGCTTTCATCAAATGAAATGATATATTGTGGCATGTAGTGTGCATTTAGGCGATTTTGTGACATAACACTCGCTAGGGCCTGAAAACTGACACGTAATTGAAGATAAACATTAAAATTTATTCAATTTACACTAAGGAAGCATTGAAACATTAACGAAACATTTAGAGGTCTAGGCTAGAGACGTGTTCCAGCGTCTTTAAACCTAGTAGTTGTCATTCGCCTCTTGGCTTTAGACAACACTAGTACAGACTTGTGCTCCCCATACCGTTGCGTATATAAAGGGAGACCCCACTAGGTTTCTATCCTTTATCCATAAGAAGCTGAGTCTGCCGCCCTATACCCGTGATACACCGGACACAGCATTCGGGGAGATTGCCTGCACGTACGTTAATTCCTTGGTTGATTTCTCTTTCATTTTGGAAACCAAGGTGTATATTGCAGTTCACGGTTATTTGGTACACCCTTTGCCTAGTATTCCTGAGCAGTCATTTTGATCTTGTCTGACTCTTTAAATTAGAAAATATCACCAAGTGCTTGTCCTTTCACGCTTGCTTCAAAACTGAAAGAGATAAAGTCATCTTTCATCCATTTCTCGACTCTTAAAACATGAAACGGTGAAGTTTCTCAGTTTCAATGTCGTAAAATAAATAACCCGAGATCACACTCCCTGTTAGATTTTGCTTGTTGGTCGTTTGATTGCGTGCCTTGGTTCTTTTTCAACCCGTGTGTGTGTTTGATCTTTTTCTCTTGTCATTACTACCATAGTGGCGGAACCCTCAGTTTCGTCTACTGGTAGTCCATATACGGACAATTCATCAGAGGTTTCTTAGTCCTCTACTGAACCTCAGCAGCCCATCATTTCTGAGTTTCCCGACAGGGGACCGGTTCTATCTGAGCTTCCCTTTGGAGGACCAGTTGAGTTCAATTGTCCCTTATCCGACCCTGGGTCTGGATTTGGAGTAGGGGAACATTTCCCCCCTCTTACATCGGGTTCGCCTTTTTTAGCTGCTATTATTCCTCCTAGCCCTTGCTGTCTGTTACGAGATCTAGCGGCAGGTTCAAATATGAGTGAATCCAATCATTCTGCTAGCGAGGAAATTCCCACGTCTGGTGAAGATTACCAGCTATTCCCAGAAGTAACCCGGAAGTTATTCCTAGAAGACATCGCTGAATCATCTGTTATGTCTTCGCTCGGTCCCTCATTACCAGCAGGCTATAGATCCTTAGGTCAGATTATTGCTGCCACCACTTCCATGGGGGTATCAACTTCTTCTACGAGGCCGGTTGTTCCTTCAATGGGGATGTCCTCTAGGACACCTATCACGTCATCCCCTCAAGTCACTTCTATGCCTGTTAGGCCCACTGTTTGTGTGGCTGCATCTACACCTGTTGTTACTACTCAGTCCGTAAGGACCACATCGCTTCCCAAAGATGTCTACATAGCTTCTGCTATGCCGGATAACATCTCTCCTGAGGAGTATTGATTGTCCCTACAACAATCGAACCCCGAGGTTGGACAATCCTCTCAAGATCCCAACCGCTCATATTTTTTGCATTATGCACAGGATGGTACACCTGTGTATGTTTTTCCATATCAGTACGATGAGCACAGGAATCCTCTACATTTACCCACTCCTAAGGATCAACTTCATGCTCAGGGTTTACCGTATAACCAGGCTAGGCAGCCTTATAACCTGCAAGGACAACCTTTTCAAAGCCAACCTTTGGGCCAGCCTGGCTATCCTTACGACCCACAAGGTCACCTTGCGGGCTAGCAAGGGCCATTTTACGGTCCACAAGGACAGTATTACAACCCTTCAGGTCAACTCATGCAGCCTCTTCCTAGAGTCCAACCGGGGCAACCTCAAGGACTCACAGGTCAACTGGGGTACCAACCCGAGCCGGTATACGGTCCTGGGGGGCAAGTCCAACCTTTGCAACCCATGCAACCTCAGTATCCTGTTGCTCCAAATGTTGCACATCATCCAGGGCCATCTTATGGTCCTGTTGCAGGTCAAACCAGTTACCAGCCACCACCTGGCTCCATTCCACCACTAGGCCAACTGGCCCATCTAGCACAACCTGCTGCTCCGCAACAACTTGGTCAACCTATGCAACCGGCACAACCTGTAAACCCAGGGCAACATGTTCAGCTAGGTCAGCCCGTTCACCCCGGGCAGCCTATTCAACCAGGCCAACCCATTCAGCCTGTCCAACCAGGCCAGCCTACGCATCCTATCAACCCTGCTTAATAGCCGATTTATTCGATGCCACAACCGAATCAACTGGTGCACCCTAATTATCAGGCTCAGCAGGGTCCCACCTATCAGCAGCCTGCTCAACCTCAAGGCGGTTATTACCCTCACAGTCAATCTCGACTGACTTATAATCCGCCCCAAGGTTCCCATTATTACACTCAACAACCCGGCTACACCTATACTCAGCAGCCAAACCCACAGGCTACCCAAACTGGGCTGACATACAATCAGGGTCCATACACTGGTTATCAATCCCCGTACACTGGTTACCAGCAACCGAATCAGGTTGGCTATACACCCTATACCCCCTACAGCCAGAATCCTTCAGGACAAAACCCATGGGGGCAAGGATATTCTCAAACAGCGTGGAGTACAAGTACCGCTCCTTATCGAGAGCTTGGCATTCCATTCAATCCGCAATTGTCGTTCTTGGCTACTTTGGAGTTACCGAACGCTTCTAAACTAATCAATGATCCAATTCTTCATAATCCTTATTGGCCTTCGGTTCCGATCAAAGTACCCAGCGACTGCCCCAAGTTTGAAGGTAAAGCTGGTGAAGACGCCCAAGCTCACGTAATGACTTACCATTTGTGGTGTTCGTCCAATTCTTGGGTTGATGATTCAATTCATCTACGTCTCTTCCAGCGCACTCTCCCGGTGCTGCCACTAAGTGGTATATTGAACTACCCCGTGGCATCTTTCAAGATTTCAATACTTTAGCAATGGATTTTCTCACCCATTTTCAGTTACCAGTTCGTTATGAAGCCGGGACACATCTCCTGACTTCCTTGAAGCAGGATAAAGCCACCCACATATCCGATCATATTCATGAGTGGCGACATCGTCGTATGCTGATCAAGTTTGATATACCTGATCAACTACTAACTCATTGGTTCACCACGTCCTTCGTTAACAAAATCACTCAAGATATTGCTATGGGGGCATGTGTGACTGAGGAACAGGCCATTGCGCATGCCCAGTATCTTGATCTAGTATACTCTCAGTTCGGCACGCTGTATGATATTTTGACTAATGCTCCACGCCCAGGAACCTCTAAAGCTCCACCTACCCCGGTGGTGGATGGTGTTATTGGTTCCGTGTCTCAAAATTCTCGAAAATCTTCGAATGGGAAGCAGAAGTCCAATTCATCCAATAATTATGCTCTTCCTGCCCCTTCAGATTCTGGCAAAACTACGGAGGTTAACGCCGTTCAGGCTAATCCTACAGAAAAGCCTCCAAAGGAAAGAATAAGGGCAAAGGAAAATCCAAACCCGACGCCCCAAATTCAGAGTCTTCTAAACCTCGTACTAAGGACGGTTCTCAACGTAAACTGAAGTATCCCTGCCTTATTTGTGAAGGAGATCATTATACTAAGGATTGTCCCAGACAATCTGAAATTAGTCAACTTATCAAAGGCTCTAAAGGGACTCCAGCAGTTCTTAAAGAACCATTCCCATCTCAGTAGACCCAGATGGTTGAACAGCCGTCACCATTTGCACTTTTTGGGTCCCAAGTCTTTATGATGAATGGTGCTGCACCTGTCTCCGTTGCTACGCGTTCGAAGGATTATGCTGGATCGCGTCAGGCAGCTGGAAAGGAAGTTGTGGGTGGCCCACCTCCTCCACATGTCTCCGGTTCTTTAGAAATTGAGAAGCCTACTGCTGAACCTGTTGTGAGGCCACCCTCTAAAGGTGTTCTACGAAGGTCTTCCTACAATCCAAATGCCCGTGCCGCTCAGCACTACAGTATTGTTGAGGATTTGGCTCAAGCGCCTTCTGCTATGTCCGCATTGGAAGTCCTTCAAAGTTTCCCTTCGCAACGGAAATCCCTATTATCTGCAATCGGTGGAATCGATCCCACCGATTCTAGTCTTCTCACCTTCGACTTAGAAAACTTTACCCCCCGACTTCTGCATCAAATTTCTCTTGTGATCCAAGTCGAGATCAACGGTCTTAACATCCATAGGGCTGTCGTAGATGAAGGTGCTTCTACCTGTGCCATGTCGTCCTCCTGCTAGAAGGCCATTGGCTCTCCAGTGCTTTCATCATCTCCTAATGCCTTAGAGGCATTCGATGGTTGGGAATCCAAACCCCTAGGTGTTCTCAAGAGTTTTCCGATTATGTTACAGGGGAAGACAGTCAATGTAGAAGTAGAAGTGGTTGACGCCAAGCTTCACTACAACCTGCTTCTTGGCCGCAGTTGGACTCACGCTATGTTATGCGTGACGTCCACCCTCTTTTGACTTCTTAAGTTTCCTCATGAGGGAAAAATTGTTACTGTGGATCAGTTGTCTTTCTTCACCTCCACCTCTAAGAACAACATTCCTTATGTGGATAAGATCCCTAATCCCCCTGACAGTGTAGGACCTAGTCTCTTCAAGGACCCCGTCCTCATGGGTATTTTTCCCGCGCCGCCACCACACACCGTTCAAGTTAATATGATCTCTAGGTCTGACGACCCATGGATCATCCCTTCGCCTGAATAGGTGACTGATTTTGGAGAATCGATGCCCTTAACTCTAGTAGAGATTAACTACTATGAAATCGTCGCCGCATCCAATCCTCCTCCCTCTCAACATGCTCCCTCGAGCATGGCTTTAGATATCTATTCTCAACCCCCCTGGCTCAGTGAGGCCGACTCGCCTGATCCTCTAAAAGAGACTTTTCCTTCTGACGAAGCCATTTTTGAAGCAATGTCTCTTGAGGAGCTACCTTGGAGCGATGGACATCATCGTTCCCCCTTCACGCCCAGCCTAGGGGCAATGTCTGATTATCTAGAGCATGATGTATCTGGTTATCCCCTTCCTGAGCCTCCTCCGTTGAGCTCACCGGAGCACAGTTCCTCTTCTTGTGCCAAGCTCCTAAAACAATGAAACAAGTCTCTATGAGGATAGTTCTTTAAGTGTGTCAACCTCGTTAAAATAATGAAACATGAGCCTGTTCAATTCGAGTTTTGATAGATTTTAGTTCAAATCTCTTATGTCTTCAACCTTCACTCCATTTCCTATGCACTGAAGCTTGGGGGGCATGTACCTCGAATTGAGACACCATGCTGGGGGCATGCCCATCTTCTTCAAGCATAGTTTGTGTTTTAAGCTTGCATAAAAATAAAACTCATTTCCAAGCATAGTTTTCATGTGTGTTTTCATGTGTGCTTTTAAGCTTGCATAAAAATAAAATGTGTGATTAGATACATTATGTGAACTTTTTCATTGGGTCGTTTGTTATGTAACTGATGCATTAAGATAACATTGTATTAGACATTTGCATAGCATATAAAAACATCATCACATGTAAAGAGATCCATCCAGAAATAGGTATATATCTGTGTGTGTGTGTGTGTGTCGAAATGTCTACATAGTGTGCATCACATAAAATCAAAAATATACATGTTCATCTTAATACAGCCGGAGATGACATGTCTCTCAAAAAATATGCAGGAAAACCCTAGATGTCTAATCTGCATGGTGCTCATGGTATCACGCCACCGCGGGCACTAAGCATCTCAGTAGTTGGTGGAGATGACTAGGCACCCCCATAGTGTGTCGCTGGTATGCTAGTGGAACATCTGCTAGCCGTGCATAGTCCGAGATTCCTCGAGCAATGCCCTCCAAGTTCTGGATCAGTTCGCTGCCTTCACCACCCTCAGTCTGAGGGTTATGTTCGACATGGGTTCTCCGCGCAATGGGCGACATGCCCGCGGGCCTCTCTGGGTCGACATCTGCATACACATAATACTGTCATTAGAATGAACATGTATTACCAAAAAAAATCATAAATACAAAAAATCAAAAAGAGTATCATACCCAACTCCTCATCCCAATCCCCCCCCTCCGGAAGTGGAAGATCGAGATCTCCGGTGAAATCAGTCCCAGCATAGGGCCAATCCTCAACCACGATCAGTTGTCGCCGTAACCACCCAAAGAACTCGGGCCTCCAATACATCTATTGGCCTCCTCCTGACCTGGGCATAAGTGCTGCCCACCGAGCCATCGTCGGCTCTCTTGGTACCGACTCAGCAACTATGGCCCCTTGGCCCCGGAAAATGGGTAGTCGTTCCAGGATGAACGACACCAAAATGGAACTGTAGCCAAACTGCTTTAGTTTGAATTCCTTGCATCTTTTCAGCTACCTCTTGATATTGCTCGTCACTGCAGTAGCCCAATAAAACAATGTGGGGTTCATACACTTGGAGGCTAGTATGAGTTGGGCTTTGGTCACCTCATGGGGAGCTTGTGACCCCGCAGCTCGTGTAATGGTGTGTAGCACTACTCTAAGTGCTAGATCACGGACATTGTGGATGTCCACCTTCCCGCTTCCTGATCTGATTCGTGCCCCCGGGCACACCCTCGCCATTAATTGCTCCATCTTTTCTTCGGAAGGTCTGCTGCCCATCAAGATGGGTACTAGGCCTCTGCGCGATAACCCGGTGATAAAATACACGTCGGAAACCTCAAGTTCCAACACTTGGTCTTGAAGTTTAAATACTTCCTCATTTTCATCCCATATGCTGACCAAGTACTGTAGCAGCTCAGGTTGAGCTCGTAAGCATGGAGTAAGGAATAATTTTTTGAGTCCACAGTTCTTCAGTGCATTCATACAGGCTTCATTTTCCATATCCATTTCATCCTCCTCCCCATGTTCCCTCTCCTTCCATTCAATAACCATTGTGCTTGGTTACCTGCATCAACATTATTAAAAACCCTTGTTAGATCTCTGTCATGCTTGAAAATCCATATGGATGGCTCATTGTTTAAAAATTTAAAGCGGAAGATTATGTTGCGCCATTGGCACGAACCCTTTGTGAGAAAAAGTCCATTGACGCAGGTCTGTGCCCAATACCCGCGCCAATGGCGGAGCCCTAAAATTTGAAAATGTCTCCTCCAAAGATTGACTGTGCAATGAAAACTCATAAAAAATGGATTAACATGGAGCTTAAGGGAACGCCTTTTACCTGGAACAAACAAGGAGCTAAATGATGTCCCAAAATAGTCGCAATCACCGCCGCAAGTTTTCACACAAACGAACCACTGTTGCTCTCCAAGTAAGGTAAAAAGTAAAAGTAAATTTGTTTTACCATTCGAAGCCTATTTATAACTTTTTGAATAAAAATTAGGTTTTAGATGTCATTTTTCTCAATATTTTAATATATTTTGTCGAAAATGGGTTTTACACTTGCTTTTATGTGCGGCAACAGGTTTTTACGCGACTTGGGCAGTGATACGAGTTGTATTTTATACTTTTTCGGACTCGGTAAAAACATGAAAAAGTCACTTTGGAGTCATATTTCAGCTCCTTTCTGACTCTCTAAACATGAAAAGATTGTCGAGTACCTTGCGTTTTCAATCTTGTTAAAGTGGACACGAAACGACATCTACCCAGTGTACGTTTACCCCTTTTTCGAGCTGGGATAGATTATTTACGAAAAAGGAATACCCTAGCCTATCATGACTAGGAGGTTTTCTCAGACATAGTTTTCTACCTTTTTGGATTTGAGGAACTATTTACGAAAAGGGACCATTGGAGTTTACTTTTCCACTGTCTTTTCAAACTCTCTAAATATGAAAAGACACCGAGTTCTTTTTTTGTCAGACTCGTTAAACCCTGATGACATCGGATCTAGTCGTAATGACAATATTCGAGTTCCTCCTTCCTAGGGCTCGTTAAATGTACTAGGATGGATTCGTCCAAAGGACGAACTTATATGACAAGCATATGCTATCCCCTTCAAGCTTGTTTTCAAAAATAATTGGGGTACTCGCCAGAAATGGTGGGGGAAAATGGAACCAGTATCATTGTCGTGTCGGCAGTATGTCGCTCTTGAACATGGCACTTGTCTGCGTTCGTGTCGGGTTGGGGACATCTCATCTCATTTTTCACTTGCCTCCATGGGTTTGGGTGATCCTTTTGACCTCTCATCTGCTCTTTGCCTCTTCATATGATATTTTGATGTCAAATACTTCCAAATCCACTGTCGTGCCGCCTATATGTTCAAGATAATTTGACCTCTGCAAGTATCAACCTTTCTCTGATTCTCATCTGATCTTGATTCACAAAGACATTATGTTCCTTTGTCTTGTGTCGATGATGTGGGAAACACTATGGCCCACCTTCGATCAAGGTCACTTCCTGTCGACTTCAGCTCATTATCCAGGAAGCTGATCTAGAGATTCCATTCTGGTACCTTGGAGCCTGCATGCCTTAATGGCAGGTTCTTCGCGTTCGACGTGAGGTTTTCATCATTGGCCTCCGATCGAGTGATTCTACGGGTGTTCGATGCCAGCTCATTGATTCACATGTCGTAGATTGTACCTATAGTACCTTGAGGGCCATTTTCATTATTGGTGGTATCTCTCACGTCTGTTAACAACTTTCCTCATTGGCTGGTAATCAAGCGATGTTCTCGCATGTTCGACTTTAGCTCACTTATTCGCATGCTTGAACTTGTACTTTTCTCAGGTCGAGATGGAGTGCAAGACCCTGGGTTTTGTCTATTGGAATCCAGGCTGTGATTTTGTGGATTATTATGATTAGTTACATGACTCACTGATTGGATGGCTGCGACCATACTTGAGTCTCTTTTATCGGTCCTCATTTGGATGGCTGCATCCATGCCTTGGATTTGGATTCTTGTATACTCTATTATGGATGGCTGCGCCCATACCACATATATATCATGTATTTGAGATATCAGTTGTACTTCTCTACGTAGGTTTTTCGACGACAGTGTTTTCAGTTGGACACGTTCTCGTAAAGCATTTCACCCCTCTCTCTCTTTTGGGCCTCATGTTTTAGGGGGCATCTGTTACATAGTAATTTGTCACCATCCCTACAATTCCTCGTCCCGCACATTGGAGGGCTTATTCTGTGACCTATGAGCAGTGACATGATCTGAAAACACTTTCATGACATTCCCCTAGACATGGACTTTCATTCCCCTGAAGACATCTCCTTGTGAAAAACCCTAAAAATAGCCTTTTCACCCTTGGCGTGACTAGCTTGTGTTGTACCCGCGCCAATGGGGGAAATCCTTCAAAGAGGGCACACCAATTGGCGCTCTGTCTCAGAGTCGCACTCGTGCCAGGCTTAATAAAGGGTGTTTTTTAAAAATAAATGGCGGAAGATTGACTTTAACCAACTCCTGAACTGGTCTCTAAATTGAGTTGGGACGTTTGGCTCCAGATTTCCATGTAGAGGAAGTAGTTTTCCACCTCTCATGGAAGCTTCCTTGAGGATAGGGCCAATCCCATGATTTTAGGGATCCCAACTCCTCTTCCACCATCTATATAAGCTTGCCATTTCCCTTTGCAAGCTATAATATCCAAGAGCCTTCAGAATGCTGCAAGAGCTTTGATAGTCTTCATAGTGCCAAATCCATAGCAAGGAGATTGACGATCGAAGAGAGAGGCTTGTCCCCATTTCTGACAAGCTATACTGAGACGTGTTCCGCTGACGACCCGTCGAAGGAAGGTTCGGCGTCAGAGCCTGGTTTTATTTTCCTTTGATGAATTAATGATAAGCGACTATTGGTTATGGTTCCACTCGTATTGTTCATTATGATCATGAGTTGTGTCTTCTCTAACTGATACATAATTGCATATATCGGGTTTTACGCTTGTGTTTGTTGTGTTTCTTGTGTGTGCAGGTGTTAGATCACGGTGAGCGAAAGGATTGTGATCTGTCGGAGCAAGGAAGTGGGAGCATCATCTCCTCTACAAACAACAATGTTGGACTTGAGTTAGGCCTTCTTCGCGATTTGGTTTATTGCAATTAGGAACTTGCGCCATAATGTGTTACGATTGTTTCTAGACCTGATTTGGGCTAGTAGGGATCGCCTATGTCCGCAGAGGGGATTTACCTCCACAACAATGTGACAAAGGTAGGGTTGTAGGATTGATTTTTCATTACTTAGTCAAGGAAAATTTTAAAATTTTCTTATTAAGCTTACCTTAATGTCTAAACCCACTCATTTTCAAATCCCCTCATGTCACATCACTCATAATTTTCTGACAGTTTTCATTTCCCAAGGTTTTAGTACTGAAATGGTCGTTTTAGCCAAGAAACTATAGTTTTGTAGCGAAATACACTGATAAATGCCACTTTTCACAACAAAACCATTCATACTTTCGTAGCGAAAACACTTTGATTTACACTAAATAAGCTATGAAAGTGAGGTTTTCTATCTGTCATGTCAAGTTAACTGTTAAGTGTCAGAAAATCATTTGAAAAGGATAAGTTAGATACCATTCGAGTCATTTATTGTAAAGATCAAGGTACATGGTCAAGTCTGAAGTCATCATCACCATTTTAGGCATGTATGAGTCATCATTGTGTTGTGAGTGGGCATCGAACTTCAAAATATTTCCAAATTAAGTCATTTCTCATTCTTCATTCCTTCTTTGCGTGATATTGAGCTCTAGAGAGCATTTCATTAAGCCAAAGTTGTGGCTGGTATTTTCAAAGGTTGCAGATATCAATGATCAAGTGAGGCTGAGAAGACACTAAAGAAACTATGGTTGAAAAAATAAATACAAATAAGGGCGGCCAATGTCTAAGATATGAGCCATCAAATATGAATCAAATCAATGAAGACCCAACAACAGTATAAGTCTTCAGAAGGATAGGATGCTTACAATTTTTTGAAAGACTACAAGGATGTCATGTACAGGTTTCCAAAGAATTTTCTTTAAATTTTAGTGGAACAGCTACTAAAGTGCCGATGTTGAATCTTTCCATTACACTAGAGGCCATTACAGCAGCAACAAGGATTCCAAGGGGAAAAGAGAAGTGCTTCAAAGGGTTCAAATTCAACATGGAGGAGTGCAAAGAGTTTGTCAAGCCAGAAAATAGTGAAATGGAACTTACTAATGCCATTCCAAGGAGCTGCATGAAAGATAACTACTCAAAGTTGATGCTCATCATCCAGAAATATTTTACTTGTGAAGGGAGATACCATAAAGTCTACTCTTACCATTTCAAGCTTCTCTTATACTTTACTGGTAAGATATCTCTTGATCTGCCATTCTATTTACACAAAATTTTATCAAAAATGGCAGATAAGGTCCAAGCAAAATCTGAAGGAAGTGAGACTTCATTGTTTCATCATGGTTTAATTAAACTTCTAGTTTTAGATGAGCTCCAAAGATTAGGAAGCGATTGGTCTTCATTTTTGTTTGTTAGTGGTTTTGTGTTGGATACTCTTATTCCTACAAGAACTCCTAAACCTAAGAGTATCCCATCACCCTTAGTGGCAGAACAAAGTGAACCAGTGGTGGCAAAACCAAGTGAACCAGTCATGATGGAAACAAAGCAATTGCAGAGTTTTGATACACCTAATGTCTCACCTGCAAAACAAAAATCAAAAGTGGTCAAACCTACAAAAAAAAAAAAATATGTGAGTAAAAAAGGCAACAAAAGGATAACAAGGAGTCAGACAGTGGTTGTAGAAGACAGATTAATAGCTAAAGGAAATTTAGAAGATATATTACATGCCATTGATATTGAAGAGACTCCTATAGTCCAGGCTGAGGATATAGAAGAAGGTGGACAGAAACTAAAGAAAGCCAAATTTGTAAAGAAACTGGAATTTGAAGGAGAAGATGCAGGTTTTATGTTCCAGGCAAGAAAGCCCATGACCAGGCATGCCAAAAAAAAATTGGAGAGTAGCAAAGAAGTTCATCTAGCTATTGATATTGTCAAGCCACCACAAGACATCATTGATCTTTCATCACCTGCAGAGAAAGATACATTTAGCAAACCAAAGAAAGGAAAGGAGAAAGTAATGGAAAAAACACAGTTTGAACTCCTTGAAGAACAGTTGAAGTTGGCCAATCATAAAAAAAAAAAATTGAAGAAAGAAGCAAGAAAACACAATGTCCAGAAGGTTTAGTTTGAAAAGATGAAAGAGATTTGGGAAGAGCAGGTCGACAGTGTTTCCAAGACCCTAGATAATACACAGGAGTTAATCAAATGGACCATGCCATTGAGGAAAGAGGTGAAACATGTGAGGAGAATGAATTTTTATTTGAAATATACAAATAGAAAGTTGAAATACTAGGTTAAATACCTCCAGGAATAGCGAGAACTAATCCATGAGGAATTGGAGAAGAAAGGCTTAAAAATGACAGCATTTGAGGAGCCAATAGCTCAACTCATCACTAATGAGGAAGAAACACCTCAAGATTCATAGTTTGTGTTGGTTGATGATTTTAAAGGTCAATGGAATATTGGAAACAATTTTTTTACAATTGGAAGACACATATTTGAAGGTTGACAAAAATATGGAAATAACACACTTTTCAGCAGTTTCGTAGCATTTCCTAGGCTTGAAGCCAGGAAAACGCTACAAAACCATTCTAGCTTTATTTTTGCCTTTTTTAACCATTTTGGGGAGCTTCCAAGAGGAAGAAATCACATGGAGGATATACCAAGACATGAGGAATACAATACAAAAGGAAAAAATCAAAAAAAGTTGATGGTAAAGGGCATTTTTGTAACGCTACAAAAGTATGCTATGAAACTGTCATACTTTCGTAGCATATTGTTTTGAAGCTTTATGAGTAGGTTTTTGTGCAGTTATGGATAGGTGGATACTTTCAAAGGTTCAAGGGACCTTGCCAGTAGTCATCCAAGACATAAAGACCAGGAGATGAAGACAAATCATTAGCCAAATCATGCATTGAAGATAAGGACCAGTTTTCCTAAAAAATAGGGTTTTTTTCCAAATTTAGAGGAGGACAATTAAGATGTCATGTAGTGATGAGTCCCATCACACCCTATTAGAACATGTGAAGGAATAGTTGTCAAAGGTGTAACCGATATTAGGAGATAAGGTAGTTGATGTACTAATGAACCGTTTGAGTCTTATTAGGAAAAGGACTATCAAATAGAATAACTGTCATTTTCTCATTAATGTAGATATTTTGTTGTTATGCAAGGTGTCATTAGCAAAATTTCGATGAATATAGCCATGACGCAAATCATCTCATCATGTAACAATTCTATTAAAGGGAAGATATTCGAATTTGTATGGGTTGGAGATTTTTTGGCAATACTACAGCTTTATGTAAATTGACTGTTTTCAGTAATACAAAGACTTGTTTCTTGACCAACCTAAGATTCTGATTGAGTTTTTAGTGTTTATCTGATCTATATTTTCTGTGTACCATTTGCAGTGGTTTTCATCTTTAATACTCAGAATTCATTCATGTAATTCTCTAATTTCCTTTATAGATGAATTCACTGTGTTATTTATTGTTTCATGTCTGCTTACCTTTGCTAAAAACTCTTACCTGTTGTTGGCGAGAAGTCAGGTCTCGCGGACAAGACCTAGGTTCAAGAGTTGTGGCCAACAAAGGGGTCCAGTGTAGTCTAGGAACACGCCGGCATTTTCACCCTGCTCTGGGGAGCAGTGCGTCTCACCCGATGCGTGCCGCAACCACATGCAGAAGGGGATGACATCAATGGCAAGGAACAAACCTGCAACTAATGAAGGATAGTGCATCCATTACATATACAGAGTTATATACGCAAGAGTACTTAATAAGCATTCAGACATTTGAAAATAAAATTTTAAACCAGCATAAACACATTACAAGCACGTAGACATCTTATTGAGACAACAACCTTCCATTATATTAATCTCTTGGCAGAACACATGATTACATGGCATTCTCACTGATAGCTTACAAATCTGATACAGATGGATTTTGGAACAGAAAGGTAGAATAGAGAAGATAGAGAGCCATAGGAAGGACATGCATGATTCCTCTGCAGCTGCTTTGTGCGTCTTTCCCTGTCTCGAGCCTCGCAACCTCTTCAACATCCTTCTTGTTTCAGCCGGGTGACTGTTATTTATTCACCCGCTCGCGCGACTATCAGTTCCTCTGTGGCTCTCGCCCGGCTTCTCGGCTTCTCACGTATCTCGTAGTACCTGCCTACAAGAATCGACGAATTTTCCACCCAGAAGATAGTGGCGGAACTTCTGGAGGGAGTACACCATCGCCAATGCCTCCCGCTCGGTCGTGGTGTAATTCTTCTCCGCATTCGATAACCGACGGCTGGCGAAGTATACGGGGTGGTCAACTGTCGTCTCCCTGGGTTGTGCCAATACTGCCCCGAGTGCAATACCGGACGCATCAATATGCACATGGAACTGCTTTTCTCAGTCAGGATGCACAAGTATGGGTGCCGTCGCCAACTTCTCCTTCAATGTGTCAAGTGCCTTCCTGCACTTCGCTGTCCATTGAAACACTTCTGCCTTTCGCAACAGATTCTCCAAAGGGGCCGTAATTTTTGCGTAGTTGCGAATAAACCGCCTGTAATATCCTGTGTGCCCAAGCAGTGCTCGCAACTGCTTCACGGTCTCGGGGGCCTCCATGTGGACGATGACCGCGACCTTGGCGGGATCAACGCAGACCCCCTGCTTGCACACCACGTGGCCCAAGAGTGTGCCGAATGGAACTGCAAAAATACATTTCTTCAAGTTCAAGGAAATCTGCAGCTGATGACACCGGTCAAACATAACACGCAACAGGGAGGCGTGATTCTTCAACAGGCTGTAGACGGTCCAGTCGTCCATGTAGACCTCCAAGAACTTGTGAATGTACTCCCGGAAAGCAGCAATGACAATCCGGGAAAACACAATCGGTGCGTTCTTCAGACCAAACGGCATAACGTGGTATGCGAATGATCCCCACTCAGTGGTGAATGTCGTCTTTGCTTTGTCTTCCTCGGCAATGCGCACCTGATGGTAACCTGAAAACCCATTAGTGAATGAACAAGCTTCATTTCCCGCAACATGATCTAGGACTTCATCGCTGAAAGGAGTGGGAAACGGGTCGTGGATGCAGGCATTGTTCAGGCTCCGGTAATCTACACAGACACGGATCTCCGCTTTGTCCTTCTTGTTCTGGATGACGATGGGACTCACCCACTCTCATTCTCTGAAGGTAGAGCTGCGGCCCGACATCTTGTCAATCTCATCTCGGCCTTCTCTTTGAGTACGTGGGTTCAGCTGAAGGTAGGGTCGGTGCTTCACGGCACGGCCCCACTGGTTTCAACGCAGTGCGCATCTGCTTCGGATCCCCCGCCAGTCCCCTTCGGAGTCCATGGCAAGGTAGAGGAACAAATCTTCGTATTCCCGGAGGAGGATGAAAATTTCTTCTGTTGTCTCCTCGTCCCAGTAATCTCCCACCATTGCGAGCTTGGGTCTCTCGTATGTTCCAATGTTCAGCTTCTTTGTCTTTAGGGGCTGTAAATGGACTCCTTCAGTTTTCGGCTCTTCACTGATGCTCCGCTCGCCTTCCCTTTCGTCAAAATAGAGATGCCTGAGGTCCTCCAGACTATCGTCATCTGGATCGCCGTCAATCCAGTGGAAAACCAACTCACGTCTGACCTCAGGTCATGACACCACCAGGCCCCCATCAGGCTCGGGATGGCGGAAAAACAAGACCTCCTTGACTGCCTGTAGGGTCTGAGACTCTACCTTTAGTCTCCCCTCCAAGCAACGAGAAGCACACATGCCGAAGACTTGTTCGCGGCCCCTTTGCCGAGCAAGTGCCCCGTTTTTTCTCTTCCTCTAGGTACTAGGCCTGGGGAATTGTACCCAGGGAGTGGATAAACCTGTGGACCCATAGCTCCTCAGGGTACCGGGTGCTACGCCACTGTTCCTCGTAGGCCCGCAAATGGTGTCGCGGGTCGGAAGTTCCATGATATGTAAGCGTACTGCAGGGTCCTTCATCCTCTTTAAAGCGTGCCCGCAGAGCATCCGCCACGCACTCCCATCGCAACAGAGTGTTGCGGTGACTTTTCCACCACCGTGCCGATGTTGACTGCAAGGCCACATCCAAAAGTGGCATCCGGCTTTCAGTTGGGACCATGTCTTCCACCTTGGTAATAAAAGCATTGACTGCTTGCATGTTCGACAATGTGGGATATCCACGGATTTCAGTCCCTACCCATCGGACTTGGGCAATGGAGGCACATCTCCTCGTGGTGGTCTCATACCCCCCTTGCTGCCAGTCTTCCCAAGTGAGTTCGAATCCGAGCTCCGAGCTCTGCACACTCCGCCAACTGACAGAGCCAGTCGTGGTCGGGTTAATATAATCGTCCCGCTTTCCTGCGGTCATCTAATAGAGATGGTCCATCATCTGAGCATCCTCCCGATTGTCCACCGTTTCTGTATATCGTGAGCCCTGATACAGGTCGAGAGGCTGGGTGACCCGTACCTCCCCATCCTCAAAGATCATCAGCTCCTTCTTAAGGTCGATGATGGCGTAATTCTCAAAAGCCCAATTAATGCCGAGTAAGGCAGGATAGGGATCCTTGTCACCCATGATATCAATAACCTCAAAATCGGTGTATGTCTTCACCCCCGCAACGTCGACCTCGACGCCCTCGAGCCGGCCGATTGGAAAAATGCAATACTGGTTCACCATTTGGAGTTGGATAGGTGAGTAGGCCAGCCGTGGCCTTCCAAGAGCCTCCCATTTCTTTCGTGGCAGAATGTTGACGTCGGACCCCAAGTCCAACATGGTGTCGCTGATTTGGAACCCTGCGACCTGCGTGTTAAGCCAGAATTCTTTGCCTGTTCATTGCTTGTTCCGCTTGACACGCTGCACGTATTGAGGGCCAGCACCCGCCGGATCTCTAAGTTCTGTGCGCCCCTACAGTGCTCCGTCCAAAGCATACTTGAGCTGCTGCCGCAGCGCAGCGCTGTCAACAATCCTGAGGAATAGCCGGAGCCAATCCTCGACCACTGTACCTGTGACGTTCTGCGCACCAGATTCCAGCAGCACGGGCTCCTCCAAACCTCCCTCGTTTCGCAACTGGGCGAATGCCTCAACTGCCTCCTGGAAATACTTCTTCTGGACTTCGGGCCTGATCAACTTCTTCGGTGATGTCGGCCGAACCACTCGTGCTGGCTCCTTCCCGTGCGCATCCTCTCCAGTCTTCTTTCCCCCCCTCGTCACGATTGCGACGTTCTGCAAGTCTGGGGTGGCGGTCCCTCGCAGCTCTGAGTTTATCAGATTCGCTCCCCTCTGCCTCACCCGTTCTTCCCACTTCTTGATGAGCTCCGGACAGTCTTCTGTAGCGTGGGCGTTGACCCGGCACTGGGAACACCAGGGTCGTCGCGGAAGGGGACACTCTCGAGCCACATGACCCTCCGGGTCACAGTTGTAACATTTTACCGGACCGCGTCCCCCTGTGCAGCCTCCCCGCATGCCTCCGCCACCTCTTCCCCTTGGAGCCTCGTTCACCCTATACGAGGGACGATCCAGTCGATCCGCAAGTGCGTCAAGCACCCTGCACTGCTCAGTGTTGTGAGTCGTGGACACACAAAATTTGCAGTATACATTATTCAGGACCATGGAGTACTTCTGTAATATCGGGCACATCTGAGGAGGATGCTCCAGCGTCCGGCAAATCTCGCAGTACTCCGTGGTGGAGGAACCCGGTTACGGTGGGAACCCTGCGTAAGTCTGTTGCGGATGGTAGACTCCCTGCGAGTTCATCGTCGCGCCACCCCCTGGTGGTGGACCCCCCTAGATTGCTGCGACCAAGGGTCCTGCTCCTGCGCCGCGCAACCAAGGACACTCGGTTGCTATGTGGCCCTCAACCAGGCAATGAGTACACCAAACATTTGGTCGCGATGGTCTTACTGGCTGAAGCTCCTTGAGCTTTTCAGTCAATCTGGCAATCTGGTGTTGCAACCCTATCAAAGAAGGATCTTGCGGGGCCGGCCCCCCCCCCGATATTCCTGGGGGTAGCCCACCATGGCTTCAATCTTCATGGCCTGCTCCAAAGCGTCCTGCAGGTTATCAATCTTCTGCTGAGTGAGGGAGGTTCATGTCAAGGGGAGCAGAGCCTTGATGAACCAGTCCCTCTGGTGGTTTGGATCAATTGGGTAGCTAAGTTTCTCGATCGCGTCCTTGAATCGCCGCATCAACTCCCACGCGGTCTCACCTTCCTTCTGCTTAATTTCCCACAGCTTTGACAGGCCCTGCTGGTCTGTCTGGGGAAGCTTGAATTCGCAGACAAAATCTCGCTTCACGTCTGCAATTACGGGGTTAGGATGAGCCTCAAACCACTTGATAAACCATCGCAGAGCCCTCTCTCTGAGCGTGGTTTGGAATTCTATTAACTTCCCAGCATCTGGTGTCTGGCGAGCCCTCCAGATGGCTTCACACAGGTACCAGTGCTGCTCTACATCATCATTGCCCTGGCCAGAAAACTCTGGATACCGGGTGAAAGATCCAGCCATGTGTACTTGTGGAGAATTGACTAGGATAAAGCCTCCAGGTCCTGGTTGCGTAACGGTCCCACTAGGAAAAATACCACTACTAGTAATGCTGCTATTACCTGGCGTTACTGACACTGATGAACTATTGTATGACCGACTCAATGCTTGTAACTAAATAAAAATATTGCTTAAAGGTTGATACAGTACCAGGGGAAGGTCGGGATCCTGGCCATGCAGAAGGTGAGAAGTAGGGCTGCTTGGAGGGGTGGGTGTCATCTGATCTTGAAACATCCGCTGCATCACGCCGTGCCATTCATCATCGGAACTCTCTTCGGGCTGCATCTTTCCATTATCTTCGCTAGTCGCAATCTCTCTTTCTCGCGTCGCTAGGCTCCCATGCACCCACTGCACTTCCACTGCTGTCCCGTTTCCTTCCCAGGTATCCAAACCCATAATTCCCGTCCTCTGAGGCGCCTCCTTCTGATTTTTCTTCTCGATCTCTCTTCTCTTCAAATATCTCATTACCCTTCTTTGCCACCTATCGGCGATCTGTGCCCGCCGATGTGCACGTCGCTCCCGAAACTTGCATGTGGCCTCAACATCCATTCCCCACCCCCACTTTCACATTCTACACAGCATCGGTTCCCTCAACCCTTCCCCCAACACGGGAGGTTTATGCTTCCATACTCGTTTTGTGGAATTCAATCAACCCTTCGTCCACCATCAGAGCCTTGACCCACAGCGGAATATCCTTCAACAGCTTCCCTCTTAGCCCTGAGTGGAAAACAGCCTCGGCTTTCGAGAAGGATTGATAGCACTCAGCAGCAAACCCCACCGTGTATCCTTCCAACGTGGTCCTTACCCAGAAATCCACTGCACGGGTTAGTTCAGTGTCTACCCGATGCAGTGCCACCAGATCTTCGTGCGCCCACCTGTGGTTTATCTTCCGCAAGCCTTCTTGGGGCACCGTCACGCGTAACCTCTGCAACCAATTGTAGAGGTTTGTAGGGAACCTTCCCCAGAAAATTTCGTACGTATCACTGGCTGAGTCAGAGAAAAGAACAAGCTCCTCTTGATCGCCGCCCCCTTTTTCTCGGGCCGCCCCGCTTGTCGAGCAATGAACCGGCCTGTCGGGCATCCCAGGCCATCGCCGGTGGAGTCGCTCCTTCAAAAATCCTCGAGACCATGATATAAATCCCCTCAGAACATGCAGGTCCCGGCAACGGAACCATTTGTTGGCGAAAAGTCAGGTCTCGCGGGCAAGACCCAGGTTCAAAGGGTTGTGGCCAACAAAGGGTCCGGAGTAGTCTAGGAACACGCCGGCATTTTCACCCTGCTCTTGGAGAGCAGTGCGTCTCACCCGAGGCGTGCCGCAACCACATGCATAAAGGGATGAGATCAATGGCCAGGAAAAAACCCGCAACTAAAGAAGGGCAGTGCATCCATTACATATACAGAGTTATATACGCAAGAGTACTTAATAAGCATTCAGACATTTGCAAATAAAATTTTAAACCAGCATAAACACATTACAAGCACGTAGACATCTTATTGAGACAGCAACCTTCCATTATATTAATCTCTTGGCAGAACACATGATTACATGGCATTCTCGCTGATAGCTTACAAATCTGATACAAATGGATTTCGGAACAGAAAGGTAGAATAGAGAAGATAAAGAGCCATAGGAAGGACATGCATGATTCCTCTGCAACTGCTCTGTGCGTCTTTCCCTATCTCGAGCCTCGCAACCTCTTCAGCATCCCCTTGTTTCAGCTGGGTGACTGTTATTTATTCACCCGCTTGTGCGACTATCGGTTCCTCTGTGGCTCTACTTCGGCTTCTCCCGACTTCTCTCCTGTTATCTACGTGTTCTACTTTCTGTCTTCTGCTGTGTGTTTCCCTCATCTGCACTTGTCCCTGTTCTATCTCCAGCTATCGCATGCTTCCGCGCCACCTTGATAGCTCTGCGACTCCTGGTAGTTGCGGCGCGGTCGCGGTTGCCATGTGTATTCATACCGCAACTCAAAAAGGGTCAAAATTCAAAATGTCTTAGCCAAGATTTCAAAACTAAACAAAAACAAGGGCCCCAACACCTGCCTAAGCTTCGAGTCAAGTGAACTTACTATTGAACTACTTAACTTGTTGAATCCATAACCCCAATGACTGTATACTTAAACTCTTTCAACCTACACATATCACAAGCAAGTTGTTTTCCAAGTAGAGTTATCCATCTAGATACATCTTTATTCAATTTCATTAACCCCTTTAAGAGAGCCCTCTCAGATTGAAGAGGCTAAGCTTCAGTTGCAATATTGGTTTGAAACAGTTACATGAATTTGTCTGATTAGTAGTCTATCAGGTGCAATTTTGTGATGACATTTTGGTGCGTCTGCTGGGAGCCTAAAGATTATACTTTCCCGAAATTTTGAAGCTCAACTTCTGAAGGTAGTAGAAGCTTAGGAAGTTGTTTGAGGCTGCATCTACCTTGGTGACTCCATTCAAAATTCATATGATGAAAGATGGCTTCGAGAAGGAGATACACGAGGAGTAATCCTTATCTAGATCCACCTACCATTGTGGAAAATCCAAACACCATCTCCAGAGGCAGTCAAGGCATTTCTGCAATATCAGGTACTTGATTAAGTACAAAATCCTTGTCCTCTGAAGTTTTAAGAAGTCCTGAAGATAAAAGTTTTGATGATAAAATTCAGGAAGTCTTGTTTAGGTCTAAAAGTGAAAAAGAATTAATTGAAATTGTCTTAGACCTACATAGGAGAGGTATTGATACCTCAGCCTTAGTGACACAAAAAGATAAAGAAGAGTTTTGGGAAGCAGTCACCTCTGAGTTACTATTAGAGAAAGATTCTTTGGATAGGTTGAAGGAGCTTGACCCTTTTGAAATTTCGTTAAGAATTAAATCTTGCTTTCCTCTTCCTGATTGGAGTTCAATTTTCAGTGGACAACAAATACCAAACAACCCTCCTCCTAACAGTTCCTCTTCCTCTACTGCTTTTGTCCCTAAAACTACCACAGTCTCATTCATCATGGCAGAAAATATACCTCCTCCACCTGCTTCACCTAGTAGGTATGCTCCTCTTGCCCTTCGAGATGTTCTAAATGCCCTTCCTAGAAAATATTCTGCTAGAATAAAAACTTGGGGAAGTGATGAAGAGATTACAGTTGAAGAGCATGTAGACCAGTTCAATGACTTAATAGACAGGGAGGAGGTTGACCATGAGGATGTCAACCTGAGATTATTTTCTCAGAGCTTTACTAGTGAATTTAGGAAGTGGTTCAAAGCACTTACTCCTGGAAGCCTACATAATTGGAATGAATTTGAAGATAGCTTCTTGAGGAAGTGGGGAAATGGAACCAACCCTGTACAAGCCCTCACTGAGTATAATAGTTTAAAGAGAGCCGTTGATGAAACTGTTCAAAAATTTTCAAAGATATTTAAAAATGTGTATGACTCAATCCCTGCCCATCTCAAGCCTCCTCCAGGAGAAGCTCAGCTGAGATATGCTGAAGCTTTTGATTATGACTTTTCTATATTGCTGAGAGAGAGAGAGAGAATCCCCTTCACTTGTTGAAATTCATAATGATGCGGTGAAGGTGGAGGTCAATATGATAACAACAAAAAATTCCAAGATGGGTAAGACTAAGTTGAAAGAAGAAGATAAGCCTTCCACCTTTGATGACAAATTTGATTCCATGATGAAGAAAATGGAAAAACTGATGGATAGGCTTGCCCTTGGGAATGCCTCTGCTCCTCCTACACAACATGAGCCTCAGTTTAGAAATCCTCAATTCAGAAGACCTCAAAACTAGCAGAGACCAAGGGAAAACATAAATCATCCACCTGACCCTCAAGTAAGGTGTAATATTCCAAAAATTTAGCTTTCAACTAAATGGAATATTATAGATTGTTTTGTCACTAGGTAGGTGAATAAGTGGGTAGGGAGGCCCATAAATCTCCTTAGCAACAATAAAAACACTTCAAGTGTGAAATGACACCATCTAAGCAGCTAAATAAAGCACCTTTGAATGTGAACAAGGGATGGAGCATGTTGAATAGGTCAACTTTGACCAAATCAACAACGTTGTTATGGAGAAGTGGACATTTAATGAGGGTTGACGCAGTTTTGGAGGGAGATTGATTGCATGGAGGTAGTGACCTAATTGAGTGGGGCCAAGGGTGAGGAAGATCATAAATCATATAAGGAAGAGGATGGCAGCCATATGGGGTATGTTTTGGGATTATTATTTTGTATATGGTCTGTTTAGACGTCTCACATTCTTCAGTTGTTTAGTTAAGCTTGCAGTGTTGTTTAGCACAGGGTGTTCCCGAGTGAGAATCCCACCTCTTCCCTTGAGGTATCCTCTTGGAGGAGTATTGCACTACATCTCCACACTCAGGCTCAATTCCAAGCTACAACTTTCTTCATCAGCGCATTTTCTACAGAATATTGTGCTGTGTTGCAGGGTGCAGCAATGGAGGATTATTTTGGTTGAATTCAGAGCTAGTTTTGAAGAGGAGGAAGGTTTCCATCTATTGGAAGGAATGTAAAGAATCCCCTTGGGATTTATTGACATATTTGGCATCAGGACAAGGAGTATTTATCCCTTACAGTGCAGTTTTAGTCTATATCTACATTATTTTAGGTAGGAGTTGCAGGGGTGGTTGCAGTGGTTGTTTTGGGAGGTGATTTCTTCAGTGGAGGAGCCATTATTTCATCCATAGGATCTATTGGAGAAGAGATGTAGGTTTCTACATCAGCTTCAGCCATCTCTTCTCATTTCTATTGTTGCATCATACCTTCATCCCTAGGGCTACAGCTTACATTCGCACATTGTGTGCATTTTTCGAAAACCCTCCTAGGTTGTCTAGGAAAGCTGATCTAGTGCCCAGATCTGTATGTGTAGTATCTATTAAGGCCTATATAAATATTTTTATATTGTTGTATGATATCCAGCTATAGTTATTCTTAGTATGACTGCGTTGTAGCAGCCTCTCCCACATTTTTTATAGCAACAACATCTCACTTTTGAGAGGATTTATGTATTGGAGGCTTGTGTGATCACATTCTATGATTTGTGCCTCATTTTTTATACTTATTTGCTGCATATATGATAAATAATATGGCTCCATATTTCTCTCATGGTTTCATGTGTTAAATATTTGTTGTTTCTTTCATTTAATGCACTATATTCCTCCTTTTCCCATTTGGGAATATTACATAAGGCCTCCTTTTCAGCAAAAAATAGTTGATGAAGAAGATCAGCCTGAAATACAAGACGACTAAATTCATTGCTTAGATGAGAACATGTCAGGGATTTTTTTAAATAAGGAGGAACATGATGAGTCAGATCATGAATTAAACAAGGGTGGGGAACCATCTGACTATTTTAGAGGGTATCAACATGCAATATTTGAGATGCAGAAACAATACAACCTTAGAAAAATAAATGTGCCAATCACTGCAAACAAAACATAGCCCAATAAATATGCCCTCAAGGTTTCTGAGGTTAGGAAAGAAACACCACCTTCTCCACCTGTCAAAGAGTCTAAAAAGTCTGCTTCTATTTTCAGTTTGAAAAGTGAGATCTCTAAGATCAAAATCCCAGTACCTTTTGGAGAAATTATTAAGGTGAATGAATACAGAAGTAGGATTGTGAAAATGTTGAATTCACAACTAGGAGCTACTAATATCCTAAATGTTCAAGAATATCATCCAACCATATGCTTAGGTACAAGATTAGAGGATGAGAAGAATGAGGAAGTGCCTCCTTTTTATGTTAGCCTTAGCATTCATGACATGACATTGCATAATGCCATGTTGGATTCAGGAGCCTCTCACAATCTTATGCCCAAAGTAATCATGGAGAGGATGGGGTTGGAAATTACTAGACCATATACGGATTTATTTTCCTTTGCTTCAAAAAGAGTTCAGTGCATTGGTTTAATAAAAGATGTTGTTGTTGGTCTTACACAAGTCCTTGCCAAGACAGTGGTCATGGAAATTGTGGTGGCAGACATTCCACCTAAGTTTGGCATGTTTTTATCAAGGTCATGGGCAATAAAGATAAAAGGTACAATGCAAATGGACCTAACTTATGCCACCATTCTTGTTTTTGGTGAGCAAAGGAGACTTTATAGAGAAACAAGAATGGCTTACATGGTAAGTAGTAAAGATAAACCTTAAAACTTTCCAATTTATTCTCTTGATACTGAACTTGGATCTGCTATTCTTTTCAATGAGTTGACTGATGAAGAAAAGGATGAAAATAAGGTAGAAAATCAGCAAACTGTAACTCAGCGGACAGAAAATCAGCAAACAGAAAGTCAACAAATCAGCGAGGAGAAGGCGAAAGGTTGGTGGTTGTTGCACTTTGATGGATCAACAAGAAGAGAGAGGGCAGGAGAAGGAATTTGGATCACAAGTCCAAATGATGAACGTAAGCTATTTTCTTACAAACTGAATTTTGATTGCACAAATAACATGGCTGAGTATGAATCTTTAATTTTGGGCTTAGAAATTTTGAAAAGAATGGGTGCTCAAAAGGTTTCTGTTTGTGGAGATTCTGAATTAGTCATTAAGAAAGTTGAGGGTGTGTATCAAATAAAGGATGTGAGAATGAGGGCATACAAAAATTTAGTCATGGACATGTTGGAAAATTTCCAAGAAAATTCATTTATAGTGAAGACTAGGGACCAAAACTCAGTAGCCGACTCCCTAGTTGTCTCTGCAAGTCTATTCATCATTCCCATACATTCCACTGAAAGATATGAGGTTGAGGTTCACCATAGACATGCTATTCCTAATAACATTATCCATTGACAAGTCTTTGAGGATGAACAGCAAGTAAAAAAATTTATTGAGCTGAAAGAAGAGTTTGAAAATACACAAGTAGATCAACAAAACATGCTTGTTGAATCTAAGGGAAATTCTGAATCGTTACAGCTGAAGAATAAGTCCATACCCAAAGGCCTCATACCCCTTGAGAAGCTTTTTGATCAGAATGATGTGTTCAAGTCTCCTAGGATACAAGTTGATGATGAAGAGGTAGAGAGTTGTAACCTTGGTACAATAGCTATGCCAAAAATGATTAAACTTTCAAAGTTTCTTTCAGTTGATATGAGATAGGAATATATTGAGATGATGAAAAGGTTCATAGATGTTTTTGCTTGGATTTATGTTGATTTGAAGAAGTATGATCCTACTATCATTCAGCATACCATTCCCATTAAAGAAAATGAAAATCCTTTCAAGCAGAAGTTGAGGAGGATTAATCCACTTCTTATGCCTCTGATTGAGAAGGAAATCAAGAAACTCTTTGATGCCAAAATTATTGTTCCAATCATATTCTCAAAGTGGCTTGAAAACTTGGTTCCTGTCAGAAAAAAGAGTGGAGAAATCAAAATATGCATTGACTTCAGAAACTTGAATAAAGCCTCTCTGAAGGACAATTACCCTCTCCCAAAGATGGACCAAATTTTGCAGAACATTGTTGGTTCCCAAAGGATGTCTATGCTTGATGGCTTTCAAGGTACAATAAAATAATTGTGCATCTGGAAGATTAGGAAAAAGCAGCCTTTACCACACCATGGGGCACATTCATGTATGCCAAGATTCCCTTTGGTTTGATTAATGCAGGAGCTACCTTTCAGAGAGCAATGGACATTGCTTTTGCTGAAGAGAAGGGGAAACATGGTAAGTTTGAGAAAATTTATAAAGGTCCATTCAGAGTAGCTTCATTTCATGGGAACAACACTTACATTTTACAGGAGATGGATGGACAACCATTTGCTGGAGGGCCTGTCAATGGTAGGTTTTTGAAGCACTAATCTTCTTAAATTCTCCAGAGCATTCATTCCATTGTATATATTCCATTTTATATGTTTTTCTGCTAATAATGACAAGCTGAATCATCAAGCTTGAGCCTACGGTGAAGGCCATTAGAGTTTGAAGTAAATCTTGGAAAATTTCAAAGTTTTTTTTTGTTTTCAAGAAGATGGATAGCAGCACTGGAACTACTGGTTCTTTGGTGTGCCACTGGGGCACACCATCCCAAGTGAAGCCACTATTATCACTCAGAAAAATGAAGCGTCATTTGACAAAGTCATATAGGTTCATGTGTCAAAGGTAGGGTTGTAGGATTGATTTTTCATTACTTAGTCAAGGAAAATTTTAAATTTTTCTTATTAAGCTTACCCTAAGGTCTAAACCCACTCACTTTCTAATCCCCTCATGTCACGTCACTCATAATTCTCTGAAATTTTTCATTTCCCAAGGTTTTAGTACCGAAATGGTCATTTTAGCCAAGAAACCACAGTTTTGTAGCAAAATACACTGAGAAATGCCACTTTTCACTACGAAACAGCTGATACTTTCATAGCAAAAACACCCAGATTTACACTAAATACACTATGAAAGTGAGGTTTTATGTCTGTCATGTCAAGTTAGCTGTTAGGTGTTAGAAAATCATTTGAAAAGGATAATTTAGATACCATTCGAGTCAGTTAGGGTAAAGATCAAGGTACATGGTTAGGTCTGAAGTCATCATCACCATTTTAGGCATGTATGAGTCATCATTGTGTTGTGAGTGGGCATCGAACTTCAAAATATGTCCAAATTAAGCCATTTCTCATTCTTCGTTCCTTATTTGCGTGATATTGAGCTCTCGAGAGCATTTCATTAAGCCAAAGTTGTGGCTGGTATTTTCAAAGGTTGCAGATATCAGTGAACAAGTGAGGCAAAAAACTATCAAGCGAGGCAAAGAACTATCAAGCGAGACTGAGAAGACACTAAAGAAACTATGGCTGAAAAAATAAAGACAAATAAGGGTGCCCAATGTCTAAGATATGAGCCATCAAATATGAATCTGAACAATGAAGACCCAACAGCAGTAGAAGTCTTCAGAAGGACAGGATGCTCACAATTTTGTGAAAGACTACAAAGCTCTCATATACAGGTTTCCAAAGAATTTGCTCTAAATTTTAGTGGAACGGCTACTAAAGTGGGGATGCTCAATATTTCCATTACACCAGAGGTAATTGCAGCAACGACAAGGATTCCAAGGGGACAAGAGAAGTGGTTCAAAGGGTTCAAATTCAACATGGTGGAGTGCAAAGAATTTTTCAAGCCAGAAAACAGTGAAATGGACCTTACTAATGCCATTCCAAGGAGCTGCATGAAAGATAACTATTAAAAATTGTTGCTCATCATCCATAAATATTTTACTTGTGAAGGGAGATACCATAAAGTCTACTCTTACCATTTCAATCTTCTCCTACACTTTACTAGTAAGATATCTCTTGATTTGCCTTTCTATTTACACAGAAGTTTATCAAAAATGGCAGATAAGGTCCGAACAAAATCTAAAGAAAGTGAGACTTCATTGTTTCATCATGGTTTAAGTTGGTTTTAGATGAGCTCCAAATACTAGGGAGAGACTGGTCTTCATTTTTGTTTGTTAGTGGTTTTGAGTTGGATACTCTTACTCCTACAAGAAATCCTAAACCTAGGAGTATCCCATCACCCTTAGTGGCAGAACAAAGTGAACCAGTGGTGGAAAAACCAAGTGAACCAGCAAGAATAGAACCAAGTGAACTAGCCATGATGGAAACAAAGCAATTGCAAAGTTTTGATACACCTAATGTCTCACCTGTAAGACAAAAATCAAAAGTGGTCAAACCTACAAAACAAAAGCAATATGTGAGTAAACAAGGCAACAAAAGGATAAAAAGGAGTCAAACAATGGCTGTAGAAGTCATAACAGTAGCTAAAGGAAATTTAGGATATATATTACATGCCATTGATATTGAAGAGACTCCTATAGTCCAGGCTGAGGATATAGAAGAAGGTGGACAGAAACTAAAGAAAGCCAAATCTGCAAAGAAACTAGAAGGAGAAGATGCAGCAGGTTTTATGTTCAAGGCAAAAAATCCCATGACCAGGCATGCCAAAATTTTTTTGGAGAGCAGCAAAGAATTTCATCCAATGACTTGATACTAGCAAGCCACCACAAGACATCATTGATATTTCATCACTTGCAGAGAAAGATACAGTTAGCAAACCAAAGAAAGGAAAGGAGAAATTAATGGAAAAAACAGAGTTTGAACTCCTTGAAGCACAGTTGAAGTTGGAAAATCATGAAATTGTTGTTTTGAAGAAAGAAGCAAGAAAACACAATGTCCAGAAGGTTCAGTTTGAAAATATGAAAGAGATTTGGGAAGAGCGGGTTGACAGTGTTTCCAAGACCCTAGATAATACACATTAGTTAATCAAATAGACCATGCCATTGAGGAAAGAGGTGAAACATGTCAGGAGAATGAATTTTCAGTTGAAATCTACAAACAGAAAGTTGAAAGACCAGGTTAAAGACCTCCAGGAACTACTAGAACTAATCCATGAGGAATTGGAGAAGAAAGGCTTTAAAATGACAGTAGTTGAGGAGCCAATAGCTCAACTAATCACCAATTAGGAAGAAACACCTCAAGATTCATAATTTGAGTTGGTTTATGATTTTAAAGGTCAATAGAATCTTGGAAAAAAAAATTTTACAGTTGGAAGACACAATTTTGAAGTTTGAAAAAAATCTAGAAATAACACACTTTTCAATAGTTTCATAGTGTTTCCTAGGCTTGAAGCCAGGAAAACGCTACGAAAACACTGTAGCTTTCTTTTGCCTTTTTGAACCATTTTGGGGAGCTTCCAAGAGGAGGAAATCCCATGGAGGATATACAAAGGCATGAGGAATAGAATGCAAAAGGAAAAAATCAAAAAAATTGATGGTAAAGAGCATTTTTGTAACGCTACGAAACTGTCATACTTTCGTAGCGTACTATTTTGAAGCTTTATGAGCAAGTTTTTGTGTAGTTATGGATAGGTGGATACTTTCAAAGGTTCAAGGGACCTTTCCAACATTCATCCAAGACTTAAAGACCATGAGATGAAGACAACTCATCAGCCAAATCATGCGTTGAAGATAAGGTCCAGTTTTTCTAAAAAAACACGGTTTGTTTCCAGATTTAGAGGAGGTAAATTAAGATGTCATGTAGTGATGAGTCCCATCACACCCTATTCGAACGTGTGAAGGAATAGTTGTCAAATATGTAACATATATTAGGAGATAAGGTAGTTGATGTAATAATGAACAATTTGAGTCCTATTAGGAAAAGGACTATCAAATAGAATAACTGTCATTTTTTCATTAATGTAGATGTTATCTTGTTATGCAAGGTTTCATTAGAAAAAATTCGATGAATCTAGCCATGAGGGAGATTATCTCATCATGTAACAAGTCTATTAAAGGGAGGATATTCAAATTTTTATGGGTTGGAGATTTTTTGGCAATACTATAGCTTTATGTAAATTTACTGTTTTCAATAATACAGAGACTTGTTTCTTGATCAACTTGAGATTTTGATTAAGTTTTTCATGTTTATCTGACCTATATTTCTATGTGTACCATTTGCAATGGTTTTCATCTTTAATACTCAGAATTCATTCATGTAATTCTCTGACTTCCTTTATAGATGAATTAACTGTGTTATTTCCTGTTTTCATGTCTGCTTACCTTTGCTAAAAAATCTTACCTGCCTCAGCTTCCATGTCAAGTGAACTTACTACTGAACTACTGAACTTGATGACTCCATAAGCCCGATGATTGCAGACTTATACTCTTTTCAACTTACATATATCACAAGAAAGTTGTTTTACAAGTAGAGTTAGCCATCTAGATGCATCTTTATTCAATATCATTAACCCCTTTGAGAGAGCCCTCTCAGACATAAGAGGCTAAGCTTCAGTTGCAAGATTGGTTTGAAATAATTACATGAAGTTGTCTGATTAGCAGCCTATCAGGTGCAATTTTGTGATAACAGCTCCCATTCAAAATAATTAATTATTTTAATAAAACCCCATCTAGGTGGAATTTCCCAAAACATTTTTTGGGTATTCTGGAATACATGTGTCTAATCCTCCCTACAAATTTTTAGACTCAGAGCACATCTGATGCTACCAAAAATCAACACTCCCTCTTAGCGAGGAATGTGATCTAGTAATGCATCTTGCTGAAGCATCACATTGACTTTGTAACATCTCCCTCTGTGTATTTGATGCTTGAAATAACTATCCACCAACTACTGCGCTACTGATGCTTGAAACTGTTATCCACCAATTACTGCATTTTGACCCTGCATATTATTGCCAACTACATCTGCACTACAACTCTGTTGTTGCTGCTACAGTAGAAAAACATCCAAAATTATTGAACTAAGTGTTCAACATGATGTATCTGATACTAAAGATCTGACTGATTCTAGATTCTACGCCGACCCTCTGAATTTGTTGTGTTGCTACTGAATCTATGTTGTGCCTTGCTGCACTGGTGCCAACTCTGCTCTACACTACTTAGATGCTGACGCTCTCTAGCCATTGCACTGTCACTCCAACACTCCTCTACACCAACTGACACTGGTCCACCCTGCTAATTTTGATATGGGCTCCCGTAGAAAGGTATTGATCCAAGAGGTGGACTCCTTAGGGATCCTGCCCATTTGTAGTTCTTTCAAACTATATTTCTAGATCACCCTAATTTTCCCCTGGAGATATGTGGGAAATCATGGTGAACTCCTCTTCTTCGATCCTTACAATTGCAGCCTGCAGATCATGTTTCTCATCCTTGTCCTTCTTATTGTGAGGATACTACGTAGCGTAGTGACCCATTTCACATCGAAAAAACTTGATCTTTGATACACACCCTTTTCACCTCCACTGCTCCTACTGCCGCTTAGATGCAAGGGTTACATTCTCTTCCTCCTCCATGGGCTTCGACCCACTGCTACTACTGCCATCAAGTTTTCACATGATCATATCTCCCCTCATCTCTTCCTGTTGAAGAGATGCCCACATCTAATCCCAATCAGGCAACCTTTCTCTGCCCAGTATGCTTTGGACGAAGACTTTCCATTCATCTGATACAAAGTTTAGATCCAATCTGACAATCTTGGTGGCCTGAGGTGCTCATCTAATAGTTGCCAACTGATCTCCAGTTTCCTGAAGCTTTGCAAGGAATTGATCAATGTGTTCTCCCTTCTGTATCCTCATAGATCACATCTTCTCCTACAAGTACATCTTCCGTTGCTCGAAAGATCCTTGATACAACGTAGCTAAGGCATCCCACATCTCCTTGGTCATCCCTTTGCCATCGATGTGACATACTACATGATCCCTCACTCCATCAAGGATTAAATGCTTAGCCTTCACCATATTCTTCTTGCAGGCTTTCAATGGATCTGCATCAACATGGAAAACTACCACATTCTCTATAAAGGCCTTGAGATCATGCTCATCTAACAGACATGTGATCATAGCCTACCAGATCACATAGTTGGATGCACCATCCAACCAATTTTGATCTCTCAACCCAGTTGCTGCCATCTCTGTCGACTAAATGATGTCAAACTTCTCCCTCTTTCTCCTCTGTGCAGCTGCTGCATTTTCCTATCCATTCCCTGCTGGAGTATGTAGATCCGCTCCTCGCTACTGCTGCTCAATAACTAAGAATTAGAATTCCTTGGAAAGGAAGTCACTGAGTAAGAAATTCCCTCAAGAATGTCTCCTTCTTCCTTCTGGTGTTTTTTTTCCCACAAAATGCTGCAGAAAAACTGCTTCCCACAGAAAACTACTCTGTGCTAAAGCTACCTCTGCGCTACTCCCTCTGTCGCTGACAAATCACAAACTGGAAATCTTACTGCTTTGTAAACTCACTCAGAGAGAGATTTTCCTCAAGAATATTTCCCTTTTGGCTTGGACTACACAATCCCTTAGGGATTTGATCTGCTACCTAAGCAGCTATTCGATCTCCCTCCTCTTCAACGTTGAGTTCTTTTGATATGCTCTCTTGCTTCACTTGCACTGCTCTGATACCATGTAAAAATTCCTAACTCCCACAATCCTATTGCAACATATTGATTTACATCTCCAACTTGATAAATTATGCAAGTTATTTACTGTGTTCTACAAGTAAATACTGAAGAAAATACATTGCAACCTTCACTAAATAAACTACAGAAAATAAATGTGAAAACAAGATCTGAGCAAGAAACTTAGAGACACATTACATCATTATTTTTGGACTAATGTCCCCAGAAAAACCTAATGCAGGAAAACTAGTGCAGTAGTTGAGGGATATTAAGAAGAAGTTTCTGAATACAAATGGATGCCCAAATTTGGTTATCCACAGAGAATATGACTGATAGAGAATTAATGAGAATTACCTCACACTAACACTAGAAATCGGGCACTGACCCAACACTGAACTGGACAGCCCCGTGTTGCCTCTACGCAGATCTGCGTCACTCTACCTGGGGACTAAGTCACCTCCTTATACTGATCGTTCTACTAGCCAGATGCTAATATTCTGCCCCTCTGGTCTCACACCCTGTCACTGGATCTGAATTATCCTCATCAAAATTTCAGATCTCCTCAAGGCTTCAACGCTGCCTTTGCCTGGCACTGTGTTGGCCAGCATAACCCCTACATTGCCTCTTATGCGTTCTCTTCTCTTCCTTCTCTGCGATGTATTCCCAGCTTAGGAAAATATATTCCAACTGAAACTATCATTTCCCCTCACTTAAATCGAATCAACTCGATGATCTTCTCTGGCTTCTCTGTGCTACTCACTTGAGAAAATTGATCTCTAGACTCACTCAGTGTGTTTTCCAAATGCCCATCGAAGTCCTTCTTATAATCTTCTTGTTGGATAACCAATGGCCCAGATTAAAACATAATCAACGAATTAGATCATTTGACTCGATTTCCTTCCTTTTCTAGAAGTTTCATGCTAGTTGTATTAATGTACTTTAATTATTTTAATTTCCTAATTTTAGATTTAGGCTCCCATTAAAAATAATTTATTATTTTAATAAAACCCCATTCGGGTGGAATTTCCCAAAACGCTCTCTGCGTATTCTGGAATACACGTGTCTAAGCCTCCCTGCAAAATTTGAGACTTAGAGCACATCTGATGCTACCACGAATCAACATATCCATGGTCATTAAGGTTTACTAAGGCACTCACTTGTGCTATCCCTCTTGAGCTTACAATAGGTTTCCTCTTCTCGGGTCCATGGTGTCTGTAACAGAGAACACTTGTCATGGACCTATCCATTTGGTTCAGAGACTTATCAATCCATTCCCCCAAGGATCTATGGTCCATAAGGTCTTCAATGCCTTATCGAGATCAGCCACATTTCGACTTAGAGATCTACAGGTCTCACCCAAGGACCAAAAATTCACCGCAAGCATATAAGAGTCACCATGACACATATGGTGCCAAAAGGACCGCAAGGAGATTGACACTCCTCAAAGAAACAAAGATTCCTTCCCATAAGTTTTATTACAAACAAGAGCCTTATGGATAGACACATAATGGATAAGATCACGGGCCTACAAACATTCCCCTTTTAGGGATAAGGAATTCCAGACATGCCTACACAGATAGTTGTCAGCCACCCTTTGCTAAAGGTTTGGTGACCCCCGAAGGGCTTCCAATTCTCACATTGCACACCATAATATTAACTCAATGCGCATTACAACCACACTGTGCTTATCTACACATATAATTTTTCTCCTGCATAATAAGCAAGAACACAATAATTTATGAAAGGTTTCCATACAACTCACTAATAGAGTTTACCCGTATATCAATAACCACTTGCAAAGTACCAATCAAGATGAGTAACATGGCTATAGCCAACCTTCCAAGGCAAGATTTACCACATTATCACAACACTAGGACAACAGATAGAATATGGCTCCCCACCTTGAGAGATTCAACTTCAATGTATATATAACAAAAATGCATCTTGCAGGAAGTGCAGGGGTATCAAATCAAGTCAACCCAACTCATGAAGGCATGCCATACACCATAGGGCACATATATCTTTACGACCAAGTCCTGGGTAAAATGGATGTGTAGACCCACCACTAGGGTACACATCACTAAAGGCATGAAGAAGCCACTCATATAAAATCACAAGGCAATAAGAATGAGAGAGAAGGAAATGCTCATCATTATCACATTACACAAATCATGTCAATGCAAGTTGTCTTCAATGTAATCATCATATTGTAATAAGAATAAATTCTCATGCTAAATATCGTTGCAATAAAATCGAGATTCTTGTAGGCTATTCCAATGCCTTGAAACATTTCATTGTATGTTAGTCAATTATGTAATAATAGTAGCACATTCATGTATTTTGCACAACAATACCATTTCAAACCAAAAATGTATCACACATTCATTATCATGAAACATACATAAAAAACACTTACCTTCTCCACCCAATCATAGATAGCTACAACCAGTTCTCTCTTGCAATTATCACCCCTAAGTCGGACTCTAGATACTGAGATGGCTTGCTCAAGGGATTGTATACCAACTGCTGGCTAAAACATGGACTCTAGAGGTCCTCCTACCTCCACCCACCAACCAAATAGTAGTTAACAAGTCTTTAGGGAATTGAGAGGACTACTACCTCCACCCTCCAATTGTTCAACAACTAATGAGCTCTAAGGGATCAAGAGGCTTCACCTCCACCCTGAACTTGTCACACAATGATTCCACCCATTGAGGGGACTTGAGAATACATTGTCAAACTGAATGAAATAAGCAAATGAGACTCCAAAACTTCCTGCCAGGAATTCAAGGGTTAAACCTCTACCTAGGCTGTTAAGGGACATTAGAGAAAACCCATCTCCACCCTCTAACCCCCCAGGGTGTCCTGAGATTTACCCTCACCTGGAGAAGCTCCTCTTGTACCCCTATTACTAAACCAGAAATAAAACAACTCCTCTGAGAGCCCTGGAACATACCAGAAGTGCTTCCACTGTTAAACTGCACTGTCAATAAGTTCTTCCTCTGTCTGCCAATGTACGAACATTCTTCCATTTCCCAACCCATGCTCCATTGTGTTTTGCTAGTCCTTTGCTTCAGTGTTGTCAATCATCTTGAGCGTTCTAAATTGCTCTGCATTTTTCCTCCTTCCTACCCAAAGTGTCCAACAACAGAATTGAAGATCCACCTCTCGTGGTTGTGCATGCACCCTTGTGTCTTATCGTCCACGGTGGTTCTTCTCTGTGATTTCTCACCCAATTTACTATTGCCTAATTCTCTGCCTAATCCTTCTCTTAGTGCGTTTGTTTTTTCCTTTTCCTTTCCTTACCTGCATGCTTCCCTATGCGTGATCGCTGACTTCCACATGTCCTTTCTCCTCTCCTCCATGAGATCAAGATCCTCATTAACTTCCTCTTCTGGCCAGTGCCCTGTGCTGCCTGCGTTTTTCATTAAATTTTGGTCTCTCCATTGTATTGTACATTGCTCAAAGCAACATGGGTCTATGTACTTTTTTGTAGCCCATAAATTGAGAACACCGGTGCTATTAAAAATACAACAACTAGCCTTCAATGGTTGTCCCAAAACAATCTAATTTCTCTAGCAGCAAATAAAATGAACATCTCAAGCATCTTGCCACTCAATCTCTAAAATCCGAGTCCATCACTAAGTCCCATTTTTAATTTGAAAATCAAAATACATAAATGTTTTTCATGGAGTTCATAAGCCAATCACAACCAAAGTTCTCACATAGATGCTTAGTAAAGTTTTCTTTCCCAAGCTGAAATATAATGATGAAGTATAAGGAGAGAGAGGTAATCACTTTAGAAAAAAAAAATACCTTCCTCAGATACAATCTATATCGAGACCAGTCAAGATTATCGTGAATTTGCCCTTGAACCCCAACCTCATGTTGATTTGCCTTTCATCTTACATCAAATGTTAACCCAACCCATCAGGGCCTTTTCAAAGAAAGGGATACTCGTGAATTTACCTATAACACATGGACATTCATATGTCGGATTAAATTGCCTACATTCGAAGAGGTTGGTTCATACATGAGGGTTTCCACTGTCTTGGGCTTAACGGCCGAGTCTCTGCCGCCAGATTCATCCTTATCAGAGTGCTGGCCAGAGACTCCGCCAGATTCATCCTTATCAGTGTGCTGTCCATACAGGGGCTCCATTCCACCCGTCCCGGAGGAGGGTTGATTGCGGGTCAGTTCCGCTGCGATCGTGTCCTTGAAAGAGCCCCTGAGGGTTGATTGGGGGACAGTTGCGCTGCGTCGTGTCCTTGAAAGAGCGCGTTTCAGCTTGCGGCTAGGAGGGCGCCGCCATATTGTGGTGGAGAGTCAGCAGTCGGTTCACAATCCTGCCTGCGGCGGAACAACGATGGCAACGAAACCCTAAAACAAGTAGGGTTGCAGAGCCCAAGTTCCCAAAGCATTTTCTAATCCAAGAAGCACATTTTCAGTGTCTAGATAAAATATTAATTTCGTGATAGTTATTGAAATTTATAAACAGTAACTTAACTTATATGAGTAAAGTTTTTATTTATTCTTTTTTTTTTCAAATTTTGATGATGTGAATCATTTCAAAACGGATCAATTTCTGGTTTATTTTAATGATTTAAGTCACAATTTTTTTTATGACCAAGTTAAATAAACTAATTTTTATGAGTTAAATACCATTTTTAATTAAAAACCTTATCCACTTAATTTGGAATCTGGACCAGCATATTGATTGGGTTACACATCGAATTAAAACTTTAAACATGTGAATATGTGATCAGAATGGGCACAAATTCAAATCATCAAACGCATTTATTTTGTAATGGTGTAAAAAGTATCACCCGGAGGAGGATGCAGAGTCCTGCGACTGCTCCTCCACGACAAGCGAGGGCAAACTTAAAGGGTTGTTAAATTTTTGAATCACGAAACTGTATGACATTTTGGGGCTATACGAAAGATATACATTTAGAAGAAAACCCTAAAAATATGTTTCAGAAACTGAATCGATGCAAATTTCTATGAGTTCTGAACAGAAATTTACATGTCAAATTCAAATAGATAGCATTTATTTTGGGCAAATTATTTTATATTATTGAGTCAAGAGGGCATTCTGCAGGTCAGTATGACAATAATGTACTTCAAAATAAGTCTAATGGATAGCTTTTATTTTGGGCAAATTAGTTTGTATTATTGAGCCAAGAGATCCATTCTATAGGTCAGTATGACAATAATGTGTAAGTATCAAATTAATGTTAGCCTTTCCTTTATCATATACCTTGAATTTACAACATTAAAATTCCAATTTAATATATGAAAGTTATCAATTTATCATTGTTATATTGTTATTGTTATTATTATATTATAAAATAAGCTTATGTTAAAAAAAAAAAACTATCTTATTATTTTTTTTATTAATTTTTGTTGGGTAATTAAGATAAATTTGACTTCGTCAAATTACTGGTGATGTTGGAGCTCCATGTTTATGAAAATTCATGGTATTCATGTGGAATATAACTTATTTAAGGGGGATTAATACATCTATAGACCTATCAAGGACCAAGATGGATCAAATCTCTTTGCATATTAAAGTATTTGCATTTCAAGAAATTTGATCCCTCTTAGAGGGTGTAGTTAAAGATGGATCTAGGCTGGTATTATATAACAACCAATTATTATTTCTATTATTATTTTAGTTGGGTAGGTAAGGTAAACTTAACTTGCTCCAACTGCCCAGTTATTTTATTTTGGAGCTTCATGTTATTGAGAATCCATGGTATTGCCCATAATATTCATGTGGAATATAACTTATTTAGGGGATTAATCCATCTTAACGATAAATCTATCAAGCTCTATGTTTATGAGAATCCATGGTAATGCCCATGATATTCATGTGGAATATAACTTATTTAAGAGATTAATCCATCTTAACTATAGACCTATCAAACAGGGAAAAAAAAAAATCAAATCTCTTTATATATTAAAATATAATAAATCCTTCTAAACATATAATAAATTCATAATTAAAATAAATCTAAAATAATATTATATAACAACAAACCAGAATCATATAATCCTTATCCTTATTCACCGTTAACGAATGTAATTAAGAAATGTGGATTAAAACGAGGATAGAATGAATCTGACCGTTTCGTTTGTGAATAAATCTAATTATTTGGTGAATCGAAATCCAGTAAATTATTTGTTCGGATATTATTGGAATATATTATTAAATTAAAAAATAAAATTTCTGACCTGAAAAGTGAATATTGAATTATACAAAGAATGTGTGTGTATTTTGCGTAAAAAATAAAAATTCTGAACTGAAAAGAGAATACTGAATTATACAAAGAATGTGTGTCTATTTTACTTTTGAATGAGGTTGAATAAAATTATTCCTTAACACTTTATTAATTATTCCTGATTTCATTTTAGACTCATACTCTGTTCGTTGTGTATCTTAATGAGGAGGCAAGCTTTCGATGCCATTTTTTGTGTTTCTCCTTCATTGCCTTTAGAGTTGGTTTTTGTTTGACAGTGTTGTAATTTTACAAATACACTAAATTTCTGTGAATTATTACAATAAATAAAGGTAAAGAACGTGATATTATAGAAATAGAGATTGGAAAATTATTTGTTAAATTAAATATGAAGAGTTTCCGCAATATATTATAAGATATCATTTTTGGGATTCAACTGCTTTAAGTCATTCATCTATGACCATTTTTATGAGAGGTTCTATTTCATTTTTCCAATAGTTTTTTTTAATGTCATTTTATTTTTCTAATAATTATATATAATGAAGTAACATTTTTTTTGGTAAGTTAGACCTTAGTGAAGCTATAATGTTAAAAAATAACACTTTGAAGAGTGACTTAACATTTAAAAATGTCTTAACAACACATTCAATCACCATCACTATTAATTTTAATAAGTTGTCAAAATTATCCATTTAAAACATTTTTACACACTTTAAATCACTCTGAAATTGAAGAATAACTTAACATCTAAAAAAGTCTTAACAACACACCCAATCACCATTACTATTAACTTTAATAAATTGTCAAAATTATCCATTTAAAACACTTTAATGAGTAATTTCTTTAATTGATTGGATATCGAAATCGCTTTCGCTCACGCACAACATAAATCCAGAAGCAATATTGAAAATAAAAGACCGTGAAAGCTTGCATTTATACCAACATACCATTATATACTTTATAATTATATTTTATTATAATAATATTTTAAATCATATTATTACATTATAAGAAATAAGAAGCAAAAGAAATAATAAGCTTATAATTTCCATATTTGTATGAAGTATAGTATAAGTGACACAATAACATTAAACTACTTAAAAAAAAAAATACGAGTCCATGACTCTAGTTTTAACTTGGTATACAAAGTAAAATAAATTCCGTAATGTAAAGCCAGCGCCATGCTGATGTCTGCATTGTTGCAATTCTGGGACTCAATGCTATGTATCTGACAACAGCACCTCGTTAATAAATGGGGATGCTCAAGTTATCAGCATGTGATGTAAAGGCAGATGCCTGCTGCTTCACTGTTTGCAGTGAATATACTTAGTTATCCACCACAAGATTTCCTCAGAGTTTTCGTGGCTTTAGCTGATGTTGAATGAAAGGAACATGCAAATTTCTACGGAACTTCCATGGTTTCAAATTTCAATCATGGAAGAAACAGTAGAAAAACAAAGAAAGAAGAGAGGGCCAAAACCTGGAGATGATTGTAGAAGGAGATATCAGTACACGTTTCCTGAGAAGGACATGGTCAAAATTAGAAGTGTTTTCACAGTTTTGTTCTTCAAGCTAATGCTGAAATAATGTACACAGATGCAACAGAGGTCAAGATAACTAGAAGAAAAATACCCAAACATACAAGATTTTTAAAAAATTAAATAAAATATTTATTCTCTTGGAAGTGTATACAGAAAAGAAAGCAGAATGAGAATGAAAAGAAATAGATAAGCATACCTTGGCAAAAGAACTATAGTACTGTGGAGCATCAGCAGAACCTGTGGGGGAACCAACAGAGTCTTTTTTAGTACCCTTAGACAGTGATCCAGTTAATCCCACATTGTAAACTTCATTTCCATTTGGCTCAAATAGCCCATAATTCATCTCGGAGGTTGGGCCAGGCTTCATGTCCTCATTGAATAATGCAAACAGGTAAGCCTGCAAAACAACATTGGGTCTCAAAGGAGTCCCCTTGTTCTGAGCCAGCAGCTGAAGCAAATTTCCATTATAAGTCTGGGCATTCTGAAGAGTTGCACCTGGTTCATTGGCATCACCCTTTGAAGGCCATCCAGTTTCAGAGACTATAACTTCTAGATTAGGATATCCTAGTGCAGATAGTGCAGAATAAACTGCATCAACCTGTGCATATAACATGTTGCTATAGACAACATTATTGTTCGTGTCTACGACATTTGCATTTGGTTCGAATAGCACATAAGCCAGGGGTATCTCGCTTGGGCTTGCTTTGTACGCGAAGTATGGATAAGCATTTATGAAGAAAGGAGAACCAATCTGAGACAGGAAATTCAAAAGCGGTTCCAGTAGGCCCACCTGATCTGGGTGAAATGAACCAGCAGATGGTGGATATGAAGTATTAAGTACAGAAAGAGCATGGGGAGTGGTAATTTTAATATCCGTGTCTGCACCAATGCTGACTAGGGCCGAATGAATGTTTTGCATTGCAGGAACTAGGTTTGCCATTAACTGTGTGTCAGTTCCTGCGAAAACCTCGTTCCCTACTGCTATACCTGTGATCATTGTGGCTGGTAAGTAAGCTTGAATGTTTGCACTGACCCATTCAGTGGCTGAGTTTGGATCTGTCAAGCTGGCAACGATGTCACTTCCCACTCCAACAATTAATTCTATACCAGTGTTTGCAAATGCTTGCAGGACAGTTGCATTTACAGTGTAGAGTTTTATTCTGTTGATATTGCTGGTCTGCAAAAGACCCACTACTAGTTCCGGTGTTGGCAAGTCGTCTGCAACTTGTCCATAGTTGATTCCTGTTGTGGTGGCACTTGTGCTGGACAGAGCATTTGAAAGAGCCAGTCCTGGAAAAGATTTAACGTCAAGTATAAGATGCAGTATCCTGATGTAAACAGAAATGCAAGAATTAAGATAATTTCTATAAAGTAGGACAAATCCCATTGACAGTGGAGGAAATGTCTCATAGACTGCTGTGCAAAGCACTTCCAAGATGCTGCCTGTTGAGGCACAGTTTTATCCTTTCGTTTCACTACCTATCAGAAGGACTCTCAGATAATGACATATGGAAGACCTCTCAAGCCCTCACGAGGACACAGGTGTTAACATCCATGGAGTTATGTTTTAGCCCCTATCCTTTTGTTTCAGTGCATATCAGAAAGACTCATAAAAGATGACATATTGAAGACCTTTGAAACCAGGGTGATAACATGGATGCCCAGAATGATCTTTCAACCCTAAACTTGTTTTACCAGCACCGAAAGACTAAAAAACAATAAGAAAAAAAGATGTAAGGTTTTAGTTTAAGGAATGCTCTGGATGGTAAATATGATGGACTGAAACCATTTTTCCTCTTTTGAGTTTACTTTTGCATCAAAGATAGATACTTTGAAGAGGAGCAACACTTGCAGGAGCCAGTATCTCTTGAAGAAGACATTCAGTTCAACAAGTGGAAAATGTCTAGATTTGTGAAAATGCTCTTCATGGGAATTCATAGCCAACATTCACAATCCGCTAGTGTGAACCTCTTAATCCATGGTAAAACATAATAAGTACCTAACAACATAGCTCCCTAACAAACATAGACTTACGAGTTTGCACCCCCTTCAAACTCAAAATCTAAGGCTCTCAAACCTTATGGCTCGATTGATCTTAAAAGGAGCCAAACAGGGAAGAAGACTGGGATCTCATGGTCTTCCATTGAGCAGCAAGGCCCTATTGATGCATAAAATTGTCCCAACTTAACAAACCCTACAAGGCCTCTACAGCAGAATATGCAAATAAAAAGGCTGAAGTCAGAATAAAAAAGAACCGAAACCACCCGACTTGCAGAAAATAATCAGTAAAGATGGGTGCCTGATAACCATAGAGTAATGTTTCAAGCCTAAGCTGCATCAACTTAAAATAAAAAATAAAAAATTGAAGATTCATTCGGTGTAAGTAGTGCCGTGGGGAGGAAACCAGGTCTTGTTTTATATATACTTTCATCGAAGAGAAATCCTCTCCAATGGATAGCAATACTGTAAGGAGCCATGAGTATCTTTGTTAAATAAGACCTGCTTCATCTCAGAAAATGCTAAAGATTCAGGAAGATGGTCTTCATGGGAATTCATGGACAACATTCATGAAGATGGTGTTCATGGGAATTTATAAGACAACATTCAAAAGTGGCCAGTGTGGACCTCCTCAGCAACAGTAGGAACATGGATGTTTGATAAGCACAAAGCTACCTTTATATACAGTCAAACTTAACCTTGAAATCTATGACTCTGAAAATGCTTCATACAAGAAAAATGATAGCGCATTGAGAAGTGTCAATCCAGTAAGGTCCTAACCAACGCTTCTTGACTCATCCATTAAGAATCCACAACTTGAGAGAATGTGAAAATGCAAAACAAAACGAACAGAATGCAAACAAATATTTACCAGACAGCAAAACCAGAGCCCACAAGTAGCTCATTCCTAGACTTCCTCTGCCCATTAGTGAAACTCCCATGGCAGCAGCCTCTACGTGCCCAAATTTTCTCGCACGCAGAAAATTGCGAGAAATTAATGGAGTGGGTCTTGCTGGTGCTGTGATAGCACATATGCTCTTCGCTGGTACTCAATATTGCACAGCGTTAGTGATAAACGGTGTCCCTCCGACTGGATAGCAACTGAAAGGGTGAAAGGTGGGCAAGAAATTTTCCAGGGCTCTTCTATGGATACGAAGCATCCAAAATTTGATAAATGACAAGGAATTTGCAAACTTGGTAAGGAATTTGTAAAAATCAGAGATGTAATTCACCAATGTCTAATTCAATCTTACTCATAGAATAAATGACAAGGAATTTGCAAACTTGATAAGGAATTTGGGAAAATCAGAGATACAAGTCATCAATGTCTAATTCAATACTAGACATAGAATTTATAGGCAACTTTGCTTGGGTTGTGGCCAATTCGAAAATGAATCAAGCAATCTGATGCACGTTTGGACTCTTCCTAGACAGTTATTAAAGTTTAGAGTTCAGATGTGAAAGGATAGGTAGTTAAATCGTTGGAACATAATAATATTATTGTAATGTATTGCTTTACTGTATTGTATTTCAGAGTCTGGGTAAGTCCACAAATCTGTGGGAAACTATTTTTTTTTTTTAATTTTGTGTAAATTTTTATTCGAGATGAAATATAGTGGGGTTCTTAAACAGGGGATTTATTTAAAACAGGGGAGTTATTTAAAATAAAATAATTTAATTATTATTATTTTTTTTTCAAGGAAGTTGAAATTTAAATATAGTGGAGTTATTAAGCAGGGTAGTTTAGATAAATGTCTTTTTTGATATCATTAAGATTGGGTGTTTTGAACCAACTAATGTGGTTTATCCTCAGGATAAGGTGAAAAGTCAATCGATTTAATTGAATAAATAGTGTGGATGCATCATTCTTGATTTAATTGAATAAATAGTGTGGATGCATCATTCCTGATATTAGCTGAAGAAAACAACGCATCATTCCTGATATTAGCTGAAGAAAACAACTAGCCGTTTAAGACTAGCCGTTAAACTAGCCATTTCCTCAGGATAAGGTGAAAAGTCAATCGATTTAATTGTATAAATAGTGTGGATGCATCATTCCTGATATTAGTTGAAGAAAACAACTAGCCGTTTAAGACTAGCAATTAAACTAGCCATTTTAACGGCTAGTTTTCTTAATCCTAATGATGTGATTAATTCGAAAAAAGATTTATCTAATCTATGGATCACAAAAGTCTCAGATCAATCAGGGTAGTTTTTTAAAATTTTGGAAGTGAAATAAATAAATTTATTGAGAAATAAATATAATAAGATTTTTAAATTTAAGAAATGTTTTAAAAAGATAAAATTTAATTTGGAATATAAAAGTTTGAATTTAAAAATGACAATGTTTTAAATGATTTAAAATTATAATAAAAAATGATAGAATATAATTTTACAATTCTAAATAATTAAAAATTTAAATTTAATAATATATCAATTTGATAAAGCATATTAAGTGAATGTGAAATTTTATATTGTTTTTATGAACTAGTTCAATTATTTAAGTTAAAACGCAAATAAACACAAATATGATTAGAATATCAATGCTAGTAAGAAAGACAATTATGACAGTATGATTGGCTAGAATTCAAATGTTAGGTATCAATTTGATAAGTATATTAAGTGAATGTGAATTTTTATATTGTTTTTATGAATTAGTTCAACTATATAAGTTAAAAGGAAAATGAGCACAAATAGGATTAGAACATCAATATGAGTAAGTAAGACAATTATGATAATATGGTAGGCTAGAATTCAAATGTTAGGTATCAATTTGATAAATAAATTAAGTGAATGTGAATTTTTGTATTGTTTTTATGAACTAGTTTAACTATATAAGTTAAAAGGCAAATGAACACAAATATGATTAGAACATCAATGTGAGTAAGAAAGACAGTTGTGACAATATGGTTGGCTAGAATTCAAATGCTACGTATCAATTTGATAAGTATATTAAGTGAATACGATTTTTTATATTGTTTTTATGAACTAGTTCAACTATATAACTTAAAAGGAAAATGAACACAAATAGGATTAGAACATCAATGTGAGTAAGAAAGATAATCGCTACAATATGGTTGGTTAGAATGCAAATGTTAGGTATCAATTTGATAAGTATATTAAAAGTGAATGTGAATTTTTATATTGTTTTTATGAATTAGTTCAACTATATAATTTAAAAGGCAAATGAACACAAATAGGATTAGAACATCAATGCGAGTAAGAAAGACAATCGTGAGCCAATTCAAACGTTAGGGTTGGAAGCTAGTTACATGGATACAAAAATAATATTTTCACAAGGCAAATAATCACAAATCTCCTTTTATAAAATACAAATCTAAGTAATTATGAGCATAAATGTATATTGAAAGCCAAGTAATTGGAGTTCAATGCTTTTACAAAAATATATGAAACAAATAACTTAAATATTTTATATTCTAACTAATCTATGTATTTGCTTTTTTCTATTAGAATTTGGTTATATAATTTTTGGTAAGATCATGGTTTTTTATTATTTAAAATGTGTTTTTTAATGTATAAATGAATTCACAACTCATTGGAATTCAGTGTTTTTGGAAAACCCATGGAGCACTTAGATTATGCAAATTTCACAGCACATACTTGTGATTTTAACAAATTTTAACAAAATTGATGAAAAATATACCCAAAAAAGATACCAAAATGTTACCACTATTTATTTTTGATGAATTTTATTTGAATTCGATTAAAAATTTATTGAAATAGCAAATTTAATTTATTAAATCTATATAAATTGAGTAATCTTTGAAAGGACTTATTAACTATCTTGCACTCTTGTGCCCTTGCCATTGAAGAAACAAAACCATTTGCTTTTGTCCAAAAGATACCATAGGTCTTTAAAAATATTACAAAGCTAGGACTTATCAGCGAAAGAAATTGCCATGAAAACAAGAGAAAGATTAACAACTTTCATATGCTTAGACATGCTAAAACAACATGATGTAAAAGAAACTTCAACATTAAAAAAAATAAGAAGAGGTGGAGACATCCACATCAATAGCCACAGGGTCACCAAGATTGTCTACAGGAGATCCCTTTCCACGTATGATGACCACCTTGCTCCTTGCCAAATATTTGTGCATAGGTTTGAAATGCACCTAGAGCTCATCCATCATAAAAAAATATTTCTACTTTTGCATCATTTCATTCGAGAGAACTCGACCTAGGAGCATCTTCAATTGCTAGTTGAGATCCACAATATGCATGTATTGATTTTGATGCCCCCTCACATGGTTTATGTTAGGTACCCACCCAACCATTGTCACAATGACCTCAAAGTTGAAGTGACAACCACACTTTGTGATTGTTTCCTCCTCCACCTCACGAAATTCCCTTTGGACTTTGGTTAGAGTTTGCATGTGGAGGAGCTAAGCTGAAGATTAGGCTTTACCTCTTACACACAATCCCTAGTAAAACCTTTGCCCAACAACACGACGACAAGGCTTGGCCTGCTAATAAGTCATGTTTCTTGTTGTTTTGAGAGAGGCCGAGACTAATGTTTTACCAAACCACAAACATGCGAGGGGGCCTAGACCAGAAGAACTAAGGTATCTCCACAAACTATAGGCAACCATAGTTTGTGAGTGTTCTGGTGCACTATGACTTGCAACAATTTCCATGGTCTCCTCCAACTCATACCACCAAACGAGAGGAAGGAACTTCAAGAACCCAAATTGAAACCAATGATGGGTGTGAGGACACAGATCGAGAGGGTTGGTCCAACCACCCAAAGAACTCCCTAACAAAGCATGATTGTTCTAGCATGAGTAGATAAGAAATATCAAATCCAAATTGACATGTAGTGAAGACCTTTACGAACCAAAGTACGAACCAAAATGGGTGAACTTTGGGAACCCTTCAAATCCAATGCCATACAAGGGAAATTAAATTTTGTGAATAACTTGCAATGGTTAAAGAGGGTGGCGAGAATGTCTTCTTTAAATGAGTTTAATGAATATCATAAGTTGCAATGTCTTCTTTAAATGAATCTTAAGATAATGATAGCTACTCAACCTTAACCCATTACCTTCCTTATGACCATCAAAATAACAAAGCATAATAATTTTATTAAAAATTATACCACCAAATTTCAACCAAAACTATAATAAAAATAAAACCTAATAATTTCATCCAATTTAAAAAAATGAAAAACATAACCATTAAACTTGTGCAAAATAAAACTGTTTTATTTTCATTGAATAATAAAATAACAAAGCAATTTTATATTATGCGAAACATGATTGGTGGAAAAGCAACAGTAAATAATAATAAAGATCTGATTATTAATAAATAATAAAGCTCGATTAAAAGCAGCATCGAATTTGATCGCTTTTGCGAATAAATCTGATCGTCTGGCGGTGGCATCCTATCGTTATTGAATTGAATTTAGTATGAAAATTACTTTTAACGTCAAACTCATGCCACGTAGATATTATATTAAAAAAGGATGCGTTGCGTCACGATATTTTTTTTTCCAATTTGACGGTGAAAAAGTGCAAATAGCGCCGTCCATTAGGTTAAAGTGTCCACGTGGACATAAATTATTCGTCGAAATACTGCATGCGCGGAGCTGGAATTACGAAAGTCTTATTGTTTTTTAATAAATAAAAAAAGAAAAGATTATATTTCGAAACGGAATATTCCCAGCAACGATCAAATTAAGGGCTGTGATCTGTTTGCAGAGTCATCGGAAATCTGATAGTCCGCATTTGACTCTGTGCGCGGGAGTAGGTGATGACACATATGAACTATTAGTGAAGGCTGCATTTGGCCCCAGCGGTGGGTCATATTGTGCAGACATTTACGAATGTTAGTTCTCTTAGGTGACTCTTCAATCGTGATAGTCATATCTCTCTTGCCCTTTCTATTATTTATATATATATATGAATTATATAGATGAAAATGTGCCATAGTGGTGAAGGTTCTATTAAAACTAATGGATAGCCATGCTTCTCATTAGAGGTAGATGTGATGTCTCTATATAGATCAAATAACATGATTCATGTGTCTATTACCATTTTCTAAACTAATGGATAGACATGCTTTATATAGATCAAATAACATGATTCATGTGTCTATTACCATTTTCTAAACTAATGGATAGACATGCTTTTTATTAGATGTAGGTGTGATGTTTTTGTATGATCAGAGAAACATGATTCATTTCATTATGGTGGTTTATTTAAATAGATTCATATTGTTTCACCAATGTGAAAGGGTCATGTTTTTTTCATTTTTCATAGAGAAGGGATCTAACATTATTTATGAAGTAACATCCGGGGAGCAAACAATTGTTGATATGAGAGAAGCTCTAATGGTTAATATAAGTTTGGGAGTTTCACCCCTTTTCCTTCATGAAATTTTGGGGGACATGCATCTCTCAAATAAACCATCATTTGAGGTTCGTTGTATAGTTTGAGTTTTTATGTGTGGGAACAATTAAGTTAAGGGATCTCTTCATTATGATCAAAACAAGTACCATCATATAGGATAATTTATCATTGTACCAAATTTATATTAGTGTTTGAAAGAGCTCCGCTTCGCCTCATTGTCAACACCACCGGAGGTCCGACCTATCTTCTCGCTAAATGTTTAGCCAGTAAGATTAAACCCCTTGTGGGAAGTACTGACTCCTTCGTCAAAAAGACTCATCCTCCTTTATTAAATAATTGAAAGGCATGCTCTGCTAAGGCAAAGGAGCACGATCTACAATTCGTAGCCCCCCAGAGGTTTGCTAGTAGTTACGTGTGAGGCAGGCTGCTGGGTTCCTCTTGGTTACAAATAATAATAATAATAATAAATTATAATAATAAATTAAAATCAACTAATTCATTTTTATATTAACTGTATCTCCTATTTTCATTTTGTTAGTCAAACTAGCCGTTATTTACAACGACTAGTTGGAGCGTCCCTTCATCTATTTAAACTGGCTCGTAGATCGATTTCTCATCTTGTCTTGATGAAGAACCACACTAGCTGGTTCGAAACGCGTCAGCAAAATAAACTTACATGTGATTATCACCGAAAAACTTCATATATATCAGTAACATTGTTAATAGGTTTTAGTATCAACAAAATGCATAGAAAAACAAAGAGATTCATCATGCACACCCATGTGAAAGTGGTAGTCACAAACATCATTGTGGATTAAATTTTGGAATCTAAGGTGTTATGAAGAACCCAACTTAACCCATAAACCATAAATGTTCTTCTAGGTTTGTTTGGTAATTTTAAAAAAGATAGTAAGAAAATCCTAGGATTAGTAATCAAGCCCAAAATCTGTTGCTTAAGTAAACTAAATCACTCATGGCCAAAGCCTATTTAATCCACATATCATAACATGGTGGCAATAATTTGAAATGATTTGGTTGATCTTTGATATTTGTCATTGTAACACTGGTGTATCATTCAAGTTCTTCGTTATGAAAGCAGTTGGGAGAGGAACCAAAGGGGTAGAGGAATTATTTAAAAAAACACCTGTGAAGGAGCAAGGCACTAAAGAAGAAGGCTCTAGGGACCACCAGAAAAGACACACCACCATATGCATAGTGGATCTTTTGTAAATACTACACCATCGTATCTATCATTTATCATCTATCACCTTGCCAATGAAGAATAATCATCGGTGATTGAAGGGCATCTCATACTTTCTTTGTTCCTTTCAATTTAACACCATAATAGAGCCCTCCCCCCAAATTCATTAGTAGACTCTCAAACTCTTCTAAATCTATTCTTACACAAATGTGGAAACTTGTTGCTAATACATACACTTCTCTTCAAATAATTGACAAACAAGTTTCTCATTTTTTTTTTTTTGAAATAATGAATAAAACATCAAAACTTCAACATTATAACAAGAAAAAAAAATACTATCTTCTTATGCATCATAAATTTCGTTCCTTAACATGCCCCTCCATTAATACTAACATCGTCATTGCTCATAACCATAAAAATGCCCAATTTATTAAGTAGCTACGTTAAAACATCACTCCTATGATCACCAATGTCATAAGAAAACAAACACACATAATATCTTAATCACACCCACTTGGCTACTTAATTTCTTAAACACATATAATATCTCAATCACACTCACTTGGCTACTTAACTTAGAGTAAACACATTTTAGTATGATAAATTTCTTATTCATTCATTTTTCACTTGACGTTGATATAGCCTTACACTTATTAGATATCATATCGTAATAATTGTTATGTTTTAAGAATATGAAAATACTCTTTTAAGATCACATATGGAGGTATATTGAGTTGTATTAAGTGCATAAAATGAAGGTAGGTGCATTGTATTAAAATGTAATTAAGAAAGTGAAAGTGTTTTTCATATGTTTTTCGCACATGGTTTGTGTTTATATGAAAAAATAGTTTTTTTTTTCTTTTAATGTTATTATCATTTAGTGTATTTTTATTTTTTATTTTTATCTAAATGAATAATATTTTTTTACAAATTTTTTGATGGGTATGTAGAATTTTATAGCATTTTTTTAATGAGAAAGATCTATATATTCTTGTTCTTGTTCTTTGTCGAGACGATAAAGCTCAAATTCATTACAAGAAATACTCGAATTCATTACAAGAAATACTCATTATGAGTTCAATATGTCACATGCAACAATTGAACCTTAGTGGGGATAATAACATTTCTCCTAACCATCCCAAATAAACTCAATTGACATATAATATTCCTTAGACTTATTACATTAAATAATATTAATTTTAAATAAATATTAATATTATTGTGGGGGATAATAACATTTCTCCTAACCATCCAAGATAAACTCAATATTCCTTAACTTTATTACATTAAATAATATTAATTTTAAATAAATATAAATGTATATATATGATGATTACATTCATAATACAAATTTTATTATTTTATATTTAAAAAAATGAAAACATAGAAAATCACAAAACCATGTTTACTCTTTCCATCAAAATGAGCATTCTATAATAATATTACATTTTTAAAATCAATTTAAAACAAAGCAACATCATAATAATTATTTTTATTTTTAGTATCTTCACTAGTTCACATGATTCTATTAGAGACAACCTCAAAGATAATCATAAGGGACATTGAAGTCTTTCTTGTGGATATTATTAAGATTTAAAAAACTATTTATGATTGGTGACACTGAAAACTATGTAATAAACTATGTAGTAGTCTATCTATTAGATCCACAAGAAAGACTTCAATGTCTCTTATGATTATCTTTGAGGCTGTCTCTAATAGAATCACGTGAATCATGTGAACTAGTGAAGATACTAAAAATAAATAGATTTTTTTCGACAGTTTTTTAACAAATTTTTTTTGGTCAAAATTGCCCTAATTTAGATAATGATTTGCTGAAATCATGAGTTTGAATTGTGAACTCTTCACAATCCAAGTGCCTTAATGATTTTTCCAAGGCATTGAACAAAATTGAAGATTTGATCATTTTTTTTTTCTTTGCCAGTTTCCTACCAAAAACTCCAAAAAATCTAATAATTAAACAAAAACTATTTCTGATTGGTTATGAGCTTGTTTTTCTTGAACATAAAAAAACAAATTAATGATCCAAAATCTAAAAAACTCTTAAGCAAAAATGATTCTCTTATAACCAACCAAACATCTTAAATGACATATTTTTTCTTAAATTATGATTATGAATTATTTAATTTTATCCCTCCAAATAAAAATGAATGTTAATTATCTTAATTAATTAAATTATAAAAAAAAATTACTACTAAATTAAAAAAAAATTATTCTAATGCTCATTCTTAGATTGGTTTATTTTTTTCCAATATGCTCGCTTTAAAGGAAAATTAAAATCTCCAAGCATTCTTGAATGTCACATTAGCACTCTCGGATTATCAAATAAAGGCCAACCACACGTTCACAAATAAATTGTCAAAGTGATGGTTGCGTCTCGTATTAAGGTTGGAAGATTATTATGCTATCCGACTCATTCCATCGTGTTCCAATTGTCTCTTACTAAGCTCCTAACTACTACTAATATAATGAAGGCGGCGGCTGGAAGTGACTCCTTCCCTGTCGATTGTTGAATCTGCAAAGTGTCAAACTCATTGCAAAAGGAAGATGGCTTCAATACTGGGATTTTAGTGATTGGGTTTCATAAAGAAATTGGTGAAAATTCATAATAGAGATAGAGATAGCTTGGGAGGGAGTACTTGTTCATATAATATATTATTATATGATATGGGAAAAGATATTAAAAGTAAAAATATTAATATATAAAACATTAAAGTTAAAGCATATTATTTAATATTTTGAAAATTGTGGTAATATATTTCTTTATTTCATAAATATAAATATTTGAAATTTTGGTTATTTTTTTTTAATCAATAATAAAGTTTGATAGGATTATATTTTAACATGTTTAATATATCAATGGATTAAGGTAAGGAATTAAACTAGTAACTTCACATCAAGAAATATTTTAACATAACACCTAATTCAAGAAATTAAACTCATAACTTCACATCAAGAAATGTCTTAACATAATATCCAATCCAAAAAATTGAATTAATAACTTCACATCAAGAAATATCTTAACATAACACTCAATCACCATCTATCTAAAATTATATAGACTAATTTATTACAAAATTATTATTTTACAAAGTAAAACATTAATAAAATTTGAATAATGACTTTATTCTTTTTCAACTTAGTACAATTTCTAAAACTTTTATTTATTATCTCAAATAAATTTATTACATTCAAATGTAAAAAAGAAACATTTGTCTTGTATTTATCCACTTGACATTGGTAATTATTAATTTTAATTTAGTAAGCTTAATAAAATAAAATAATAATACGATAAGCGTAAATATTTACGTTGTGGTTTTATACTTTAATTAAACATTTTTCTTTATATATCCGAGAAAGTTACCATTAAATGTGATAACAGATTATACAATATCTTGTGCTTTTCCACTCTACCTCACTAAGCATTGAACTTAATTAAGTGAGCTAAATAAAATAGTAATAGGATAAGGAAAGATATTTACCTTGTGGTTTTACACTTTAACTCAACAGTACATTTATAAGTATGAGAAATAGTAAGTGGATATATTAAATGTTATTTAATATTTTTAGAATATATTTTGTGATGAAGGTAATGATTGGGTAAGGAGTTTAAATTATGAGGGTTTTTTTCTAAAAATTATTTATATAAAATTATATGGAATATTTTTTAAATTCTTTTATAAATATTAATTTTTATATTATAAATTTAAAGATATATATAATATTTATAATTATTATTTAATTTTAAGGTTATCGTCAAGTTAGATACTAAATTGGTGTATAAGATCTTTTTGTTTGCAGCCAAATCATACTCTACTCTTCTCTGGTTTTGAATCTCTACTTCTTTCTGGTTTTGAATCTCTAACATCTTAAAAAAGAAACACATGCTCTTAACCATTAAACCCACTCAAAATATATTCTTTAAACTAGTTATTAATATCTTGTCTTTCTTCCTCATTTCACGATCTTCTACATTCATGATATATTTCCTTCTCCCACATTGATTTATAAAATAATCTAACGTACTTTAAATTTTGATTTTTTTCATTTCCTCAAATCATTCTTAGTTTCCTTTCCCACCAGTGAAGAATCCATGCATTAAGTTCATGCTACACATCGTGCGTGGACTCCATTGACTCTATTATCCCCTATTCTCCCCATTTTGCATAAAGGACCCCACAACTTATTTTATATGTTATTCCACATTAGCCATCTTTGACGTTTCCTCCATTATGGTGAATTCGACAACCATTTCTCTACATTCTTTTCTCCACTTCAATCCCTTTGTATAAACTTTTCTTCGCATTAACCAATTCTTTGCATGAGTTCTCTCCGCGTAGCGTCCACTTGATGTTCTGCATCTATCCTCTATTAATTATCCCACATTTATCTTCTTTTCTCCAATGTATAACATTCCTTAGTTTCTATTCTTCTGGTGATTTATGTTGCATTTATGCTATTCCAATCCAAGAGGTAACAATGACTGTCAAAAATTATTATTGTGCTTCCCCATGAATCATTTTTACAAAAGATAATTACTATTAGTGATTTACATGCATTTTGGATTTAGATATGCATGCTAAAATGATGTTTCATTAAGGGTTATTGGATGTTTCATTAAGGGCTATTAGATGTTTTATTAATGACTATTAATAATTTTATCCATTTATCTGGTAAAAAATTGTTTATCAATAATTCTCACACATATCAAATTTATTAAGAAAAAAAGGGAAGTGTAAGGATGGGTGAATGCATGTAAATGGTTTGCAATGCGGGGATGAAATTTCAAATTTTTTTTCTTTTATCGAATTGAAGCCCTCAAAATTCATATAAGTTTTGTGAATATTGATTTGGAGTAAAAAGACATTCTGTGGAGAATTATGTTGTTGTCCTAGTGATATTTTTTTCAAAAAATATTAGCGTCATATAATATGTAAATTTTCCATAAATTAAATGCTTATGCATGTGTTCACATGCAATAATTAGTCTAAAATGTATAATTTTTCATATATATATATATATATATATATATGATTGAAACTTCAGTTTTTTTTATGCAAAATTATATTTTTTTATTACTTTTCGAAGTTTGTGAATTAATATTTGAATTGTATTTTTTAAACACATGCGCTCATGTACGGTTTTTTTCTACTATTTAAAAAAATTCAAAAACCAAGACTACCAAGAGGACTCGTAAATGAAGGTGGTGGTATTTTTTGAAAATTTTTCCTTTTGGATATTTTATGTCATTGATTTTTTACTTAGCCCCTGTAAACTGTCCAAAAAAAATTCAAGCATAATGTTTAAAAGAAATTAGATGAAAAATATCATGTGAGCTTGAAAATGGTAAACTCAGATGTCATTGTATAGATGATTCCTTCATGAATCCAATGTGATCAACTCTGCCACCTAAGGAAAAATATTGTCTTAAGTTCACCATGCTATAAGATGGTAATGCAGAGAAATCTGCAAGATGGGGGCTAGAGCTCTATTTTTTAGGCTCTTAACAGCTTAATCGAGCGCTCAAGGTAAAATTTGAAATAACTTGATCGAGGATTTAACAAAACCTCGATCAAGCTTTTGAAATAGTTAAACAAGGGCTCGATTGAGCCCTTCCAACCATAAAATTCTTCTTGTATTTTGGGTGGGAATTAGAAAGAAAATAGCTCGATCGAGCTCCTATGTAACTATAGGTTACATAACAACTTGATCAAGGGTTTATTTTTGAGCTTGATCAAACAATATTTAAGCCCTAAAATAACTTTATTGAGGGTTAAAATATTGCTCGATCGAGTTTCTTTTCCCCCTCCCAACCCGTATGCTTGCCAAAAAGTGTAAACGAGCTTCATGCATTCCCCCGTATGGAAAATAAAAGGACAAAAAAGCCTCTCTGTGGGGATATTGTCAATTTTTTAGATCACCAAAGTAAATAATTCCATTGGTACTCTAATCTTTCTCTAGAATGAAATATTTCCAAAAAAACTAGATGAATGACCTAACAAAAGTTGTTTGCATGCCAATTTTTTTTTTTTTTGGTAGAGAACTTGTCGCTTGAAGCACAAATAGGTTTAGTGCAAAACACATAATGATTAAAGTTGTGACAGTTGGAAGAACCCTTGTTTTATTAACTTCTAAATATTCAAAAAGATCATATTCCTGTTGAATCTAGACAAAGTTCTTAAGCTTTGACATGCAGATTCCTTCCTTGACTCACAAGGTGGCCACGAGTAAACTCGTTAAAATCTATTTTGGCACCATCCTCTATTATACCAACTAATATTACACATCTTTTTTGAGCCTTACTGCAATTGTTATTGGCTTTTCTCATGACTCATTGGACATGTTACTACATTATATATTCCCAAGTGTGTCATATATGTACTTCATTACTCTATTTGAATGAAGGAAATTTTTAACTAGGATAAGATTATTTCCAACAAAACATCCTACTAGATTTCCAATTTTGTTAAGACAAGAAGGTTTTTTTATAGATATGAATTTGGTTTTTACTTTGGTATACTATAATATATTTCAAATATTTCCCACAAGGGAGAATGATAATGACTTAGTACAATTTTGATACTCTATGCTATGGATATCCATTGTGCCATTTCATTTCTATTAAGTTTAGGATGGGTTTGTTAGGGACTTTAAACATATATTTATCCAAATGTAGCCTAAAACGCTTACAAAAGTGGCATTCAATTTTCTTGAAGGAAAATGAATGTACATATATGAAGAGGAGTATACTTAAAATTTTGATTTTTGGGTTTCAAGGGAAAAAAATCCTTCTTCCATGTTTTTTTGTGACATCTATTTTGTATCAGAATTCCACAAGTTGTACAAAGCTTGATCTTCCTTCATTGATTATAAAAGGAAATGACAATTTATCTCTTTTCCTTTTCAAGTTACATATATTTCGATTCAAAGTTTAGTTCATTTGGATGAAATGGATGAATTATTAAAACCATTTCATTTAAAAGAAGCTGAATCTTACGAAGGATTTGATTCAGAGGTAATTTTTTCAACCATATACATTCAATTGGTTATGGTTATTCTTATATAAGAACACAATAAGTCATTAAAGAGGATGATGACAATGACCCTACTTCTATCAAGAATATTCCTATGAACAATGAAGTCTATAATGATGGTTTGGTAACACAAATAAACTCAAACATACATTCAAAGAAAAAAAGCTAAAAAGGAAAATCACCAATCTAAACATAGAAAAAGGGGTATAACACAACTAGTACTAATGTGGGTTTTAATCCCCTCCACCATAAGAGTTCCTCTTCTACTCATAACAACCAAGAGCCTTTTGTTGAAGGAAAAGAGATAATTAAGGATGCTTGCGAGGTAGTGATGTTGGTAATCCACCTCATCCTCATAAAGAAAATGCACATACTATTGCACTTGCAAAGAGAAAGAGAAGAACTAATACTAAGAGTGATTGAAGTTATGAAAATCAAGAGAATGATCCCATTGCAACACTCCCTTCCATACCCATGGATTTCCTAGGCTAATGGGAGGTGTTACTTTTAACTAACCCAACCTCCATGGAATCATTATGAGGAAAGCGTTAAAAATTTTATTCTTCCCCAAGGTGTGCAAAACTCACTCTGGATATTACCATTTCATCCAACTTGTTAAGAAATTTCCAATGATATAAATTTAACCTCAATCCTAATATTGTATTTAAAGTTATGTCCATTTGAAGTTTTGGCCCCTAAACCCTTGCCACATGGTAACTTGACTATCCACATGACATTGCCACATTAGTTGTGGTCCAACGTGGCTTCCCCTATGTCATAGCACCATAGTGCTTTAGCACCATTGTGTCATACCTCTCCTATTCAATCATCCATACGATGATAAACTTATTCACATCAAAAAATGGATGAATCCTTATCTAGCGCTCTCGATAGTCTGTGTCTATATCTTTATTACAACACACATGAACTTGATGATAAATAAAATGTTCTAACAAGAATCTCCGTGTCTTTGGATGGAAATTTTGACATCTTGCTTTCTACCTCTCGATGACATGGCATGACCTATGGTACCACTTCTCATCTACATCATCCAACTCCACATCAAATATCCATTTTGCAACTAATTGATGTCAAAGTGGCATCACTGTTCCATGTGGCATCTTCTTACAGTGCCATGTGTCACTCAAAATCTGCCATAGCCATCGAAGGAGTTATTTCTACCTACCAAATGTCACGCAGTAGGCATGCCACATAAGTGTACCTACCACATTTCTAATCCACACCCTCTAGATTCTCACGTGGCATACCACATATCCTTACACGGCCTAGGTGGCTTTTGCCACCTCAACCTAAGTGAGGGGTCCCACAACATCTAGCCCTTCATGCAAATCAAGGTTTCTATGTCATAGTCAGTTTTGGTTCTGAGGCGAAATTCCCCATTACATGCCATATCCTTCTCTATTCCCCAGTACAAACATTTATCCATCCCTTAGGGCATAAAAATATCCATCCATTGAGACATACAAATCTTTGTCCCCTCGGGGAATATAAATCTTTGCCCCCCGATACATACATTCTATCACTCCAACTAAATTAAAATAAATTGAAATAACGTTGTTATTTGACTATACATGTGCATCATATTTATTCCAACAATTTCATAATGCAATTAAATATTCATTCCCATAAAATAATAAGTCAACACCGATAAATGCATATCTCTAAATTTGTTAACATTTCAATTCTTCATTTCACTCAATCATGCATTTCAAAAGTCATTGCAATATTTCATACCAAATGCTCCCTACCTTCATAATACCACTTCCTGGTATTCATGAAAAGCATGCAATAATTTGAAACAATTCTATTCAGATTCAACTAAAGTAATTCTTGCCTAATTCCTTTCCTATACCCTTTTTACCTAGGCTTACAACCCACCCTATTTATTAGATAGCTGTTTCAGGATTAGGTAACTGTGTAGAGTAAGTCATTAAACTATGAACATATCCATGAGTGTTAATATCAACTAACCAAATTTCCCATGGTTTTGAATAGCCCACATAACACTCATTGCATTAGGTGATGCTCACAGGGGATGCATTTATTTATGTATTACAACCTTATTTACTTGGATTTCATTATCAACACTTTCAAGTTAAGCCTTTTGAATAGTTTATCTATTTGATAACATCCTTGTTGTTGCAATATTCAACAATTCCTGAGATGGTCTCAACATCGCACATTATTCATAATTTCATCAACTCAACAATTCATAGATTGCAATTAAATCCTCATAAAGGTATCTTCATTTGCATTCCATTCCAACATGTCCTCATCCATGCTAAGCATACATTGTCAATTTATAGCCTTTATCATTTCCATTCATGCTCAAAACATTGTCACGAGCATAAGCATAACATATTAATAATGCTAATCATAAACAATAGGTCATTCTTGCCAACTTGCTGATTGAATATTCCATACGACTTGGAATCCATTAAATAACCTCATTGTGTTACTTAAAACATGGTAAATAAAAATTCCATTTTTATACCATTTACATGGTCATAATATTTTTAAAGATTAAATACTTATCATACTACTTTGATGGTTCTCAACTAATGGCCTTTCATACTGATTAGTATCCTCATACCTTTGTTTCAACTTCCCATATTTTTTTATATTCATAAAAGATAGAAAACACACACACACACACACACACACACACATATTAGCCATGCATAGTTTCAATTAAGGAAATTCCCTTCTTATGATATTTTCATAACTATCATGTCACTGCCCATTTTATTCATGTGGACCCATCTAGTCCACCTAGCTATTTTGTCATCTTCTTCTGCCTTCCACTGCAATTTATTTTACGTACAAATTTTAATCAAGGCATTTCCCTTCTAGATGGGTTTCACTCTATTCTTTAGAGCTCCTTTCCTTTCCTTTTCCCCACCCAACAAACCACCAAGACCAAACCACAAAAGCAAAGAAGAAAAAATGAAAATAGAGAAAAACCATGATATGACACATATGAAAAAATATAAATTAGCATGGCCATGCTCAAGGTCAACAAAGAAAACAACAATAAAAATTAGTAGCCAACAATAACAACAAAACATGTAAAACATCCCCTTTACAGATCACTCATTAGCCCACAACAACTCAATCTCTTGAGTTTTGGTGTTCAATGTGTCCATCACCAACATATACACAAAGTTTTAGCCAGAGTCATTTATAAGGTTTATAACAACCTCAAAATTATAATACCCCTCTAAATAATCCATGAAGGGACCTTATAATATCTCAGACAGATTGAGGGGATGCTCCCTCATCTCTTTCTATATTGCAAATTGTTGGTTCATGTGCCTGGAATTCGTGTGAACTACTCTTCCTCTGTCACTACCTATTACGGAAATATCTCTTGAGATGTGCCTCTCTGTAGTCCAACATGAAACTTGATTTATTTTCTCCCTAGCCTGATGTTGTTCCTTTCTGGCCTTGTCATCATGACATTCCACTATATCTCCAGAGGTTGATGATTGTTGAAAAAAATATTCCATTTATGATAGGTGTTTTCGCAGTATTGTGTTTAGCTTTGCTTGTTCTTTTTGCAATATAATGAGCCTTTCATTATCTGCCTTATGAAAATTCAACTTTTCTTTCAAGATCCTAAAGGTTTATATCCAATTATGGGAATTTTCCCCTTCTGTCTCTTTATGGACTTGGTCCATGCTATGTCATACCATACTATTGTCTATGCTTTTATTTTTTGTTGAAATTGGGTCTCCTTATGTGTTGTCGCATGCACATAGTTGTAGTTATATCAGCATAAACAAATTGACTTGCTACATTGTCATGCAAACACCATACATACTAGCCTGATGTATGTTGATTTGTTGTAATTCATACATTTAGAACTCATTTTAGATACATATTCTAAGAATAAAAAGTGCATATCGGTATGTTTATAACTACATTATCAACAAATTTTAAATCAACGTTTTCACCAGGACTAGTAGCCATAACATATGAAATTTAGCATGCCAATTAGAGAACCATTGAAATATCAAAACCTACCATTCCTATCCTTTCAAAATTATGATATCAATACATGCACACAACACACAATCACTAGTCAAATTATAAAGTTAGCACGCATTTGCACACAACCAAAAATCATCCTTTCAATAACACAAAGTGTGGTAATCCACACTATAACAAAGGTCTTAAAATTATCCTCCAATTCCTATTTAGAATGAATGCTAAACATGGGCATTATGACACTCTATAATATAATTCCAAATATTATCTCCAAAGGTCCATTGTAGAACCTTTGCTTTTTGTTTATATGTTCTTGAGCTTGTCTAGTCTAAGTGTTGAACTTGGATGCTCTAACATCACTTTGTAACACTCCCTCCCACCCCCTTGGATTTATCAGGTTGATGGCAGGTTTCAATTTTAACCATAACAATCTCCATGGTCTCATTATGAAGATGTGGTTAAAAAATTTCTTCTTCCCCAATGTCTGAAAAACATGCTTTGGATAATACCATCACATCCATATTGTCAATAGCTTTCCAAAAATATAAATTTTACCTCAATTTGAATCATGGATTGAAATTTATGCCCATTTGAATTTTGGGCCTCTTAATCCTTACCACATAAGTAAGGATCTACCACGTAGTAACTTGAGTGTCCACGTGAAACTGCCATAATATCTATGGTCCAAGTCAGATATTCCTATGTCATGGCACCACAATGCTTTAGCACCAATACACCACTCCTCTAGTAATCATTCTCTTAAGTCATCAAAGTGAAACAACCTTTTTCACGTCAAACAATGAAGAAATCCTCATCTAGTGCTCCCATCGTTCTGCACCCATACCCTAGTTATACCACACATGAAATTGACGCTAAAAAAAGGCGTTAACGGGAATATTCCCATCTTTGGATGTCGATTTTAACATCAAAATTTATGTCCTAGGATGACATGGCATGATTCATGGTGTGATATGGAACCCACATTGTCCAAATCCACATCATCTATCCCTTCTATGACCTTTTGAGGTCATATTGACATGAGATTGATGTCACCCTGCCACATGGAATTCTCATACGATGCCATGTATCACTCAAAATCCTACCACTTAGCCATCTAAAGGGCCATTTATGCCTACCACATGTTATGATTTCCACATGCCATGTCAACATATGCACCACATCACTAGTACATATCTTTTGGATTCTCACATGGCATCACACATAGTGTTACATAACCTACGTTGTTTTTGCCACCTCACCCTAAGTGAAGGGTCCCACAACGTCCAACCCTTCATATATATCGATGTTTCTACATTATAATTAGTTTTGGTGCTGAAGTGAAATTCCCTGTTACATGCCATATCATTCTCTATTCCCTGAAATAGGAATTTATCTATAATCCATGACATAAAAATATCCATCCCCGAGGAAACACAAATCTCCATCCCACGGGGCATAAAAATCTTCGATCCCTGAGACATACATATCTCTGCTAATGTATAACTTACCATTACCCGATAGAAATTATTTCTTGTCACACCCTTGTGCTTCCCATCATTAGCGCCAATTTCTGTAGAAGGCCCAAATAATACGTGGTATGGCCCACACAACGCTAATTAGCACTAAGTAGGGTCATCAAGTGGCATATTAATCAAGTGATTAATAATATATCTCATGGGTTAATAAATTTGCCACCCTTGGTAAAATTTCATCTTATATTACCACTCTAACAAGACTTGTGTTCAATGCGATTACAAGTCTAGCTTCTTGCGAAAACCATGCTTAGAAGTCTTAAGGACTTCAATGGCTTTGTGAATCTTTCTTAGTCTCAATCAATGCTTCGCACCATTATTACAACAAGCCTTAAAACCTTCACTCTGGCACAATCATTCCATGCATTAAACATAGCTTAATACATTAATATAACAATGAACATGCCTACTAACATGCATAGAAACAATCTAAAACCATGGATAATACCACCTTGCAAATTCAACACAAAAATAACATACCTTGCCACAATAATGATCCCAGAAAATACTGTTAGATCTGCTTGATAAATCATATGATTCTACATCATAAGTACTTTACCAGGAAAGAAATTAACAATATTTGAACAACATAAATTCATAAGAGCCATATCATGCTAAACTATAAATTCATACACTAAAGAAATGGAATTGAGCATATTAAACCTTCATAAATGATCATATAAATAACTCTATACTCATATTAGTAACAACACATTAATATAGAGGCTTCCAATCTTTCACAAACATGAGAGCCATTCACATAACCATCTCATTATAGGCAACTAAGAATAATACTTTCCTTTGCAATGAGTGTTGATATACATGCGGTATTGAAAAAAATAACATTGGACATCATCCACTATTCACAGCTCAACATAAGTATGAGTAAACAAACTTATTCGTATAGATTTGAATGACTCAAAACTAAGGGAGAGGCTTCAACTCTTCATCCAAGCATAGGCCAACTACACTGCAATATTTCTTTCAGCTGACCACTCGTGAGTTGGATTCAAACTATGACGAGTTAAGTGCTTAAGGGTATTCACACAAATACTAGTCAACCAAATAATCAAGAAGATGATTCCATTGTATGGGTGGTTTATCAATTTCCTCCAAAAAAAAGCACCAAAATGACCTCTACCCCAAAACAAATCAATCACAGGGATTCACCCAAGGCTCTATGAGATGTAGTTCAATTCTAGGAGGATGAATACATTACATAGGTGGTTTATCAACTTCTTCTATAATCTAGCATTATAGGAGTAAAGAGCGCACTATCTATGCTATTTATTGACTTACTAAATAAGCACATAAGTGGTTTATAGGCCCTAAGGCAAGCACTTAGTGGTTTATTGGTTCCTTTCAGCCAACACCTCAATGAATTATGAACTTATGAAATGAGCACAGAAGTGGTTTATTGTCCCTAAGGTGATCACTTAGTGGTTTATTATTTCATTTCATCTAGCACTAAATGATTCAACTCAACTAACTTCTCACTAGCCAACAAATTCTCAAGCACAGACATTGACCTTTGAAAAAAATTAGGAATGCTCTCGCAAAAATAGAACATAGGCTAGAAAAGGTTATTTCACCTTAAAGATTCATATCCACTTTCAATTCCATGCTCTATGTTCTCTTGCTCTTTAACATTCGCTATTTTTTCCTTCTGTGAGATTCTTTGCATTATTATTTCTCCGATGAGCGTACTGGCACGATCACACTGTCTTCCACAAACTCTCACATATTGTCTTGAATTTCCCATCATCCCCTTTTCTTCCACATATCCTCTTATTCCTCTTAAGTGTTGACCACACCATGACACCCCTTGATGATAGAGGTCGTATGGTTTTTTCATTCACTTCAAAAGTCCATACTCAACCTCCCTGCTTGTTGTGTAGGCCATTAACTTAGTAAAAAACTGATGGTGTATTAAATGAAGCATCTTGAGTTTAATCACTTCCCAAGAAACTCCTCCTTAGACATATGAATCCATACCCACTCCTCTAAGTTTATTCCTTGTGTTTAAATTTCCACAATATTTACATGAATTTGAAATCCACATTGACATTTACAAGAGGGTTAGAAAAAGGTTTTTCACACCCATGAAATGGAAATTGACAATACCAATAAAGTTCTTACATGGGTAATATATAAAATGGCTAAGATCTAGCAAAATGCAGAATATTTGGCTCACAAAGCACCAATTGTCTTTGAATAAAAATCTTTGACATTACATTATAATAAGTATAATGAAAAAAACAAAAAATTGAATATTGAAAGAATTAATGTTAAGAACAAAAATTCATAGGAAAGAGGTAGATTTATATCACAAGGGTAAAAAACTATATAATTCTTGAATTATATTTGACCACTGATGATGCCCTTTCCCATTCAATTATAAAACATGAATTGGAAAATGCTAGCCTAAAGAAGAGGATAAGTGAGTTGGAGGACATCTTAAGTCCTAGGCTATTGTTTGTTGAACCTTATCTATTATTATTCATATTTCAACTCTTTAAGGAAAACCCAAAACATCCTCTAAATTTAAGGAGGTTGCAAAACTACTAATTAGTATTAAAACTTACGTTGGGGAAAATAATGTAATTGAATGAACACAAATTAGAAGCATGGGAAGCTAGCTCAAATTCATGTAACATGGAAAATGAAATACATGATCTTATTGAATTTCTTTTGAAAGGCTTGGAAAATGATCAATATTTGTATAATAGTGTAGTAAGTATGTTTATAGAAATAATATTTGACATGGAGGAATTCACAAGGAAGCGATAGGATCTCCCTTCCAAGAGTAGAATAAAGCGGATAAGGGTTGGTTGGTTTGAAGAATAGACAAACTTCAACAATTAGTTGATATTTGTAAATCCTTAGAAGGAAAAACAAGTTGTTTGTTTCTAAAGTCTCAAGATACATTCAAAGAACTAGAGGGCCCACCATTAGTAAGGGATTGCATTTTACTAACCAAAATCAATTGGAATTTGAGTTAAAAATACTTAATATTTCAGGGGGTAGTGGGTTTAACAACTTAATTTCATGAAAGAAGAAATTAAATGATGGTTGGATAGTTTTGTAAATGATAATCAAGATCGCATGGGTTCCATACAAGAGTTACATGCTAAATATAAAGCTATATATGATGAGTTGTTTTCAGTTTAGATAAAACAATACCTAATGGTTCCTTCATTAAAATATTATAGAAAATCATTTCAAAGATGCACTAAATGAAGTAATTAAATATCAGGCTAACTTCCCAAAATGGTTAAAACAATTTGGTTTAGTTTCGAATTGTATATTTGAAGATTTTCAGGAAGTGAAAAGGGAGGATTCATCCATCACTATCCATTTCCAATTTTGCGAGTACTTATATATTGAAGCATTTTTCTTATAACGTTTTAGTCTATGATAATCCATCCTTATTTTTTGAAATTACTCTTTGTAAGGTTGATCCCTGATTGCTTCCTTTTTCTCTTCCAAGTCATCTCTATTAATATATATATAGTCCATGGGATCCCCATCCCATTCCATTAGGATGAAAAAATTTCCTATTTTATTGTTTAAGTTTAATTTATATTATGTACTATTGTTTTTATACGTTTTATTTAATCTTGAATTGTAACATACCCAACCCCCCTAATACCTGATTAGGGTTGCGAGGCATCAAAGCCCAAACTCCAAGGTTAATTTATGGAGACGATGCCATAAAATTACTCTTTCTATCCTCAATACTTATTTATGAGATAACCATTATCTTTTGTGCATTCAAATATTTCCAATGATGTAAATTTCACCCAAAATCAAGCATTGGACAAGAAGTAATGCCCATTGAAATATTTTCCCTTCAAGGTCACCTCATCAATTTGTGTTGAAATTTGTTTTTAACTCACTATCCCATGTCCTCTAGCCTAGACCACTAGTAGGTATATTGGCCATCGACCCCCCCTAGGAAAATATTTTACTAGTTAAAGTCACTTATTCCTTCCATTTTACCTAGTACTGGGTCATTATCTTACACATTTTCACTTCATATTTGTTGTCAATTTTGACTACTAAATCCTTGGACTCCTAGCCAAAAATTTATTGGCATGAACCCCTTATATTCATTCTAATATATAAGATAATGGTCCATCCATTCATGAACCATGACCCCTATTGGCTGTCCTCCATTTATCGATTTTTGTTCCCCCGAGTTACTAGGCATACCTCACTACCACAATTCTTGAATCAATTAATAGTTGATATATTGATAGGTTGATATTTCATCATGTTGATAAGAATAGATAACCTAGCTTGACATAAGCCCTGCATGTGTATAGGGAAATATCCATGACACTATAACCTAGATGCCACTTGGGCACCACATTGGTACTTCATTTTACATCATCTTCACAAATCAACATTTCATTTCAACACCATATCAACATGCCATGTCAATGTGACATCCACATGCCACATTAGTAAGGACCCACTTGGTTCTATTTCATAATGACATGTTAGGATGCCATGTTAGTTGCCATGCGACTTCCCCTTAGTCACTTCAATTCTCCATGTTAACATCTACCACATCAAGTCCCTTATTGAGTTTCAACAATTTTAGAGAAAAGTCCAATATATATATTCTAAAATTTTGATTCTCAAGAGCTAATATGATGATACCTCTCTATCTCATGATGGTAGCTTGAGTCCTACCAAATAACTTATTTGTTGGATTTTGTTACCGTCAAAATGTATGTTATTATGAAAAAATCATACAAAATTATACAAGTCAAGTTGCAATTAGCGTCAAAAGCATCATGTACATGTGTATTAATTTTTATTGGAAGAATCACATAAGCCATAAAATTAAAGGCTCTCTAAAGGTCCATTTAAAAACTCAATTTGTGTGAGCACATAAAGAAATTTTTACACTGTCTGCATAGTTAATTATTCAATAGCCACCTAGATTTGGTGAAGTTACAAATGAGCAACCTATGGATCATATCTCATTAATGGGTCAAAATTCTCTGACATGTCAGTATCGATTGCTCATTTTTGAGCCTCTTAAGGCTTAAATTGGAAAATGAAATATGTCCTACCAAATTCCCATATCTTTAATGGATAAGGAGTATCTATGAGATAATTTTAAATCTATAAATATAAGGAAAAGGAGAGCCCAAAAAAAGAAGAAGTGGATGCATTGTGATGGTACCAACAAAATTCCCAAGCAATTAGCATTACCTTGCTAAGAAGAATTCCCCATTTTGAGAGTTTTTCTACAAACTTATTTGAAAGAGAGGTGCTTTGCAAAAGGATTGGAGAAATGAAACTCCTTATTGAGTTAGAGAAAACCATTTCTCACCATAGCTCTTGCCAAGTGTCTTCACACTTATCATATTGTATCACTACCAACATCTAATAAAGGTGATACTTTTCTATTCTCTTGAGCTTAGTTTGTTTCTCATTTTTCTTATTTTTCCTTATTGTTCTAAGTGCATGATTCATGCTTTTTTTCCAATTTATTACATTTCATTTGTGTTCTATTTATAACTACTAACATTTTTTTTTGTGATCTTCCTTGTAGGTGACAACCAAGCTACAAATAAAAAAATAATTTGAGACATCATTGCTCTAAATTTCCTATTACAAAAACGATGACTCCACTATTTTTTTCTTGATCATGTTGGTTGTTTGCATGATTTATTTCTCTATTATTTCATCTGTTTCCACTCTAGTAACACTATGTTAAATTTTTAGGTCATTCATGGGCCTTAACATGATGTAATTCAATTATGTTTCTTTTTTCGAGGTCATCCTGGGAGGTATTGGAAAAATAGACGATGTCATTGTCGTGACTGTGCAAATAGAACCCACAATGATTACAAATAGTAAATTTTTTGTTATAATTTCCTTCAATTTCTAAGCTGAATGTAGCCTCTACTGACCTTCCTTCACTCCTGCATTTTTTTTGCAGATTAGATTATATTTCTTTGCTCATTGTAGCTACTAAAGTAGATAATTTTTACAAGTTCTTTGTCACGTGGATGGCTAGTCTTTTTGCTTAAATTTTGTAGGTTGGGATTGGGAGTGGTGAAAGTGAAAAATAAAGTATGCTCTTCCATCTTGCACTTCATTGATCTTGTAAGAGAAAAAAAAAATGTTTCTAAAATCACTACCTTCTTTCTCCCTATAGGTTGGAAATTCACACATAACTTAATTAGGAGGAGTAAGCATCACCTTAAACACATATCACTTCCTTTTTTGCAAGGTATAACACTCTTAGTGTAAGTAGGATGAAATTGTAAAGGATCCATCGATATAAATTGTTTCAATCCACTAGTACAAAATGGCTAATTAGTTACTAAAAAAACGACTAAAATTTGCATATAAATGACCATTTTTCAGTCAGTGACCAGTAGTAGCTAATTTACAGTATCTTATAACACGACCAACTTTTAGTCGTTTTTAGCTTAGTCATTAATTGGTTATCTCAATTTTATCGTTTAGTAGTATATTTAGTCATAAATTTTGTCCTTAATTTAGTCATTTATCTAGTCATTAATTGTCACAATTAATGACCAAATATACAACAAAATATATTACTATATGCTCACCCAAAAAAACAATTAATGACCAAATAAATATGACCAAAATGTTGGTTGCGTTATAAGATACTGTAAATTAGCTACTAATAGTCATATATATGCAAATTTTAGTCATTGTGTGAAACCAATTAATAACCAAGGAAATGTGAATAAATTTTGGTCGTGTTATAAAATACTGTAAACTAGCTACTAATAGTCGTATATATGCAAAATTTAGTTGTCATTTGTAATCACAAATTTATCATTAGTAGTCATATATATATATATATATTTTGGTAGTTTCATATTCATTATATAAACGACTAATTTAGTGGTTTATATTATTTCATTACTTTCATTAATAATCATTATAAATGACTAATTTAGTCGTATGGTCATTTTATTTATGTCATCATTAATCAATAAAAATTACTAATTTAGTAGTTTTAGATCGATTTTATGTGTTCATTATTAATCCACATAAATTAATTAGTATGTTTTTGCAACTAAATTTAAAAACTATCATACAATGTGTATCTTCATTTCATATGAAAACGCAAAGTTGCATATGTTAATTACAATACTAAACAATATCAAGTGCAACTATAAATAATTTCAGCCATATAAATTATATTATATGAAATGTTGAAGTATTAAAATATGAGTTTCCAACTTAATATTGGTTGGACTACAATTTACATATGAAATGATGTTTCAATCACTTCAAAACATTATCATTATGTTTCCAAGGGATTGCAGGTGAATTTACCAACTTTGAATACTTGACCATCAATCTCTATGTGTGTGTCTTATGCGGTATATTGGCTCTAATGGTATCACTAGACCGGTTCTCTTCTCTCTCCCTTTTTGCATTTGTCGTTCCAGTGTTATTGTTCTCCTTTTTCTTCAATTCCTACTTCTTACCATCAATATTGAGTTCATTTTTTGAAAACAAAAGAAGATACAATGTTGAGTGTAAGACATGAAAGACAATGAAAACTAGAATATAAACTAAAGTAGACTATAAAGAATTTATACGACATATACCTCAACATCAGCAATGTCAACCATTTTCCCCATACAAGAAAGAAACTCGAACAAGTTTTCTTCAGTTGAGAGATAGTGGTCACTATGTGTCCAGATGACCTATATAAACAAAGCAAATAAAATGTCACCATAGAAAAGAACACCTTAGTAACTTAGTATTCAACGTTTAGGGAAAGCTTAGGAACAATCATTCCAACTTATAAGTTACATGCTAAAAAGCTCAAGCCGTAGATAACTTGTTAAAACAAATAATCGAAGATGTGATGTTTAATCATTGTCATCTTATTTGACAACAACATTTCATTTTTTAACACATGAACTTGGTCAAGTATATAAACAACATGTACTCAAATAACAATATGAAAGTAAAATTTTCTTATAGTCATGAAAATATTTTAACACAAAATAGTTATAAGGATTCCAATCAATATCATGTAATACAAATTTCATCTTCAAGCTTTGGTTTCTTTCTACATGGACATGATACCAAATATTTTCAATTTCATAGTTAAAAGACAAAAAAATCAAAATAAATGTTTAAATACAATAAAACAATAAAGAGAGGATATCATGGAATGGACATTGCAATTATAAAAAAATCTCTTTACCTGTCAAGCGATGTCTTGTTTGGCATTCTTAAAACATTTTCTTGCCCAAAATAACCATGAGGTGAAAGAATCACAACATTAAAAACCATATGAATCCCTACTAGAAACATTTTCAAAGTCAATGGCTCAGGTGCCTGGAGGATATCTAACAGTAAATTAAACATATCCAAGATATGATCTGAGTTGTCTCCCCATCATTTTTGGCCTGATTGTGACAAAATCAGTCCACAAAGATCTTTGCTTGCAACAACTTTTTGATAGTATTAATAAGCTGATCACATCTTTTGACAAACTTCAATTCTTTCATGTCCTTCAGAAAAATAATATAGAAGCGAATCTTGAGGCCAACATCGTTGTTTCTTTACATGCGGGATCTCTCCTCTGCGATGAAGGGGATTCATGGGACCCTCTGCCTTAGTCGGCCTCTCTTCCTGTCATGTATTTTTGTCTCTTGCTGCATCAATTTTTTTGTATTAGAAGGTATGCTAGTCAATGGGAAATTTCTAGACTGAATGTAAGAAGTAGAGTAGGTGAAATTTGTTGTTTTAGAAACCCCCTAGACTTTGGGTCTTCAAAAGTAAAACCACCGAGCATAAGTCTCAGAATTTTTGAAGCAATATAAACATACCTGTTTCTGAAGAAAAAAAAGTATACTATATGAAAGGAAACATTCAGTTTCTTCAATACAACAAAAATGTAATCTCGATAAAATAAGTTATATTTCTCTACTAAAGCATATTCATAAAATATATCTCAAAAAAAAACTTGCATTCTCTATATAAACGTACAAAAAACATACCTGTTGTCCTGGAGGGGGAATTTTGTCGACTATTGGTTATGTAGTCAAAGTTGTTGATACAACTACTCTTGACACACGTGGCACAAAGGTGGCTATAGGTTGGATATATGAAGGCACTCACTCTAGATGCAGCCACATCATTATTGTACTGAGCGAACTTGGTAGGTTGAGAAACTTGTTGTGTCAAAGAGCTTACTCCAACCTGTCGGTATGCTTTGTATGGGTTTCATTGGAGGAATATTGCCTGCAACATAAACAAGACCCTAAACCACTAGAGATGCTACTGGTCTAGGTGTAGATAAACATGGGGTATATCTCTTTGCATTTGGATTAGGCTTGAATTCCTAAAAAACAAGGCAAATAATTTCACAACACAAATGATAGGAATCCATGACTTGGGTTTTCTTTACCAATGTTCCAAAAATCTAGATAACGAATGCATCTTATTAAAAAAAAAAAAAAAAACAAAACAAAACCCATTTTCTTACCTTTGCATTGGGATTTAGTTTTGAATTCCTTAGAGAAGATACTTTAGATGAATCAGTGGATGACAAAAATACAGATAATGATGCAGAACAAGAGGTTGGAAACTCAAAAGCTAGAGAGCCCAACTTTCCTGTCCTCCTTATCAATGTTAATTGTTCCTATGGGGTAACGGCTTCAGTAGATAATGCACCTTTGTTGGAGAAGGCAGGCCTTGATGATTCGACAACATCAGCTGGCTCACATGAAAATGCACTTAAAGCACTTACAGAAGTGGCAGGTAAAGGTGATGTATGAGCAACAACTGCAAAATGAAAAAAAGCAAATGAGATGAGAGAATGATCCATTTTTTATAGAAGCATTGTATTTTTTCCATCATTGACAACACCTGTGACCTAACCATTTTTCCTTCATAGTAATCATGATCTATATATAGAAGGAAGTTTCTCACAATTAGTAGCATTGATATAAAAAGTTATCAAAGATTTAGGAAAAACAAAATAGTGATGATTTTTTTCAATGTAAGACATAAATACTACTAAACAGGTTTTCTTAAAAGAAAATCTAGGATTTAGATTTCTTCCAAGGATCAAAGACAACCTATTTAGTATTGGCCTAAAACCTTGCCAAAAATGTTGACGGAAAACACTCAGACCATAAGAAGCACACATCCATAGGGAGAATTTCTCATACGCACTTGATACATCTGAAGAGAAAATTTCCAGTTCCTTCCGCACATAAAAAATATTATTACAACATGTCTGAAGCTGGAGATAGATAAAATAAGATAATTTTATTAACATTTAAAAGTACAAACTTAGTTAAGTCACAACTCTATGCAGTTGAACCTAAACTAATCCTACAAATATTATTAACTACGTAAGCAAAATAGGCATGATTGACCTCATTGGCACTAAATAGTAATAAACTAACAAGGGTCCCGCAGAGTACATGCATTCACATATAAACAAAGGACTTATATTAGCATGAAAAAAACATTATTCATTTATATCTTGTCAATCCAAAGAGAATGACAACATTTACAGATCAAGTTACTATGAAGAAAGATGGAAAATTATCATTGTACCCATCACAACACTTCCTTCATGCTTATGTATTTATTCAGGGCAATACTAGGAATTTATGATCATGTAATAGTTGCACACACTTATACATAAATATTATGTCTATCATTATATATTTCCCTAAAGTTCAGAGACAATAAGCAGAAGCAGGGGATGAGGATGTCAACACAAAATATTAGCAATACAAGCAATATATTTTAAAAAATAAAATAGTATAGAAGGATTCGAAACAATAAGATCAAGATGCAAACAAAGAGCACACAATTATAACACATGTCCTATAATGGGTGAATCAACAATTTTTCATTAGAAGGGAACCCAAAAAAATTAAATTCATTTTGGATAGACCTATATAGTTTTGTGATGAGAAATGAACTAAGGTGTATGTCTTAACATTTGATCTACCTAGCCAGTGAGTTTTTAACCAATACCCTATTAGTAACCTATTAGAGTTTTGAATTGGTAATCTTGCAGGGGAAAACCAAGGATTTTCCCTAATTAGTGTTACAACTATGGTTAGGTTTGGTTTTTGATAAGGAGTTAAAAATGTCTACAATGAAGTATGTAAAGGTCATAGGCACAATTCACTGTTGGATCTTGCTTTGGTTCAAATGCCATGACCAGAAAGTATCTATTCTGTAAAGTCCACAAAAGGCTTGAACCTAGCATCATTCATTGAGATACTATACATCCTTAGGCCATCCATGTCACTTGGATTTCTACTAACTCTGTGGCCAACGTTAGTGTGACAACATGTCTTCTGGGTTTTGAACCCAGGTCTGAGCATTGAAAGTTCTTTAATCACTTGACCATGTGCTAAATAAAATAATATTTGTTTGGTATTGAATATAGCAATTTGTAGTCCACTATTTCAAGGTTTTTAAAAGGAGATGTAATTAAAATTTGATAAAATCTTGCATTTTTTAGATGCATCATATATTACTTCAAGGGACAATGAAATCATGTAGCAAAGAGAGGTACAACAATATAATGACAAGAATACAAGGGAATTACCATCCTCATTAAGCCAGAAATGCTAACGTATGAGTTTGTGCACCTATAGGAAGGGCTGGAATGGAAAAAGTTGAATTTGTCTTGAACAAGTAAAACTAGTTCTTGTTTAAAAAGCCTCAATTCCCCAGAGCTAAGAGGGGATGGTTCTTCATGAAAAGCATCCTTACACTGATAATTCTAATGTTCCACAAAATTTCTAGAACATGGGGATGGAGCTGGGAAACACACTTGAGAGTCATATTGAGACACCCCCCAAAATTTTAGGGGGCCTCATGGGGGACAGGGGGATGTTGGTGTCCCTAACATAGGAGACCCCTTAGGAATGTAAGTAGGAAGGGACTCAAAAGGAAAAAAATGAATTTGGCTTTAACATGTAAAACTAAGTACACAACAAAATAAGGTGGATATTAATGTTCACAACAATCAATATGAAGTACTCAATGCAAACAAGCTAGCTAAACACCTTTGGAATGGAAGTTCAAGGAGCTCCATTCACCAGAACTTGGAACATTATTTAAAGGTAGGGTGAGTGAATTGAGACTCATCCCCAAAATTCAAAATAAATTGGATACTAATGAGCACAACAATCAATATGAAGTATTATATGCAGATTAGGTTACTAATCAGAAGTATTATATGCAGATCTAGGTCAATTGTGGTTTTCCATGATGTTCAGGAAAGATAGAGGATTGGGCTTGATCATCGTTGGTCTATAGGGTACAATCTCGTCTGCTAAGTGGGTAGTTTGATTCCTTTTCAGTGTTGAACTATGGAAGCAACTCCCCAGATTCAAAGTTGTTCACAACGAACATATCGTGAGAATGAAGGGGGCATTTTAGCTCTATGGTATGCTAGCCAAACCAGTAGGTTTGAAGATTTATAGACTATCATTCTTAAGAGAATATGGGAAGCTTGAAAGAGGGTTTCACTTTGTCTTTCATGTAAAGGACCTGGGAATTTCAGAGGTTGCTGCAGATTAGGCTACTACTCTTTCTTGTATTCAAAGGCTTATGCTTAAACAATTCACTAAAAAAGGGTTTTTGGGTAGAGGGGCCTTTGGGATCAGTCCAAGATAAAGTGGAGGTCTTGGACATTGATCTCTCAAGAAAATGGATTTCTCAGTTCATCTTATGTTGCAAAATAAGAATTGCAAAGCCTCATCCCCATACAAGACACTTCTACACTGAACAGGCTGGTTTGGATCCATAAGCCTTCACAAGGCTCTTCATGTGTCACATCCATTCACAGAGATAGTCACCAAGTGGTAGAATACAAGAATTGCAAAGCATTGTACCTGCAAAAGACACACATGAATTGAATAGCAAAAGGGATTGGATTTTTTGCTATAGAAGGCTGGTTTGGATCTTTAAGGCATGCCGGCTTTATCAGACTCTTCGTGAGTCACATCCATTCAAAGAGATACTTAAAAGGTGGGATACAAGATTTGCAAAACCTTATCCCTGAAGAAGACACTTAGTGGTAGTAACCCCAACCCCATCCAGAGGGATTGGCTTTGGTGCTATACCAAGCCAGTTTGGATCTTTAAGGCATGCCAAATTTACTAAGCTCTTCATTTGTCACATCCATTCACAAAGATACTCAACAGAAAGTGGATATTGAGGACAAAATGGAAGAGGATAGTGCACCTTAACACAATTTGGAAGCACGATGTTTCAGTTTATTATATTTCCATAGCCTGTGGTTTATCAGGAATTACCCTCTAAAGCTAGGCTTGTAAAGTCTAGCATCATGGATGCACAATGTCTGCATTGTCGGATCACTAAGATCATTCAACATATTTTAATTTTTTTGGAAGTGCGGACGTTCCAGATATCTAATTTGGACCTCGTGGATGCATATTTTCTACAAACATTTTTATGGAGGGATGCACTGCAGGGGCTTGTGATGCAGTTGCTCTACCTCACTTTCAAGGTGTCTGGAATTGCATCAGAATAGTCTTCCTAAACTCCATCTGAAGGATGCACTGGAGGGGATTGTGATGCAATTGCTCCTGATACAAGAAAATGTTTCAAATAGAGGACAAGACATCTCATCCAACTGACCAATTTTCAGGAAAATTTCTAGATCATATCTTCTTCTTGAATCTGCAAAATAGTTGAGATCTACAACCAGCAATAATATTTCTGAAAATTGATTCCAAATGATATTACATAAAATTACTGTGAGTGAATCAAGCAATGGTACGACTGTAGAATCAAACTTGATGGAAACTGAACCAACACAAACATTACATTTCTGGGATCAAGATGTGGAAATTTCACTGATTTGACCAACATTTATCATCCATCGAAAACTACGTGACCATTCCAAAAGGACTGCAAAGGTCACTGATAATTCCAAGACAACGCACAAGATCAATACCTTGTGCCTTACCCTGTAGAATTTTATCTCCTAATTGTGTGGTGAAATTGAGGAAATAAGAGAACCAAATAGTTCCCATAAAAATGCCACACGAAACTGAAATGGAAGAAAGGTCCTTTGGATAGCAGCTAGGCATGGCACCCTTAGATAAATATGATTTGTCTTGACTCTTGAGTCAGCAATCAGGTATCAAATCCAGATCTCATTAAGACTGAGTTTCAATTTTGTAATGGAAATTCCTCAGTTAACAGTGAAGAATCATTAGGATGAATAGCTGCGATGTAGAAGAAATGCGGAAGAAAGAAATAAATGGTGAGAAATACAAGTACTCCGAGGTCAACTTCTTCACCAACAACTGGTTGATGTGGACTTCGCTAGTAGATTTGACTAGCACACCATAGGCAATAAAGGCTTACAATTACTCCAATAAGTTGAAGATATTTTCATGTTTGACTTCCAACTTTACCTAGTTTTGACTTCCATAAGCAAAGAAAGAAGAAACGACTCACATGTATACAATTGCAGTCCGAGAAGAACATCAAATATAAGCATCTTACAAAGAAATTTTCATGACATGCTAATAAGCCCAAAATAATACAGAGAATAGCTTGTTAGAAAAAAGAAAAAATCGTAAAGCTTGGACTGGCAAACAATTTAGTGACACTAGAGTATGAGAGAGTTGGACTTGGCAAAAAACTAGCAGCAGAATCATTTAAAATGAGAGTTGATGCTGGTGTGTTTGAATCATAGGGAAAGAGACAAATTTAATGTGGCTCTGACATAGAAAAAAACATATTTTTACTAAGGAATAATTGGAAGACAAATATTTTTTAATGATGAATGAAAGAAACAAATTAACCTAAAAAATATCAGAGTTAATACAGGTAAAATAAAGAAAGAAAAATTAGAAACAGGGGAATGAGAAAATATAATTTAAAGGGGATTTTATATGAACCCAATTATAAAGAAGGAACATAATTTCATTTGCAGTAAGAGTGCTTAGGTTTACAAAGTGTAGACTTAATAAAGAATACAATTAACTACTCTGAATCTGGGCCTGAACCTTGTAGCAAAGATTCTAACACTACAAATAGCTTATTAGAATTTCTAATTCCTTAGAAAAACAAAGAAAGAAGTAAGGAGAAGCTTGGCAGATAAGCCATTCAAAAGGGCTCTAGACCTAGATTTAATTTTAAAAATTAATGGATGGGAAGAAATCCATTTGCACTACTAAATGTAATCCTTATCCTTTAAATATGCAAATTAACCACACATTTTAACAATTGAAAATGAAATTATTCTCTACGTATCATTCTGATATACATAGATAATGAAGTACATGTTTATGTAAATAAAACCCTAAAGTAAACAGGTGCAAAAATACCAACCACTATAACAAATTCCTTATTGACTGGAGCTCTCCCCTTCCACCATCGTGTATCCAAGTGAATGTAGTAGAATGTCTATTTTCCTGTTGAAGATAAAAAATATCCAGAATAATCAACATATATATGAAGATTTTTTGATGACAACAACAAAATACAAATTACTTTCCAGCAATACAATTTTGAAACAGAAATACATAAAATCCATGCACAAAAATTAGAAGAAAAGTTTCTTAGACATAAATGCCAATATGGATGAAAGACCCAAGATTAATATAGTAAAACTGACTTGAAGAAAAAAGAGAAATAGTAGGGGAAAACTGGGCACTTTTGTGAGATATGAGTCCCTATGGGAGCTAAGACAATACCTTGCTCTTACCAACCTGGTTAACTTCTCGTGGCTGGAAATCTTGTATTTAATAGAGGTAGTTTGAATATTTGACTGTATATCTGTATTCAAAACCTTGATCATTTCCTTCAAATAGTCTAAATAATGATTTCCTAAATATATGATTTGATTGTGCTTCATTTGAAAGGCATCGTGCAGGATTTGTGGCACAACATGCATTTGGAAATCTATGAAGCAACCATTGTTATGCAGTCTAATTCCTCTTCATGTCACTTTGTTCCTGTATTGATTCTGTGATGAGATTGACTTAAGTGCATGTGCCACAAAACCTTGAAAATCTAGCGAGGGTTAGTGTCTTTTCTGTGAGTTATTGGGGCAAAGCTAGCACACTTGGGTAGAGTTCAGTTGGAGCTCCTTGTTCACTACTGAGTAATCCTTATAGCCTATTTTTTCAGCTTCCATTGCCACTATCCCAACAAGGAGAGAGAGCATTAGAAATCAAATTAAATTTAAACCTGTTGAATTAACGGAATACCAAAGGAAGTTGTTATGCTTCAAATGCAAAGATAATTACTTGCTAGTCTGCAAGTGATTATGTGTTGCAAATAAAATTTTCAAATTGATTAGGTTGGTTTATTATTTTAAGGGTGAATATGAGGAGATTGAAGATGAACTCACTGGTGCTAGTGACAGGTATCTCCTTGCCAGTTTCTACCATCATGGGATTAGTTCAACCACAAATTATAACAACCTGATGCTGTTATTAGAAAAAAATCATAATAATCTTGATAACTTATTGATGTTGGTAGTGTTCACTGTCTTATTGATGTTTTTGTATTCTTTGATGGTTCTTATGGTAAATATCATGTTAAAAGTGGGGACATAATGCTGTTTTAGTAATCTTGGTTGGTGAATTTGGCACAGTGAAGATTTCAATTATGTGTCTGAGCCTATATCCACAAATAAATTTTGACATCCATGTATGTTTACAATACTTGTACATTTTGGATAACAGCCATTTATAGTATCCATGATGGTTTGTATGTTCATGGTACCATAAGAAGTGGATCAAGGTTCAATTAGGAAATCCAGAGCCATTTTTGAAAGGCAACAGTCTTGACTAGTGAAGTATTATTTGATGCTATCTGAATTTTCCTAAGATGGTCTTTCTTACATTCAAATATTTTATGGTATGAGAAAGGAGACAGTGAGCTGGCCATGATATGTTACAGCATGATGCCAAGAATTTTTTATCATTTTTTTAGTTCCTTTTATAAAATATGGTCTCTATATGCAAGGCTACCTCATCTTATATATCACCTATTTTGTTATAAATGAATATGCATTGTCACATGCAGTGAAAATTCAGTTTACTTGTTATAGTTTTGAGTTTTATTACTTCAAACTATAGACCTGTGACTCTAAACTTGTATCTATTCAACTTTTGCAGGTGGTTTTTTGGATACTTCATGTGATGCTTATGGTAGGATTTTTATAAAAGGAAAATATTGTCCAATTTGTTTAAAGGAAAGTCATTAAATACCTAGGTTCTCCATTTTACTTTACATGGAATGTTGCTTTACCTTTTCATAGTTAGAGATTTTTCAATTATGCAGCCTATCAACTAAAATTTTCGATTTGTACTTACATTGTTACCTAATTCCTCTGCATAGAATTTTCCTTTTTTCTTAAATTTTCATGTAATTCATCAGTGAGCTTGTAATAGTTGGCGGGGGTAGATGAAGAAATCTTCCAATGGTTGATGAGTGGTTGTGGCTTGAGAGATTGTGGTTTATCAGTTCCACCGCAATGTTGCTGCGCTGACCTATCATACTGAATTTGGTGTGGCTAACCTGTCAGGCCATGGCCTTTTGGTCATACGGTGTGTATGGGCAAGTGTTATAAGGGCGAAACTGGACCAGCTAGTCTAGATCAGTCCGACTATTTTGAGGCAAAAACTGATTCGAACCGGTGACTTGAATATTTTTTGCCCGGTTCGATATGGTAAAGCCACGTACAACGCAACAAGTGGGGCTTGTTTTTCTTTGTTTATTTTGATGTTTTTTGTGCACGTTAGTATCAACTTTAGTAATCAGAAGTATTATATGTAAAGGGCCTGGGAATTGGTAGGCAATTGAAACAAATAATAGGAAAAGGGGAGTAGAAGCTGATAACTTTGAAATATTAATAAAAGGTAAAATAATAAACACAATGATCACAATGGCACATATCAGGAAGAGAAATACCAGTAATGGCACAAAAAAAAGGATCCCTGTGATATGTGAATCACAAAATAAGGTTAATTAGGGTGTGATGTCTCCAAGTTGAATGAAAAAATCCCAGCTCCATATATAATAATAAGAAGAAATGTTTTGGCTCTGGCTCTCACAATAGTTTGCCATAGATCCCAACAACTCTAATTATTTCATTTCCAATCCCCAAAGACTCTGTCTCAACCAGTGCTAATGTTTAACTTCATTCATTTAGGGTTATGTCTATTGTTCATAGGATTTTTCATAGTAGAAGTTTTATAGCAGTGGTAGTTATCCCCCTTAAGCAAGAGACGCAAATGTTACAATTTGCCTCTAATAGGAATTTAGTAGTTCAACTATTTTATCTCACAATCCTATCGTACTTGTATTATTTATGTATTGGCATCTCTGCCTACAGTATCCTAGTTTACTAGTCTTCCCCATTAGTCTGTAAGTGTCTAGCAATTGAAAATTAAGCACTAGTATTATGGAAGGTTGTAAGAAGGAGTGGACTAAGTCCTTTTTTTTTAGAGGGTTTGATGAGAAAATGCATAATGGGGTCAATAAATGGAGATCCAATGAATTGAGGGCAAGGGGAAGATGTTTTGCTCAGTCAAAACATTAAACACAACAATACAAAGAAAAACATTCTTACCCTTGTCTTGGGATGGTTGAGGAAGTTAATGAGGACCAAAAAGGTAATGACATTAGATAAATTTCAAGATAAAGTAGAGATTATTTGAGTAACCAAAACCTAATCAGCAAACTCATAGGGTTCTCACAATTTGAAAAACTCTCAGATTATAAATATCAACAGAGTGGGCTACAGAGGGTACGATAAATGTATGGTCACGTCAGTACTCTTCTTATGTTGAAACATCCACTTCCCAATATATTTCTCATGGTGAGTGATAACGAATTCTTCTTAGTTTTAGTTGCTCAACACAAATTTTGTCATGGGTTGATTGGTTGCTAATACCCAAACGGTCATTGGTCTTCAACTTATTTTCATGTCTTATTATCATAGCTCCCTTAGGAATAAGAAGGCTTTTATATGAATCTTGGAGGGATTTATTTTATCCACTTAAACGACATGTCTGAAGATATTGACCCCCTTCAAGGATTTACTATATCCCTCATGTGACATTTCCCAAGAAATTGTCATTGTTCAGGGTCTCACGTTATCCCCAAAGCAATTTCCCAACAGCTTGACCTCGTTCCAGATGAAAAAATGATTTGCTGGTAAATCCATACAAAACGAACATGGAATCTGACATAGGCTAGTTGTGTTTAACAAAAAATTATAACCCACTGAATAGGTAATATTTGGAATTTTTCATGGTTTGAATTCTGAACTAATTAATGAATAATTTTTGGGGGAACCAGGGCGAAATTGCTGCCAGTGTGCGCAAGGGATAGCCATGGAAGATGCTTCCCAGACATCCCCATTTTCAGGAGGAAATAAGGAAAAATCCCCTGCCTCCCTAGCTATAAAGAGAACATGAAAATAAGTCTGGAGTTATTTTGGGACTGTGAGTCTCACCAGTTCAATATCTGAAAAAACAAAGATGCATTACTTATATCTAAAATTGTTGGAAATATGATGCAGAGTGTTGTCCTTGATGGCAACCCACTTGATAAAGTTGATGGCAACTTGGTGAAATGAGATTGTTGGCTATATGATGCAATGTGTTGTCCTTGATGGCAACCTACTTGATGAAGATGTTCTTCATGGAAGCCTGCTTGATGAGTTGCCTATGATAAGAAACTTATGTGTCAAAGATGTAAGAATGATGTATCTACAGATCAGTTCAGATGTGACAGAGAAAAGAATTCCAGTAAGTACCAAAAAAATGATAAATATAATATGTCACAATGTATACGCTACTTTTGTGAAGGCAACCCGCGTATACATACAATGTATACGCTACTTTTGTGAAGGGAACCCGCGTATACATTCAGGGTTAGCATATACGCAGTTTTTATGAGGCGAAGTTGCGTATACACGCGGAAGCGAACGCTCCAAGTCGCGTATGCCCTTTTGCGCTCTAAAATTATGATACCAAGGGGCATTACCATGGTATTGGCCCATTGTATTGAGTTCTGGATTATCTAATTGATCCCGTCCAGGAATACCATCGAAGGTTGAGTGGTTTTGACTCATGGTATTGAAAAAGGCTAATCTATATAAGGAGAATAAGATCATTGTGCAAAGTGTGCAAGATGTCTGGGTTTGAATGAATACTTCTCTTTGAAGTATATCTGTATGGAATGGGTAACAGTTTAATGATAGATATGAATCTGTGATGCAACTATGAAGAAATGATGAAGAAGGCTATCTAGATCTGAAATGTATTTGTATCTTCTAGATCTGTTTATGAAATGTCTAGATCTGAAATGAGGCGAACATCTGTCTAACGTGAAGGGTTAAATTTGAATTGCATATATGATCTGAAGAAGAATGCTGCTCTATAATGTCTGAAGATCTATACGCTGGTTTGGAACAACGGAAGCGCGTATAAACGCGGATTTGATAAAGAGAAAGCACGTATGTGTTGTGAAGTTAGTTCTAAAGTTTGTGCAGATGTATACGCGGGTTTATGTGAATAGAAGCGCGTATATACACGATATCAGTGAAAGGAAAGCGCGTATGAAAAGATAGGGTTTGTTGAAGTCTGAATTATAAAATGTCTGATCTGTTCTGCTGTGTTACTGCTATCTGTTGATGATAAATTCTTCTGATCTGGGTTGTCTGAATTGTTAAGTTTGAGCTTAAATGTGTGGAGTGGGTCCAGTCTGAAAATATGATGAAACGTGACCTGCAAGTTGTGCTCTATTGAAGTTTTTGGATCCAGTGTGAAAATTGATGAAACGTGGTCCATAGAGGCGCTGAGGGTTGTAGCCTTCAGTCAGGGGGTTGTAGCTCCCTTCCAGGTGAGGTTGGTAAACGAGAGCAGGGGGTCATATCTCCCTTCCAGGAGAGGTTGGTAAACGAGCGCAGGTGGGTGCCTGCATGCTGGTAGGAGGCTGCGCAAACACATATGTTGTAAGATGTTTTCTTTATAATTAAATATTGAAGGCTGAGCAACGGCAGCGGTAGTTTTTCCCAACTTGGGTTTCCACCTAAAATTCTGGTGTTCATGTGTGATGCTTATGTGTGATGGTTTATTCTGTTCTTACTACACATGTTTACTGTTTATTGAACATCTGATGAATGAATGGTGGAATGATATATGTGAAGAATTAATGGCATAATTAGATCTCTGTGTATACGCGAGTTTCATAAAGATATCAACGTATATACTGCCGAAATATATCGGGGGAGAAAGTAAGCGTGTGGGTTTTAGAAGCAAGAAAAAGTAAAAGTTTTTTAATATGCAGTAAATACTGATTCACCCCCCCCCCCCCTCTCAGTATTTTTACCAACAATTGGTATCAGAGCAGGTACTTCTGCAGAAGCTTGATCGCTTGAAGGAGATCTGTCGCAATGGGAAGTCAAGAAGGAGTAATGTCTATAAAGCCACCTCTATTAAATGGAAGCAATCTGATATTCTGGAAGGTACACACAAAAGCATATCTGCAAAGTCTTGGTGCAGATGTATGGGCAATTGTGGAAGAAGGTTATCAATACCCGGCAAGTATTCCTACTGATGCTGCTGAAAGAAAGAAGTATGAAATCAATGCCAAAGCATTGAATGTCTTATTAGGAAGCATGTACGAACCAGAATTTGCTAAAGTGATGCATCTAAATTCAGCAAAAGAAATATGGGACAAAATCATTCTGAGCTATGAAGGAGATACAAAGGTAAAGAGTGAAAAACTCCAAACCCTCAGAATTGAATATGAAAATTTGAAGATGCTTAGTGATGAGATTATTTCCAGTTTCTTTTTATGTCTATATGATATTGTAAATCATATGAGAAGTTTGGGTGAAACCATAACCGACACTACTCTGGTGGAAAAAGTCTTAAGATCCTTGACTCCAAAATTTGACTCTAAAGTCTCCGCTATTGAAGAAAGGCAAGATCCGCAAACTCTTACTATTGTTCAATTACATGGGACTCTGACTGCTTTTGAAATGAGACAAGGAGGTCCTTCTCAAGTAAGAGAAGCTGCGTTTAAGGCTTCTACAAAAGGAAAGAAAAAGGAAGTTGTCAAAGAATCCAGCTATATTTCCGGAGGAAAATAGATTTTGTGAAAACCCGTCTTGGAAGATTCAAAGGTAAGCTTCCCTTCAAATGTTTTGAGTGTGGAAAAGTTGGTCACTATGCTGCTAAATGTCCTTATAGAGAAAAACATGGTAAAGGGAAACAATTTGAAAAGAGAAAGAGTTATTATGCAAAAGAAGATGATGATGAAGTATCCAGTGAAGATGAAGAAGATTCTGACCAAGATCTAAAAGTGCTCATGGCTAAGAAGCAAAAGAAGAAGGTTACTCAAGGAAAGGAGATACCTCGGAAATCATGTATAGCAAAAATTGAAGAAAACAGTGTCAATTCTTGTTCTTGTATTTTGTCTTGTAAAGGTAAAGATGGTGAAAATAACAGTATGGATCTGGAAAAGTTGTCAAGATCAAAGTTGAAGATCAACAAAAATCATCTAAGGAGAGTGAATCTATAGTCAAATGTCAAGAAAGTTTTCTGTACTTATGCATCCAATCGAATGAAAAGACTAGAAGCGAAAGAAACGATCTAAATGCAAATCTCGAAATATCCACAGTATCTCGAAATATCAAAAAGGAAGAATGAAGGTCTTGAAGCTGGAATCATCACTCTATAAGTAGATCTTGAAGCATCAAGTAAGAAGAATGAGGAACCTCTACAATCAGTTGAAAAGCAAGGTCTTGAAGTAGAAATCATCTCCCTCAAAGAAGACCTGGATAAATCAAAGAAGAAGAATGCAGGACTTGAAGCAGAAAAAATATCTCTGAAAGTAAATCTCGAAGCTTCGAAGAAGAAGAATGAAGAACTCTTACAAAATTTTGGAGAGCAAGAAAATGGGTTGAAAGAAGAGATTCTAAATCTGAATAACCAAGTAGAAGACGGAAGAAGGAAAGAAGAAATCGTGAAGAAGCAATGCCAAGCCTTGGAGGTGGAGGTAAACATTCTCAAAGGTAAATTAGAAGAAAAGGTTAAAATTCTGAGGTTTCAAGATAGTACTAGGATTTTGGACAATATTCTGAGCAATCAAAGGTCTCCCTCTATTAAACTTGGTCTTGGTTTTCATGAAACTGTCAAAGGAGAATCTAGTTCACAAGGAAATTCTAATGATTCAAAGGAAGTCAATGCAAAATATGAAGTGTTGAAAGAAACAAAAATTCAACCAACAATCATGAATTCTCAAAGCAAATCATTCAATAATGTGGAATGCTTTAAATGTCATAATTATGGGCATGTTGCAGCAAATTGCGAGAAGCGAATCATTTCGGTCACTATGTGAGACTGCATTAAAGAGTACTGCGGTAGCTGAAGTGATAATTGTTTTCTTTAACTAAGTATGGTCACAAAGAAGCTGATTGCAATAGGAGGAAGAACAGAGAAACACACTATGATCCTTATGCTTACTTCTCTGGTCACATGAGATGTTATGTTTGTAATAAGTATGGTCATGTGGAAAAGGAATGCAGGACGAACAGATATGAGAAATTGGATAACTTCCAGCACACAAATAGAAAGTTTAAACAAATCTGGAAAAAGATGGAGGACCGATCAGAAACGTGGGGAATATTGACCCTACTGCAGTCATCCGCTTCTGAAGCTTACTTCTCTGAATGACTGCAGAAGTAATGTGAGATACATTATGGGGATGTATCATCACAGGGGGAGCAATGTATGATGATTCTCATGGTTGATTATTCTGGTTATATGTATTTCTGACAGAGCATCTGATATGAAGAAGACAGGTACAGGAAGGACAAGTTTAGGGGAAGATGAAGGAATGTGAAAATTTCTATGCTTCACTTTCCATACGCGGGTTAGATGAAAAAAAGTCGCGTATACACGCGAGTTTCAGCACACACAGTCGCGTATGCATTGATGATAAGAGAATTTATATGATAGCTGAAGATCTGGAGCAGAGGTTCAGGGGGAGCATTAGTCTAACCGTTAATAACTGTATTATTGACTCTGTATCGACTTATTTTCTTAGTTCTAAATAATGATGAAATGATACTTGGTTTCTTATGTTTAAAATCATGGATGAGGTCGGATTGTTACTTGATGAAGAGTATCTGTTGGATGAGATGGAAGTCTTATGATTCAAAGATATGGACAGATCATGAACAAGTTTTGTTGTTGATGACTTACCGTTGAAGGTGTTCAGGTTGCACAAGTTAAGGAGGAGCCTTGGCCATATGGAAAGGATGAATTGGATGCACATTTTCAGGGGGAGCCCTAGTATAATGCATTTTTGGCATTATGATGGTTCTGATATATGATCTCTCTTGAGGTCTTTCTGGTATTGGTCATGAAAAGTCATATTTGTAATTTGATGAAAAGGTCATGTTGAGACCCATGATGTAAAATTGTAATATTCAGTCATGTAAGGACTTGTCAAATTTGTAAACCCACTTGGTTGGGTAGTTGAGTCAAAATATGTAAACCCACTTGGTTGGGTAGCTGAGTCAAAATGTGTAAACCCACTTGGTTGGGTATTTGAGTTTCATATGTAAATCCACTTAGTTGGATCTTTGATGTATGTATGAGTCCTTGGTGATAGGAAAAGTCATAGAGTCATGTACTTCATTGAAAATATAGCGTGAACTCAGGGGGAGCATGGTAACTTCAATACACATCAGATCTGCATGGGAAGCAAAACCTTGTCTTGGTTTTGATCCGCCCTTTGCCCTTGATGTCGAAGGGGGAGAAGTGATATGGTGTTTGAATAAGGGAAGAATATCATGATGCTTAATGTATCTATCTCCTGTGGTGATCAAACACCATCGTGGTTGCCATCAAGTCCAAAGGGGGAGATTGTTGGAAATATGATGCAGAGTGTTGTCCTTGATGGCAACCCACTTGATAAAGTTGATGGAAACTTGGTGAAATGAGATTGTTGGCTATATGATGCAATGTGTTGTCCTTGATGGCAACCTACTTGATGAAGATGTTCTTGATGGAAGCCTGCTTGATGAGTTGCCTATGATAAGCAACCTATGTGTCAAAGATGTAAGAATGATGTATCTACAGATCAGTTCAGATGTGACAGAGAAAAGAATTCCAGTAAGTACCAGAAAAATGATAAATATAATATGTCACAATGTATACGCTACTTTTGCGAAGGAAACCCGCGTATACATACAATTTATACGCTACTTTTGTGAAGGGAACTCGCGTATACATTCAGGGTTAGCATATACGCAGTTTTTATGAGGCGAAGTTGCGTATACACACAGATACGAATGCTCCAAGTCGCGTATGCCCTTTTGCGCTCTAAAATTATGATACCAAGGGGCATTACCATGGTATTGGCCCATTGTATTGAGCGCTAGATTATATAATTGATCCCGTCAAGGAATACCATCGGAGGTTGAGTGGTTTTGACTCATGGTATTGAAAAAGGCTAATCTATATAAGGAGAAGAAGATCATTGTGCAAAGTGGGCAAGATGTCTGGGTTTGAATGAATACTTCTCTCTGAAGTATATCTATATGGAATGAGTAACAGTTTAATGATAGATCTGAATCTGTGATGCAACTATGAAGAAATGATGAAGAAGGCTATCTAGATCTGAAATGTATCTTCTAGACCTGTTTATGAAATGTCTAGATTTGAAATGAGGCGAACATCTGTCTAATGTGAAGGGTTAAATCTGAATTGAATATTTGATCTGAAGAAGAATGCTGCTCTATAATGTCTGAAGATCTATACGTTGGTTTGGAACAGCGGAAGCGCGTATATACGCGGATTTGATAAAGAGAAAGCGCGTATGTGTTGTGAAGTTAGGTCTGAAGTTTGTGCAGATTTATATGCGGGTTTATGTGAATGGAAGCGCGTATATACACGATATTAGTGAAAGGAAATCGCGTATGAAAAGCTAGGGTTTGCTGAAGTCTGAAGTATAAAATGTCTGATCTGTTCTGCTGTGTTATTGCTATCTGATGATGATAAATTCTTCTGATCTGGGTTGTCTGAATTGTTATGTTTGAGCTTAAATGTGTGGAGTGGGTCCAGTCTGAAAATATGATGAAACGTGACCTGCAAGTTGTGCTCTATTGAAGTTGTTGGATCAAGTGTGAAAATTGATGAAACGTGGTCCATAGAGGTGCTGAGGGTTGTAGCCTTCAGTCAGGGGGTTGTAGATCCCTTCCAGGAGAGGCTGGTAAACGATAGCAGGGGGTCATAGCTCCCTTCCAGGAGAGGCTGGTAAATGAGCGCAGGTGGGTGCCTGCGTGCTGGTAGGAGGCCGCGCCAACACATATGTTGTAAGATGTTTTCTTTATAATAAAATATTGAAGGCTGAGCAACGACATCGGTGGTTTTCTCCCGACTTGGGTTTCCACCTAAAATCCTGGTGTTCATGTGTGATGCTTATGTGTGATGGTTTATTCTGTTCTTACTGCACATGTTTACTGTTTATTGAACATCTGATGAATGAATGATGGAATGATATATGTGAAGAATTAATGACATAATTAGATCTATGTGTATACGCGAGTTTCATAAAGGGTATCTGCGTATATACACGAGTATGTATCAGGAAAGTAGCGTATGGGTTTTAGAAGTAAGAAAAAGTGAAAAGTTTTGAGTATGCCCTAAATACTAATTCACCCCCCCCCCCCTCTCAGTATTTTTCCCAACAAACATTAGCCTTATGTTCCAAGTTCAACTAATCAACTCTTTAATGCTACATATAAAAGGCTTTTTTACGAAGAAATGACACAGTAGGAGACAACCTATTATTACATCAAAACTACTAATGGTGGACCGAGGCATATGTAGGTAGAGGTTGTTATTTTTAGTTGTAGGAGAAAACCTTGGATGTACATTTTCAAGTATAATTGTTGTCGTAGTTACTTGATGCCCCGTTTAAACCTTATGGATGATGTGAGGTCATTTGTAATCAATAATTTAGCATTCCAGAAGTTTAAGAAGGCTTCACACAAATCTCATTGTTAGAGTCCTGTTCATCAAACAAAAATCCCTTGATGGATAAAGTTAATGTACAGATGCATAGTAGCTTTATATTCATCCATGGAAGGAACTATGAAGACAGTTGCCTGTTTCAACAAAGTATTTAGTACTTGTATTCTATCCAACCCATAGGCCATATTTTAGGCCCTTGGCTAGGACATTAGAAGGAAATGCACACCTTACTAGAAATGCACGTGGAATTGTCGTCAGTTAAGCATGGTATACATTGTACAAAGCATGGAGGAAGAAGACTTCATGTTTAACGAAATCCATGTGAAAATTCAGTAAGATATTTCTATTATTTTTTCCCCTAAGCACTTACTAAAAAATAAAATTCAATAGAGCTATGGGAGCATGAACTTATGTTAAAACCCTGAGATTTTCTAGGTCAAAGTCAAAATTATAGATATTTCAAGCACTCGAGAGCCAAAAACCATCTCAAATTTATGTTTTATGACTTGCAGCTCTATCTTACTTCATAGGTTCTATGACGTATAAGCAGTGAAGAGTTGAAAAATATGTTACTTTTAAGGTCTAGCTTTGGTCATGAATAGAGTTAGTAGACTATGCAATACGAGTTAACTTGTGGAAGACTATGTATAAACAACCTGAGCAGAATATTAAACCATCCATCTCTCAATCATTGAATTTATATTTTGATATGTAAAAACAGATTGTAGATCACATTATCATAGACAAGTTGACCTTGGATTGCATCAATTTCATTATGGATAGAAGTTATGTCTGTTAGGATGTAGACCCTGCACTTCACATGGTTTATTGCATGTTTAAGCATCAGTTGATCTTGAGAGGACAAATTCAGTTAAATATCAGTTCTTGCTCATGTCACAAAGCTTTGCAGAAACATTGCTGCATAATGGTTGGGTAGTAAAGATAAAACACTAACAAGAAAATTTATGACTCAAGATAAACAAATCGCTATTGCAGATATCTTGAAATTAGGCTTTTGCTACAAACAAAAATTTGAGAAACAAGGTATATTTTATTTCACCATACTATTTGTTGTAAAAAATGCACAGGCCTAGGTTATTACATTTGGAATTTCATATTATACAATTGAAGCCTTCATTACGCACCACAAAAAAATATCAGAAATTGGGGACTACATAATGACTCAAAGGCACAAATAGTGATACTGCTAAATTGCAGTGTCCAAGAGGAACACAATACCCACATTAAAATTTGAAAAAATAAAACCACTAAAGGAAGCACAACCAGTAAGCATTTTTGATAATGCAAGGGGTTTAGATCAATTTCTAGGTCCTTGTTTTTCCATATTAGAACAAAAAGTGAATTTGTACATTATTTCAATCTAGGGGAGTGTATAAATACCCATTTAGAGGTTTTGTCTAGTGAAGAGAAAACTTATCTTTAATGTGGTTTAGGTTTGAAATATTTGATACTGGTTTATGTGCAAGCATGTATACCATGAAGAAAAAATGTTTTGAAACATTAATTTATAGAATTGTCGCTTGCAACTGACCGGTTTATCGACTTAGGTCGACAAAACAGAAGTTTCCCCAAACCATTATAATACTTTTATATTGGTAGGATGGAAATTTTGTCTCTCTGATACCAAAGGGTTTTTTTTACTGTTGTCCTCTCCAGTAAGAAAGAGAGGCAAGATATTTGATGGAGGCCCATATTTTCTAAATGCCATGGGACTCTTCATTCACAATCTGAAAGATAATTTTCATTGCAGCTGAAGTATCTCCAAAATTAACCACCAGTGTAGTTAAGACATTCCATTTGGAATTTTGATGCGAACAGATTTTGGAAGGATGTAAACTTGCTGGGAAGATTTCTAATCCTTGGAGATGAAAAGGGAAAAAAGAATGGCAAACACATATGCCTGGCTTTGTGTATATTTAGATATATCTAAATGAATAAAGTATGTGACAAACAATATTCCTTCTATTAAACCCTTAGTTTAATAATAAATACAAGGAATCTTAGGCAATATATAGAAAAGAAAACAAGAATGAAAACCTCACTGCATAAAAGATGCTCATAAAGAAAAAGAGATCACATTTGTAAGATCCAACAAGAAAAGATGCTAAAGATGGTAAGGAAAAACCCTAGGTCCACTAGGAAAAAAATGTAGGTGAGGAAACTAGGGTAGGAAACGAATATAACACCAGAACAATGGTTGTACCACACAAAAACCATTTATAAGTATTAGGAACCCATCCTTGAGGAAAATTCCACCAAAAACCAACTTGAAGGGGATAGTTTTGAAAGTCAGATGTGAAGGTTTATATGTAATCATGCCATTGATGTTTTTATGAAGCTAAACTATGAGAGACGTTTTTGGTCCTACAGAATTTGCAATTAAAGTAAAAAATTCTTGGAAAGACAATAAAAGTTGATTTTGACACCTCAAACAAGAATATATATGTGCGGTGCAAATCCTTTGGCTTCTATAGGCACATATCTACAAAACTGATGAAGACACCTCTGGTCTGCATGTGTATATTTACACACCCTGTTCTAGCCCATAGGTAAGTCCAATAATACTTCTCAAGATCTGAAAAAAGTGTTATTAGAAACTAAGAAATACGTTTTGCCACACAACATTATAATTGGAGGAAACAAGAGATATTTAACACCTAATTCCAGCAGATCAGAAATGAACATGAATACACAACATGTGGCATCATAAAAAGAAATATCTTTATTTATTAGCTCCTCCTCTTATTTTTAATGTAACACATAGATACAAACCATGGTTTCTAGCCAATGATTAATGTCACAGGAAAACTAAGGCTCCTCTGAGCACATTATCTCTGTCTCTGTTACATAGAGGCAGGCTTGTCCTCTTATACATAGATATTACAATCATTATATCCTAAATTTCTTGAAAGAAATACATCTAAACCCCCAAACACCAACGCTGCCACATTTTTTGGGTGTTAGAGACCCACTACACAATGCATAGGAATCTTGCTTCATGGTCTTGCCGCAATTTCTCTTCTTTCCATTCGGTTCCAAAATCCATTCCTATCTCCTCATGATTAACAGACCCATCAAATCCCATAAATGGGTCAGTAATTTGGAAGTGTGTCATGCACAACTGCCCTTGCATCGAGCACAAATATATATATACCCAAGTCTGATATGCACTTACCAGTTTGTGAAGCTTGAAGTTGCATATCCCCTATGTCTATATTTCAGAACTCGGTGATTTGTGTGCATTTGATGGATCCTCAATCTTAGGAACCCCCAGGTCAATATCAAACTAGAATCTAGATGGGTGTGTGTGAATGTCATATTCATGCAGTCAATGCATTGTCTATATTTAATATCCCATCACGTTGACATAAAAACACTAAAATGCCCACCCATGTCCAGGCTATTAGGATGGACCTCTGCTCTTTCTCAGTGCAACTAAGGTGGGTGTGATACAATTTCCATCTCTCCAACAATACACAGTAAGAATTACATAAAATAAGCTTTACCAATATCCCTAAAAGGAAATACTACCACGGACATTGTGGCATAAACATATATATGTAAAAAGGCTGGAGCTTCAACAGAAAGGATCCATATTTTCATCAGGAATAAAATCTATTCCATCAGGAACATAATCTATTTAGTAGAGGTTGAATGGGGCTCCAAATTACTCATTGACATTCTAGCAGGCAGGTCCATGGGAACTAAAGTGATTAGCTTATAAAAAATAGGATAACCTAACTTGAACAAGCTAAGGCCATGATGAACATCTCTTTTGGCCATTGTAGAATGTCAACCAATAAAATTGTAGATTGGATAGTTAGTAAAGCCACTGAGAGGGAGAACCTTAAAATTATTAGAGTTGATAAAAATCATTCAAGCGACATTGGTGGGAGATCCAACTGGTCATCCTCTCCAATTCATCTTAAGCCAAGAATTATCAACTCTATCCATCCCTCCCTCACTCCTCAAACTTTAGGAGAGAATGAAGCTACAAGCAATTATTAAAATTATATTATCCAAAATCAGGTGAATTTCATTTAACGTAAAAGAATTGAGCAGGTTTCAAGCAAAACATTCCATACCACCCTATGTATTCTCATGATCCATAATTTATTACCAAATCCTATCAGAAATAGGTATCATCTCATAGAGAAATTTGATCCACCCTCATTATTCTATCTAAGTATGAGCTCCAGGAGAATGATGAAAACTTCCTCTCAGCACCTTCACAGTGTTAGATAGAAAAACCAACCTACCATAATGCTGGATGAGTTAAAGGAGTAAAACGGATTATGGGTATATTGCAGAGATGTAGGGCCCTGCTTAGATGCTATGGAGAAGTAGCTAAAGAATGCAATCATGTCATTGATGATTGTACGAAGCTGAACTATGAGAGAAATTTGTGGTCCTCTAGAACTTGGAATTCAAGTAAACAATTCTGGGAAATATGATCAAAGTTGATGTTGACACCTCAAACAGGAATATATGTATATATATATATATATATATATATATGTATATATATTGCTACTTACAACCTTCCATTCTCTTGAAATTTAGGCAAAGCCTATACATATTCCATACACTCATACCCATGTATTTGACATTCACTCATTCCAAAAACTTGTACATCTTACATTATGGCCCATTTCTATATTGGAAAGGCAAACCACCCAAAAATCTGTCACTGGAATGAGGTCACTAACAAATCTGGAATGGTTAGGAGCAAGGGGTGTTTTTCCTTTTTTGGGGGATGGGATGGGGTGGTGCCCATGAAGTGAACTTCCATATACCCATGAAGTGAATTTCCATAGACAGTATGAAAGAAGTCCAATGCAGTAGTCAAATCAACCCGTATTTCCTTGATTTTTGTGCCACAAAATTTGGCCTCTCAAAAATGAAATTTGACCCAAAGATCAAAATCAAACAGTCAAGGTTGACCCAAAGTCAACACTGGTCAATGCTACATAGAAAACCCTTAACACAGTAAAAAATTCTAACTTCTCTTTCACACATGCAGAGGAGAGAGAAAGTCTCCTAACGCTGTATGAACCAATCGGATGGAAAGAGAATATGTGAGATGAGTTGATGTCCAAACGAGGTTTGAGTCTCTCCTTTTTATATCCATCAAAGAGGGTGTGTGACACATATTTTGGGGCTTATGAGCCCACATTACAATTATGGCCGACCTTGAAAAATTGCACATGTGTGGAAAATAAATTCAAAATCCAACCTCTTCTCATGCAAACAAGATGATCTTTAGATCAATCTTGCACCTCTCCAAAAGAGGAATCCAACAAAAATATCATCTCTATCATATGAGAAGTGTAACATAGAGTTTGGACCTAGTTTCAAAATTTAACACAAATGGAGGTCAAATCTATGTGTCTAACTATGAAGAGTTGAGAAAGCTTATATAAAGAGAAATTCATGATGTTCCATATGAAAGAAAATCAAGTTACCAAAATAGCATCAGCAATAAAGTTACCAAAAGACCATCATTATAATGACAAAAAAATATTGAACATATAAAAATATGTGACCAAGTGCCTCAAGTATCAGAGGGTTATGGCAAGGAAATAGCATCTAGAAACATGGTTGTTGCCTTTGCCAAATCCAAATGGAAATCAAAAGTAGTCACAATTGATTTCATCACAAGAACACCCAAAAAAATGAAAAAAACATGATTTCATCATAGTGATGGTATTGCAGTGGATATGTTGATGAAGCAAAACAAGTCATTCTAGTGCAGTGTATCCACAAGGTAAGAAGTGATTAGGATTTGTAGTGTGCCTAATGCAATTTTATTGACTAGAGACACAAATGCAGATCGAACTTCAAGAAGAGTTTTATCTTTGGCTTGTGAACATACTGGAATCTCACCATAGTGTATTATCTACAAATAGATGGATGAAAAAAAATGGGTGACATGTATCCTTAGGATGAGTTCGTTTGAAACCTTGGTTTACAAAAGATAAAATACTCCAATAAGTTGGCTCAATCCAACATATGGGATTAAACGTACGCTAAAATTTTCTTGGCATGATGGATGAGTGGGTTGCAAAAAATAATCAGAATTTGAAGGCACGCCAAGAAGGGAAAAAAGTGTTGATTAATTAAGCAAATCCAACAAAGAATAAAAAATGGGTGACCTTGTATTTCTTAGGGTTAAGCATAAGAAAAGTTATTTGATAACGGGGAGTTGTGCCAAGCTAGCTCCATGATACTACAAGCCTTTTGAGTTTATTCAAAGCATAGATCCAATTGCATAGAGTTGCATTGTTTACTAAAATAGAGCACATAATGTTTTTTTGTTTCTCTACTTAGGAAGAATGTGAAAGACATGAAACCCTAATCATGTGATTGATTACACTATCATTCAACTAAAAATATATGATGAGTTCCACACTAGTCCTTCATGCATTCCCAAAGAGAAGATGACTATGCTCTAGAATTTAGAGACAAACATGTTAAATTCCAAGAGTTCTACACTAGTCCTTCATGCATTCCCAAAAATCAGATGATTATGCTCTAGAATTTAGAAACAAACATGTCAAGATCTAATGCAAGCAATATGTATTGAATGAAACAACGAGGAGGGAGGTTAATTACATGAGTACAAAGTACACATGCTTGTTCAAGTTATGAAGGTCACACCAAGGCCAATGTTATCCCAAGGGGAGGTGAATGCAGCACATGCTTTGAGAACCTTCTTTGCATGTGGGTCTTGCTAACCCAGGTAGCACTTCTTTCTACTTAAGGGTTAAGAATCAAGATCCAATGAGAATGAGTCCCATCAGTCTGTTTCTAGACATAAGATCTAATGAGACTCAGTCATGCCAATCTCTTTCTAGGCATTTCCTAGCATAACCATTGATTAAAGGACCATTGTTGGTGTGTGCAATAATTATTGTTGGTGTCTACAAGTAATTATTGTTGGTGTGTGCAGTAATTATTGTTGGTATCTGCAAGTAATTATTGTTGGTGTGTGCAGTAATGATTGTTGGTGTCTGCAAGTAATTATTGTTGGTGTGTGCAGTTGTTCATAGTGATGTCTGTGTGTACAAAATGAAAGGCACTAAAATTGGTTGTGGTTCCACTATAAGCATAACAATTTGTTGATTTTTCTTGAAAGAATAGACAAAAATAGTTTCATTTTCCCTCTTGTAAAAATCATGCATTATAAAATTAAAATATATTTTACTTCAGCAAGAATTTTATAATAGCCATTAACAGATGGAAGTTAAAGACATGTTTGGGACAATATCTGAACCACTTTTCCCTTTAATAGATTATCACCCTGTAACTGAATGTTATAAAAGGTCCTAGCACTAATCCCCCTTGGGTTCCAAATATCTTATCGAGTTGAATTAGAACTTTTGGTCATTTTAATTTTTCACTTCGAACATGTAAAGTGAATTTGCTATCAACCTATCCCAAAATCAATTTCTAAACTAACCTCCATATTCTTGCAAATAAGAAGTCCATAATGTAAGATTGTCCCTCAGCAATTGAATTATTTATGTGTTTTCCTTGTATGATTCTTCACTGAGAGTATCAAGCTTTGTAATGGCCTCATCAAATGCTTGTTCTGCCAAGTGACATGCCCTGCAACAAACCAGCCAACAAAATAGGTACCACATTGTACAGTTGGAAGCAACTAAACTTATGTCCATATTCTACATAGTTGAAACATACAAATGTAGGCACAAGATTTAACAATTTGTCTTTGTTCTTGTCAAAAATATCAAGCGAGGGACCCCACTTGGTAGCCATATATTCTTACAAGCTACTCTCATTTAATTGACTCGAAATATTTCTGCAACACTCTCTCCATTACTAAGCCGAAGAAGATAGTCTAATGTATCATACCTTAAAGTAAGTATCCCATCGGATTGCTGCTTCGAATATAAAAAGACCATTCAGCAGTTTGAATGTTGAACGAATTGAAATTATTTGATGGAACGAAGCAGGAATGGCAACATGCCACCCTACCCTTATCTTCCTCCACTTGTGTCTACATTAAAAAACAAAATAATATCTCCATTTTTTCTCCATTATCGATCCACATAAAGTAATAGTACATGGTTGGGAAGTTTCATGGAATGTACAGGCTGCAGGAATATGGTGCTGAAAAAGGTAAGTGGGGCTCAAAGTCATACAAAGTAAACTCACATAGTTCTTGATAAGCATAATATGGCTTGCAACCTGCATACGCAAAAATTAATCCTCTAAAATACAAATCATCTTTGCTACAGTTATATGCTACATCATTTCCACCAGGGGAGTGGAGATTAATCCTCCAACCATCCTCAAAAAGCAGTCTTTGACTATGAAAAACCAAACAATATGAGAAAATATCATTGATGTCGTTCTAGAAACGCTGCACTTCTGAGATTTGCAAATCTGAAATAAGTTGCAGCTAGCGATTTGCATAGTAGTAACCTTGGAACTGGTCTTCAAGCCCAAGACAAGTTTAAATACGGTGTGCCCTAAAAACTAGAGTGATTTTGAATTTCAAAACAGAATCGAAATCTTCAGTATCCTCAGTGTCTAAAGCATATAACATTCCCTTACACCTGACCTGCTCTGTTCCATGTCTGCTTTTTGCTGGTCTCACAGCTCCTCTTCTCTCTACCGAGCTGAACTACTTTTTGCCGGCCTCACAGCTCCTCTTTTCTCTGCTGAGCTGAAGAAGATTTCACCATTGCCAACTGACCAATTTCTTCAGCAGTACTCCTACTCTTCACCAGCCAGTCATTCAATTCCTTGTTCACTCTTTTATCGATGTGGAATTTGATTCCAGGGATTTTTTTTTAGCGTTCACTGGAGCGCCTTTGGCCAATATCGATGTGGGATTTGATTTCAGGGATATTTTTTAGCATAAGATGAAGCCCCTTTGGTGGGTATTATGGTTGAAGAGTTTATTTTTTAGGCGGTAATTGGAACCAATCTAAAATAAAAAATAAAAAATAATTATATATAGTATTAAATTAAAAATTTAATATAATTAAATAATATATTAAATTGTATATATTAAATATGTAAAATTTACAAACATGATTAATAGTCTTATGAGGTGATATTTATGGGTGAAGAGTATAAATTTCTTGAAATTATAGTTATTTATGTGGTTATTCTTTCTTATATATTGAGAAAAATTAAAAGATTTAAAATTAAAATTGTGTGGTTTTTTCTTGTTTTAATATAGTTATAAAAAGGTATGATAACATATTTCTTTTTAAAGTTTGACAATTATTTTATTTTGGGCTAAGCTTCCACTTATCACAATGAGGCCAATTGATTTAGCATTATGAGGGGTTATGATCAATGAAGAAATTTTTATTGGGGCTTTTATCTTTACTAATATTTGCACAACATTACCATATTGTCTACACTATGAATAACTCTCTAGGTTTTTACCAATAGACATGAAAAGGGCCTTAGACTTGGAATATGGGAACCATTATTAGCTTTTGCATGATAAGAATTAGTATGAGGGAAGGAAAAAAAGGTATTTATTTCTAAAATGAAGCTCCTCATGCTTAAGGGCCATGAATTTAGCATTGAACAACCACATAGATCCTCTCTAAATAATCTTAGGAATATATGATATATCAATTACATTAGGAATTTTTTCACACCATGTATAGGATTTAAGGAATGTACCATGGGTAGGGGAGGTAAAAAATTTGGCATTATGCCTTGCAAGAAGCTTTTTACAGTCAAGGCCAATAAGCTAGACTTAAAAACCACCTAGATCTTCTTTAATGAATATTTGGTCTTAAGTTGGGATATGGGCACCATATGATTATTTCTCACCACATATGAGAGTGTTATGTTATGGTTAGGAGAGGAAAATAAGGGCCTTAGTACCTAAATTAATCTTCTCATGCTCAATTTCCATGAACAAGACCTCTAGCTCGAAATATGGCCATTTAGTATGTTTTGCATAATAAAAATGGGTCCCGTGGCCTTTACTATGGCCAAAAAAGGACATTAAGGCAAAGGGACCACAATTAAAAATTACTAACATAAATGACTAATTCATATACTTGTTGTACTTGTTATTTGGTCATATTTCTATTCTTGGACTATAATAGTCATTTACATTAATCATTATTAAATTTGTCACTTATTATCTAGTCATATATTTTAATCCTAGACTAAATTAGTCATTTAAGTTAGTCGCTTTTTGTTTAGTCACTTATTATCTAGTTGTATATTTTATCCCTAGACTAAATTAGTCATTTAAGTTAGTCATTTTTAGTTCGGTCACTTAAAATTGCTCAAATTTAGTAGTAATTCACTTGAAATCATTGCGGTGACTAAGTTTTTTAGTCACCTAGTCACTAATTTCATAGTTTTCTACTAGTGATATCTTAACAAACTTGTTATATTCACCATTCACACCATGCACACACATCACATTTCACACACATATTTCACTTAAAATTTGTCCAAAGAGTATGCAATTCCCTCTCTCACCTAGATGATCTTGTTGGGAATACTTTTTTTTTACTTAGTTTATTTTCAAATTCATTTTCACACCCTAACTATACTGAATGAAGGCCATCCTATTTAATTCTCAAGACCCCTAAAAAAAAACCTTAACTTGAACACACTTAATCCCCATAGGGGTTACATGAAAATTAATAGTTTATGTTAGGAACACATGAGTAGGTATCCAAAAAACCTCCCTTGGTTATTTTACACTTGAAACATAGAAGTTGTCTTTTTAGGGGCCCTAAAATCCTCCACAATCTAGTGGGAAAAATCCAGTGATGAGAAAAAACCCGGGAAAGGGTTAGGCTTAGACTGCAGACTATCACGAGCCTCTTGAATATCTCGATCCTTGATACATGCTTCGAGTCGAATGTTTGCAACTAGAGGTCGAGGTTATCTCACCCCCACTGGACAAAGGTAACTTAGTGGCAAAATATATGTCATCTTTCCCTATAGGTGGTAGGTGCAAGATAACTGTACCTGGAGTGGTTTTTGTATAGATGCTAGAAGTGCCACTATTTTCTTTGGGATGTAGATCTAATGCCCCTCATTATAACTTTCTATCCATACCTTTGTTATTTTTGCGGTTGGTGGCTTAAGACACCACTATCAAAAAAACCTTCTAAAGGCCCAGTTATTGATTGAGTGAAAGTACATTGGGCCTTTACAGGATTTTGATACGTAAAACCCCCAATACTTACTTTGATATGTTTCACTCAATACGAATTTTAAGGGTAAATTAACGTTTTATTTTCACTTTTCCTTATGTGTGTTGATACTTTGGTTTTCTCAGAAATCCCTCTCACTAGTACACACATTTTTTGGGCACCATAGGGGACTGTATGACTCCCCATGACTATATATGTCTTCAAATCCTTCCACCCATAGCAGGAGGATTGCTTAGTCTTGCACCATCCCCTACTTAACCTTCCACTTTAGGAAATTATATTCCTTCTACTTTGTTACGATCATTAATTCTTGGTGCTACATTGTTAGGATCATAGTCTTCTCAAAGTAACACTTCTACATCTCAACATGGTCATGCCGCTGTTATAGCCTAAATATACCTCAAGCTGAAGGAAGGTAGAGTTCAGGGTAACATCAAACCACGCTCAGTTTGGTAGCTAGCCCTACCAGAACAGGAGAGGGCTCTCTCTGGGTCAATCTCAGCAAAAAGTAATCAATAGGGCTTGAGATGACTGAAATAAAAGCTAATTTTAGGCTAGGTATATGAGTAAAGGAGTTTGATTGTGTTTTGGGGGTTTTTTTTTGGATTAAAGGGAAAAGCAGTTTTGGGTGCGGGGATAAGGCCTAGTTTTTGCAGAGTCCTGATTGGGGCAAGGAAGGCAATCATTTTGATGCTTTAGATTGAATGAATGGATAGATAAGACTGGTGAGGAGCTGAAAAGGGCAAGAGGGTTTCAATATTCCTCCTCAAACAGATGAAAACATGGAAAATTAAACAAACTCAAGGCAGAGCAAAACAAACTAATGAATTCTACCTTTATAACTTGTTTGTTCAATTTAAGAAGAAAGGAGAATGAAAATGGTACACATAAACATCAGTGAACTTAAAATTAAATAGATAAAAAAACCATCAAAACACAGAGCCACAAGGATCCCAAAGAGTGCTGCAAACCCTGGTCTATTCCTTTGCCAAAATTGCAGAAATGAAATGTACAATGAAGTGCCAAGCAATCCCAAGTGTCCAACCCTGAAAATGACTGAGAAAATACATAATATAGACAAGCATAACTCCTCCCCATGCCTCTAGGGGTCGAGCTCATCATTCTAGGAGCTGTTTCAACCATATCTAAACTAGGAACTGAAAAATAGGCAATGAAACAACTTGCCTCTATATGTTAGGAAACTGATCCATTCACTCACATTTCACCTTTTGGTGAATGAATCTTCTAGAATGAGTAAAAATGTGCCAAAATTACATCATGATCATGAAATTACATCAAGGTACATCAAGAGTTACATGAAAAAGTGAAACTGGCCAAAACTAGGCGAAATTCTGAGCTGTTGAGTGAAAAATAGGCCAAATTCCTCTATGCGCCGCGCCCAAAATCTCTATGCGTAGCACAAGTTTGGAGCCGATTTTTAGGCCCTTCCCGAAGTCCAAATTGAGATCAAGATAGCTCGTTGGAAAGCCATAATTGTCTAATTTCCAACCCAAGTGGAATTTATAGATTTGGTTTCCATTTTCCCCTCTAAAAGCTCAATCTCCCAACATTGCTTCCTGTGTGTGCAAAATGTGGCAAAAAGGCCATTTTTAGGGTGTTTTTGACCCTTTAGGCAACCCAGAACATGATGAAATCCTTAGGTAGTCCATGAGAATGCATAAATTTTAATAAAAAATATAGAAATGCAAATTTTTCCCCCTGAAGAGCTGCCAATTATAAGCGCGCACCAAGTGGCGCTATGCGTCGGGCAGGAAAATCTGTTTTGTGACCAAAAAATTCAAAATTGACAATTTTTTTCCCAAATTTCTTGAAATTTGGGCTGAAGGTCCCTCATCAAGTACTATGCTCAGCCAAAGAAGCTTCAGCCAAGATTTGGAGCCTATCATTCCTTTTGTGACGCTTCAGTGCCCTCCTTAGCCTCGCTTTCAGGACCCTGATCCTCGCTTTGCAAACATGCGTTTGTGCCCAATAATGGTTCTTCATGTACCTGGGCATGTTATTCTCCTTGTTTTCCTTCTCCAATAGTTTCTTGAGATGAATTTTTACCCTCTCAAGCCAAGTCTCTCTATCGGCCTCAATCTCCTGCTCAATAGGTGTCATCTCGATTGGGCTTCTTCGGGCAGCTTGCCGGTTTTCATGGATGTTTTGCAACTCCGTGATCATCTACTGATCCTCCAACTATTTGTTTCACTGCTCCAAGTATTTTATGATCCATTGAGCTCTCTGAAACTTTTTGGTCAATGTGCCGATCTCAGCTTTCTGCTCCTGAATGATCTCTCTCAGCTTTGAGCTTGGAGAGCTCAAATCCTCATAAATCAAAATGAAATTAGTATCCTGGCCTCCTGAAGGGCCCTAATCCTGCATGGGCCTCTTACCTCTATCCTGTACCTGTACCTCTGCTGCTGATGACGGCAACGAGACCCCTTCCACCCTAGGTGGAGATAGTACTCGTCAGGTTGCTGCAAATAATGCTCTCGTGCCTCTCTGATAAGTAACAAACACTGGCACATTGATAGGCTCTACCTCAGGACCCTCAAACTGGTGTGAAGGTTCACCTGGCTCTTGAAAAATCTCTAGAGGAGGTTGAGGGGCTGTGAAGAAGTCATGGGAAATGAAATCCTCCCATGCAATGCCCTGCAATCCAAGCCGATGTACAATAATCATCTTGATGAGTGCATAGTGATAAATTTTGTTGTATTGCTGCTCGGGAGTCTTCATCTGCACAAGAGTGGTCATTCTCTTGATGTTTCGGCACATAAAATAAGGTATGTTCATCATCTTCACTCTTGTGGAATGCATCAATAACCTGAGGTGGTATGCATAGAGGTGTGAAAACCGACCCTCACAACTGAAGTATCTGATAATGAGTCTCATCAACGTCGCATAGGATTCCTTTAGGAACCAGAATGGGAATACCCTGCTGAGCTACCTCACATAGCTAGGCCTGATGTATGGTTCATAATGCACTCTATCCACCTGCTGTATTTTGTTCCACTCTTCACTTACATTCGGTATTCCTGTTGCTTGATAAATGGTTTCCGGTGTCAAGGTGAAATTTACACCAGCAAGAGTTACCTAACCATCATGCAAATGTAAAAAAAGAAAATAAGCCAACTCCTGATGATGCTAAATCCGAGCAATCATCTTACAGTACTGATAGCATGACTTCTCTTGAAAACATGCCATGGCAAGTGGGCAGGCCTGCAACTGAGTCAATGAGGTGGGCTCTTCTCTCACATGTTTTCCACCGTTACGAGGCCTTCTCGGTGCATGTAGCTCAGTGGTAGAATCATTGTCTTGTTCATATGATGAATCAGTGTCAGTCTCCATGGTGTTGAAAGTCTATGTCAAGTATATGCTGATTTGTATGAAAATGAGAATTTGGTGTCTTTGCCTCCAACTGCCAAATGTGTGCCAAATAGGAAAGGACTGTGGGAAATAGTACAGTGGTAAAAATTTGGTCCATTCAAGTGAAAATTGAAGTGTGAGGACAGTCACTTGACTTTTTGGGGATTTGGGTTTTAGGAATTTTTGCAAATGATATGGGGAAAGGGATAAGGATAGGGAATGAAAGGATTGAGGGATAGGGATAAATGAGAATAAGTGATATGAGATGTAAGGGAGTAGGGGAACAGATTGTATTAATGAGATAACAGTGAGGAAAGGGAAAATAAGGTGGCAAATGAAAAGGGTTTGGCACCAAAATCAACTTTTAACACTCAAATTCAAACCCTAAGGAGCAGTTTTTCACCAAATGATAGGGTTTATGTTTTCAACTTTCAAAATTTTATATTCTTCCCTCCAAACAACACCAAACACAAGCTAATAGCAATTCACAGCCTCACAAACTTACTTGGAGCGAGGAAAACTGAGTTGATTTGAAATTCGTTTGGAGGCAGTGACAAAACTTGCTTGTCAGCCCTGTGCGCTGCGCGCACAACCCAGTGTTCCGCGCGCACAACCCAGTGTGCCGCGACTCATATGTGCATTGCGCACGTTATAATTTACACAGTGGAAATTGGTTGTGTGCGTCGCGACTCGCCAGTGCGCCGTGACCACCTCCCAACGCGCCGCGACTGAATCTCATCCACAGTCGGTCCTTCAACACACTGTTTTCGCTCTTCCACACTTTTATTCGGCTTATTTGATGTCTCTTGAGTGCAAATGAATTGATAAATGTGGAAATATATTATGTACACAAAGGACTTTGATTTTTATTTTGAATTAACCCACTTGCTAATGTTTGAATTTTGGCACTTTGCACTTTTTAATGTAAACTCTGATTTTCTTGTTTCCTTTGATTTTTGGAGTTGAATGATGAAAATTTTGTCTATTTTTGGTAGGGATAGCTGACGTGGAGTTTGGAAAAGGTGACCAGGGCTGCGCCTGAAGAATTTGACATCTGAATTTTTTTGAAAATTACATGGCATTTATTACAAAGGACAAAATTGATGATTTTTCTTCAAAACAGAGTTTTGAAGAAGAATCATGATCTAACATTATGACGATGAAATTTTTGAAATGAAAAATTATTTTGAACCTCCCTCATGTGCCTGCTGGCATTATTAGACACTTTGAAGACTAAATTTGCGAAACCCTAGACCTAATGACTAAAATGACTCTTTGCTGACCAAGGGACCCAATAGGACTGTAAATGACTGTAAAATTGACTTTGACGAATAGACACAGACTAGTAGGTACATGAAATGAGGAATATGAGTGACAAGACCCTTTCGTCAGAAGATCGATGCTCCTAATGGAATGAAGATGACTGAACTGAATGAGACACCTAAAATGAAATGCAACAAAAGAGATTTTGATATCTGACGGAGGGATGAACAGACCGACTCTAACATTGGCTCCAATGGGGATGGTAGCTCCTTGGAGGTGCCAAGAACTACAAATTTCTGGGAGAGTAGGCAGTGCCTTCGTCTGTTGGGCTATGGAGTCCATAACTTTGAAAAATCAACACAAGACTCTTGAATCATTTATTGAATGAAAATTTTGACTCAAACTGACTCAATTTTGAAACTGAAATGATTGAAAATCGTGACTCGACAAAATCAAACCCAAGATGAAATCAATCTTCAGAATTATAGCCTTCACTTCGGGCCCCAAACTAAAGAAAAGATTACATCACACACTTGCAATGAAACTGAAATAAACGGTATGTACAGTGACAATGTAAATAGCAGAAAATATCTCAGAAATGATACCGCTTGAGCAGCTGACCATTGACCGTCCCTCCTGGAAAATCTTCCCCGTTCATCTCCTTCAGAAGAAAATCATTCTGACCTCGATATGAAGCAATTTTAAAGGGTCCTTTCTAGAGATTTTCAAACTTACCGTGCTTACCCTTTTCCTCATTCCTTGCATCCCATTTCAGCACCACTTCTTCCAATTGAAATTTGTCCGCCTTTGCTTTTCTGTCATAGATTTTCTTAATTCTCTCCTGTAGATTGAATGTGTTTTGAAAAAATTCTTCCCTCGTCTGCTGCAAATGGATCATTTGATTTATTCGTCTCTGCATATGATCATCTTCACTACCAGCTTCCTGTAGAATTTTGACCACCAGAACTGCGAGAGAGGTAGGAAACACTGTATCAAATCCATAAAATAACTCAAAGGGGGACATACCAATGGATTTCTTCTGACTCACTCGATCTGCCCAAAGTGCATTGACCAACTTCTTATGCCAACTTTTCTTGTTTATTTCTAGCAACTTTTTAATGATGTTGACAAAAGATTTGTTGGAAGACTCTGCCAACCCATTGCCTTGCGGATGATAAGCGGTTGAGTGTCCCAAAATGATTTTATACTTTTCACAAAAATCAATCGTATTTTTTGATTTGAAAGCTGTTGCGTTATCAGTGATTAACTTATTCGGGCAACCAAAACGAGACAAAATGTTATTCTCAAGGAAATAAATTATTACCGAATCTATAACTTGCCTGGTGGGAATTGCTTCAATCCATTTCATGAAATAATATGTTGCTTTTAGGATCCATCTATGCTGACCTGAAGAAACGGGATGAATTTCACCAATGAAATCCAAACCCCACTGCTGAAAAGGAGCACTTACCTCAATGGGCTTAAGCGACAAAGGCTGCAGTTTTTGCCTCCCTTCAAAAATCTGACATTCATGGTAGCTTTTGATAGTCTGATACACATCAGCAAAAAGTGTTGGCCAATAGTATCCTGCTCTCAAAATCTTGTTGGCCATTTTTTTCCAAAAAAGGTGACCTCCACAATATCTCTTATGAAAATCCTCCATAATCTGCTTAGCTTCTTCTTCCACCAAACAATTCAACAAAACACCACCAGGATCTTTCCAATAGAGTGAATTATTCAAAACACAAAACTTAGTAGCCTTCAATTTCAGAGTTCTACTTTTGTTTCTAGCCATGCCGGGTGGTGGTGACAAATTTTGAAGCACATGTAAAATATCTGAATACCAAAGAGAAAGTACAAAGATGTCTGATACCTGAACTGATGAACTTTCCTCATTCTCTTCGGACATAGCAGCAATGAGATTGATGTCAAAAGTGTGCAAATTCGATTCAGCCATTAGCTTTGCCAGCCCTTGTCCTTTGATAATTTTTGTGGGCTTATTTCCATATCATACTCCAACAAAGCTGCAATCCATCTGCCCCGTCTCCCTTCTGGATCTGTTTGCACTAAAAAATCCTTTACAGCAGCGTTAGGAACATGAGCAATAATATGAGAATGCAGAATATATACTTGGAAATCTTTCAACGCTTTCACAAGAGCAAGAGCTTGCTTTTCAATTATGTTATATTTCAGGGCCGCATCTCTTATGGTATGGCTGAAAAAAGAAATTGGTTTTTCATGTCCATCTCTTTTCTACATTAATACTGCTGCCATAGTATGCTCCGAAGCAAATGAAAAATAAAATAAAATCCTGAGTGTAATTCGGGCTTATCAAAATAGGAGCTGAAGAAAGAACCAACTTCACTAGATTGAAAGACTTTACTACCTCCTCAGACCATTTTACTATGCTATCCTTCTTAAGCATGTTTGTAATATCTCTTAAATGTTCAACAAGGTTAGGCACAAAGCAGCGTAAAAAATTCATCTTACCATTGAAGGACTGAATCTCTTTCTTATTCTAGGGAAGATCAATTTTCTGAATAGCTTCAACTCATGTTGGGTCAATACGGATGATATCTTTTGAGTTAATGTGACCAAGGAGTTTGCCCTCATCCATGGAAAACAAACTCTTCTTTGGATTGAGTGACACACCATACTTTCTACATCGCTGAAAAACAATTTTCAAATGGTAAAGGTGCTCTTCATCAGAATTGGAAAAGACTGTCAAATCATCAAGATACACAACTAAGAAAACATCTTTCTCATTCAATGCCATATCCATTGCACGCTGAAATGTCGCACCAGCATTCTTCAAACCGAAAGGCATTTTAGCATAATGGAAAGTTCCCCATGGAGTGGTGAACACTGTTTTGTCTCTATCATCCTCATGGAACAGAATTTGGTTATACACTGAATAACCATCAAGTAGTGACATACGATATTCTCCAACTACTCACTGCAATATGTGATCCATTTTGGGCAATGCATAATTGTCTTTAAAAGAAACCTTGTTCAAATTCCTAAAATCAATGCACAAACGAATCTCACCTGTCTTCTTGCGGAGGACGGGCACGAAATTGGAAATCCAATCCGAAAACCTTATAGGAATAATGATACCAGACTTGTATAGTTGATTTACTTCCTTCTCAATTGAGGGCAGCAATTTCAGATTTATCCTTCTCAACTTCTACCTGAAAGGCTTTTGATTCAACTTAATAGGAATGGTGTGCTGAAATATATTTGTATCATACATTTTCAAATCTGAATAGTCCCAAGCAAATACATCAGCAAAAGAAGACAACAAATTAACATATTTTTCTTTTACCTCCAGTGGCAATGCTTTAGACAACTTCACCATCTTTGGATTCTCAGTTGATCCAATGTTCACGTCTTCAACTCCCTTTTCGGTTGGCCGCAAGGTTGGTTTTCTAGCTACGTCATCTTGATCAAAGAGCTCTTTTAAAGGTATCAAACCCTTAGGAATGACATTATCTTTCAGCTGCAACACTTCCATCTGATTTATTTGCAGATCAGCCTCACCATCATCATGTTCCATGTCAATTGAAGTCTCTTTGAATTTACCTTTGTTTTGCAGAAATTCATCAATCTCATCATCATCTTGGAAAAATTGCCAATACCTTTGATTGTCCAGGACTGTTGGACAATGTTTCACATGGATTTCAAACTTGTTACTTGAGTTCATTAGAATCTTCGAATTACTTGCTGCCTTAGCAAGAGCATCTGCAATACCATTCTGAATACGAGGGATACAAGTCAAAGTATAGTCTGAAAACAACTTCAAGATATCAAGAACATCATTTCGGTAAGCCCGCATTCGAGGATGCTTAGCTTGATACTCACCTTTCACTTGCTTAATTACCAACTCGGAGTCGCCATAGACTGAAATCCTCTTAGCATTCAATTTTCTAAGTATTTTCAGACCAGCAATCAAAGCTTCGTATTCTGCCTCATTATTCGAACAATCAAAAGCTAATTTGTAAGAACAAACCCTTACATTACTCGGTACCTTGTTTGGAGCGAAAAAAGGGCTGCGTACCCAAATTCCGATTCCAGCACCATCACTCCCTACTGCACCATTGAAATCCATAGTCCATAAACCATCTTCATCTTCTTCCAAGTGCTGAAATTGTGTTTGCTCTGTTATTTCTGCTTGCTGTCCATCAACTTTATGCTAATGTCAGAAGGCTGATTGCTCAACGGAACTCTCAAGCTCTTGCCTTTCTTTCATCAAAACTTCTCTGAAATTTTCTGTGATCTCCGAAATGTCCTCTGCTTCAAATAACTGACTATCTACATCATTGAAACTATTTGAATACAAAACAAAAGACTCTAAATCTGTATGTACATAATTTATCGGATGATTTACCAGTTTCTCCTTGCTGGTGATCATATACTTCATCTTTTTCTCCCTATATAATATTCTCATATGACTGAACACAAGAATGCTAGCAAAGGAGAAATCAAGCTGCAATGTTCCCTTCAGTTTCGCTCCCCAAGATCTAGAAAGAAGCATGCCAAATCTAGGAGGAATGTCCGCTACAACCACATCCATCAAAACAGTCTTAGTTGGAATCTGATCTAAACTAACCACCAAATCTTTAATAAGCCCAATGCATCTTACTCTGCTGGAATCAAAAGAATATAGATCATGATATTTCTGAGTGCTGTCCAATCCCAATTTCTCCATGATCGCCCTCGGCATGAGATTATGGGAAGCTCCAGAATCAAACATGGCATTATGCAACACAAAATCATGCAATCTAAGGCTGATATAAAAATGAGGCACATCACTATCAGGAGACTCACCATCCAATGCTGGTCCAAATATCAACTCAGGTTGATCATCTTCCACATTTAGCATATTAGACATTGGATCGAAATTCAAAATTTTAGATACTTGACCCTTGTAGCTGCTATTTCTCATTAACTCAGTCAAAGGAATGGAAACTTTTAACCTAGCAACCTCACTCTCTAAGTTAAAGATCGAAGTTTTTTCTACCTCTTTGGCTGGAGCATCCTTCCTTTCAGCTTTTTCCCTCGATACAATTGGCTGATTTGATCTTTCACTTGCTGATGGAGACTTGCTAGTAGCGGGATCAACTATCTCTTTTCCCTTCTTTTGTGCAATGGGTGCATCATTATTTGGTGCTGAAACTTCCTTTCTCTTTTGGATTGGGTTGATAGGCACATCTCTATTTCTAAGTGAATATTGTCTTTTCTGGGTGGAAAAAGAATTCATATAACCTCTCTGATACTCATCCGACTCTTCTTCAAGAGCCGTGTCATTTGCTAAGATAAAATCCTCATCCTTTTGTACCTCTGAATTTTATGCATACTCCTCATCTTCAGTAATAAAGGTTGGCATGTCATCAGGTGTAAAGAAGTGATTTTCTTCTCCTATTACATTATCTTCATCATCTGATTCCGGACCAACAAAATTCTGCTGTAAAGGAGTTTTTACCTGCTGTTGTACTGGTGGTGGTTCTTGTGCTCGTTGCTCTTGTTGTTTGATCCTGAATTGAGGTTGCTACTGTCCACGAAAGTTAGGATTTCTAATCTGTGATTCAGGCTTATCAAGTGTCAATCTTTCAATCATCTTTTCCACCTTGCGAAGTACTTGATCTGAAGTAGAAGCTTCTTCCTTTATCACGACTTTCTTCTCATCTTTCATTCTAGCCCTCTTATCATTCAAATTCGCTTCAACACTCACTGCAATTTTCTGCATGTCCTCCGAAGTGGGCGGATCTCTTTCTCATAAGGAATAGGCCATGTCTGGATCAAAACCATCTGGAAATTTTAGCAAAGCTAACTTCCTAGATGGCCTTAAATCATCAGGAATTGCATTATAAACCATATTGAATCTGATACAATAGTCTTGGACGGACTCACTAGCATTGCGCTTGATCTTGGTATATTCAGAAGTGATTTGAAGAGGATCTTTCTTTACTTCCCACCGATCCAAGAATTGTCTTTGAAGCTCGGCCAATGTAGCAATACTTCTAGGCTGCAAAGCTCTGAACCACTTTTGTACTTCACCTCCAAAAGTTTGCACAAACGATCTCATGGTGACATTTTCTGAATCAATTTCATGAAGATTGAAGAAAACTTCCATTCTGTCAATATGTTGCTGAGAAGGAACACTTTGAGGAGTGCCATCAAACAATGGGATTTTACTTTGATAATTAGCAGGCATGGCATCCAAGTTTTGGGGCAGGACAAGAGGTGCAAATCGAGCAGCCATTTCTCTTGGTGGATTTATATCCAGTCTCGGAGAAACCGGTGGAGTAGGAGCAGTAGATGTACAAGGTGTATGTGGTGTGGATGGAGGCGATACTACTACAGATTGCTGATCAGGGATAGATGGTTGCACGGGAATGGTAGGAATGAAAGGAGGCTCAGTATGAACTTGTGAACCGGAAGCAACTGCTGATGGCCCAAGAGTTTCAGATGTAGATTCGATAAACTCAGGAATATTTGTTGCCACAATAGAGTTTTGAATATTCAAAATGTAACTGTCAATGGATCTATTAGCTTGTTCAATTTCGAGATACTTGATAAACTCGGTATTTATGACAGTAGAACCAATAGCACTTTTAGACTTAGTCTCAAACAATGACAACTCAAATTGTTCGTCAAACTCGAGATCTTCAAGATATTCAAAAACAGTGGGACATGAATGAGATTTAAACAAAGGAATCACAACACTTTCTTGATGGAGGATTCTTGAAATCAGATTGGGATTTTCATATACTGGAGGTGGATCGGGATTCGGATTTGCTCTAGTATGTCTTCTGGAAGCCAGTGTGTTGGATTAATTTCAAAAACAAAGGGACAAAACCAACTTGTTTAGCCTACCAAATTCTAGACTCATCACCCAAAAGTCCAAAATGATCTGATATACTGGGGTAAATTTCAAGTCAAGTGTCACGTCCACAAGCTAGACCGGAGATTGACTGAAGTAGCGTTTATCTACTTTCGCTAATGCAAAGTAAGAGCGTTTCAAAGGCTACCTGGCATAACTTCAGGCTCTGTCTGTAGCTTATAAAACAAATAACACCAACAAGCAAACCATTTTTTCCCCAGTATGGTCACCACTATGTTATAGCCTAAATCTACCTCAGGCTAAAGGAAGGCAGAGTTTAGGGTAACATCAAACCACACTCAGTTTGGTAGCTAGCCCTACCAGAATAGGAGAGGGCTCTCTCTGGGTCAATCTCAGAAAAAATTAATAAATAGGGCTTGAGATGACTGAAATAAAAGCTAATTCTAGGCTAGGTATATGAGTAAAGGAGTTTGATTGTGTTTTTGGGGTTTTTTGTTGGATCAAAGGGAAAAGCAGTTTTGGGTGCGGGGACAAGGCCTAGTTTTTGCAGAGTTCTGATTGGGGCAAGGAAGGCAATCGTTTTGATGATTTAGATTGAATGAATGGATAGATAAGACTGGTGAGGTGCTGAAGAGGGCAAGAGGGTTTCAAGATTCCTCCTCAAACAAATGAAAACATGGAAAATTAAACAAACTGAAGGCAGAGAAAAACAAACTAATGAATTCTACCTTTATAACTTGTTTGTTTAATTTAAGAAGAAAGGAGAATGAAAATGGTACACATAAACATCAGTGAAATTACAATTACATAAAGAAAAACACCATCAAAACATAGAGCCACAAGGATCCCAAAGAGTGCTGCAAACCCTGGTCTATTCCTTTTCCAAAATTGCAGAAATGAAATGTACAATGAAGTGCCAAGCAATCCCAAGTGTCCAACCCTGAAAATGACTGAGAAAATACATAATATAGACAAGAATAACTCCTCCCCATGCCTCTAGGGGTCGAGCTCATCATTCTAGGAGCTGTTTCAACCATATCTAAACTAGGAACTGAAAAATAGGCAATGAAACAACTTGCCTCTATATGCTAGGAAACTGATCCATTCACTCACATTTCACCTTTTGGTGAATGAATCTTCTATAATGAGTAAAAATGTGCCAAAATTACATCATGATCATGAAATTACATCAAGTTACATAAAGAGTTACATGAAAAAGTGAAACTGGCCAAAAATAGGCGAAATTCTGAGCTGCTGAGTGAAAAATAGGCCAAATTCCTCTATGCGCCGTGCCCAAAATCTCTATGCATAGCACAAGTTTGGAGCTGATTTTGAGGCCCTTCCTAAAGTCCAAATTAAGCTTAGGATAGCTCGTTGGAAATCCCTAACCGTCTACTTTCCAACCCAAGTGGAATTTCTAGATTTGGTTGCCATTGTCCCCTCCAAAAGCTCAATCTCCCAACACTGCTTCCTGTGTGTGCAAAAAGTGGCAGAAAGGCCATTTTTAGGGTGTTTTTGACCCTTTAGGAAACCCAGAACTTGATGAAATCCTTAGGTAATCCATGAGTGTGCATAAATTTTAATAAAAATTCTAGAAATGCAAAGTTTCCCCCCTGAAGAGCTGCCAATTATAAGCACGCGCCAAGTGGCGCTACATGTCGGGCAGGAAAATCTGTTTTGTGACCAAAAATTCAAAATTGACAAAATTTTTCCCAAATTTCTTGAAATTTGGGCCGAAGGTCCCTCATCAAGTACTATGTTCAGCCAAAGAAGCTTCGGACAAGATTTGGAGCCTATCATGCCTTTTGCGACGCTTTAGTGCCCTCCTTAGCCTCGCTTTCAGGATCTTGATCCTCGCTTTGCAAACATGCATGCGTGCCCAATAATGGTTCTTAATGTGCCTGAGCATGTTCTTCTCCTTGTTTTCCTTCTCCAACAGCTTCTCAAGATGAATTTTGACCCTCTCAAGCCAAGTCTCTCTATCGGCCTCAATCTCCCGCTCAATAGGTGTCATCTCGATTGGGCTTCTTCGGGCAGCTTGCTGGTTCTCACGAATGTTTTGCAACTCCATGATCATCTGATGATCCTCCAACTGTTTGTTCCACTGCTCCAAGTATTTTATGATCCGTTGAGCTCTCTGCAACTTGTAGGTCAATGTGCCGATCTTAGCTTTAAGCTCCTGAATGATCTCTCTCAGCTTTGAGCTTGGAGAGCTCAAATCCTCATCAATCAAAATGAAATCAGTATCCTGGCCTCCTGAAGGGCCCTCATCCTACATGATCCTCTTACCTCTATCCTGTACCTATACCTGTGCTATTGATGATGGCAACGAGACCCCTTCCACCCCAGGTGGAGATAGTACTCGTTGGCTGCTGCAAATAATGCTCTCGTGCCTCTCTGATAAGTAACAAACACTGGCACACTGATAGGCTCTGCCTCAGGACCCTCAAACTAGTGTGAAGGTTCACCTGGCTCTTGAACAATCTCTGGAGGAGGCTCAGGGGCTGTGAAGAAGTCATGGGAAATGAAATCCTCCCATGCAATGCCCTGCAATCCAAGCTGATGTGCAATAATGATCTTGATGAGTGCATAGTGATAAATGCTATTGTATTGCTGCTCGGGAGTCTTCATCTGCATAAGAGTGGTCATTCTCTTGATGTTTCAGCACATAAAATAAGGTATGTTCATCATCTTCACTCTCGTGAAATGCATCAATAACCTGAGGTGGTATGCATAGAGGTGTGAGAACTGACCCTCACAACTGAAGTATCTGATAATGAGTCTCATCAACATCGCATAGGATTCCTTCAGGAACCAGAATGGGAATACCCTGCTGAGCTCCCTCACATAGCTAGGCCTGATGTATGGTTCACAATGCACTCTGTCCAACTGCTGTATTTTGTTCCACTCTTCACCTACATTCGGTATTCCTGTTGCTTGATAAATGGTTTTCGGTGTCAAGGTGAAATTTACACCAAAAAGAGTTACCTCACCATCATGCAAATGTAAAAAAAACAAATGAGCCAACTCCTGATGATGCTGAATCCGAGCAATCATCTCACAGTACTGATAGCATGAATTCTCTTGAAAACATGCCATGGCAAGTGGGCAGGCTTGCAACTGAGTCAATGAGGTGGGCTCTTCTCTCACATGTTTTCCACCCTTACGAGGCCTTCTTGGTGCATGTAGCTTAGTGGTAGAATCATTTTCTTGTTCATATGATGAATCAGTGTCGGTCTCCATGGTGTTGAAATTCTATGTCAAGTATATGCTGATTTGTATGAAAATGAGAATTTGGTGTCTTTGCCTCCAACTACCAAATGTGTGCCAAATAGGAAAGGACTGTGGGAAATAGTACAGTGGTAAAAATGTGGTCCAGTCAAGTGAAAATTGAAGTGTGAGGACAATCACTTGACTGTTTGGGGATTTGGGTTTTAGGAATTTTTGCAAATGATATGGGGAAAGGGATAAGGATAGGGAATGAAAGGATTGAGGGATAGGGATAAATGAGAATAAGTGATATGAGATGTAAGGGAGTAGGGGAACAGATTGTATTAATGAGATAATAGTGAGGAAAGGGAAAATAAGGTGGCAAATGAAAAGGGTTTGGCACCAAAATCAACTTTTAAAACTCAAATTCAAACCCTAAGGAGCAGTTTTTCACCAAATGATAGGGTTTATGTTTTCAACTTTCAAAATTTTATATTCTTCCCTCAAAACAATGCCAAACACAAGCTAATATCAATTCATAGCCTCACAAACTTACTTGGAGTGAGGAAAACTGAGTTGATTTGAAATTCGTTTGGAGGCAGTGACAAAACTTGCTTGTCGGCCCTGTGCGCCACGTGCACAACCCAGTGCGCTGCGACTCGTATATGTGCCACACATGTTATAATTTACATAGTGGAAAATGGTTGTATGTGTCGTGACTTTCCAGTGCACCGCGACCACCTCCCAACGCGCCGCAACTGAATCTCACCCACAGTCGGTCCTTCAACACACTGTTTTCTCTCTTACACACTTTTCTTCGGCTTGTTTGATGTCTCTTGAGTGAAAATGAATTGATAAATGTGGAAATATCTTATGTACACAAAGAAATTTGATTTTTATTTTGAAATAACCCACTTGGTAATGTTTGAATTTTGGCACTTTGCACTTTTTAATGTAAACTCTGATTTTCTTGTTTCCTTTGATTTTTGGAGCTGAATGATGAAACATTTCTCTATTTTTTGCAGGGATAGCTGACATGGAGTTTGGAAAAGGCAACCAGGGCTGCGCCTAAAGAATTTGACAACTGAATTTTTTTGAAAAGTACATGTCATTTATTACAAAAGACAAAATTGACGATTTTTCTTCAAAACAGAGTTTTGAAGAAGAATCATGATCTAACATTATGACGATGAAATTTTTGAAATGAAAACTTATTTTGAACCTCCCTCATGTGCCTTCTGGCATTATTAGATACTTTGAAGACTAAATTTGCGAAATCCTATACCTAATTACTAAAATGACTCTTTGCTGACCAAGGGACCCAACAGGACTGTAAATGACTGTAAAATTGACTTTGATGAATAGACACAAACTAGCAGGTACATGACATGAGGAACATGAGTGAAAAGACCCTTTCATCAGAAGATCGATGCTCCTAATGGAATGCAGATGAATGAACTGAATGAAACACCTAAAATGAAATGCAACAAAAGAGATTTTGATCTCTGACGGAGGGATGAACAGACCGATTCTAACAGCCGCAATGGCCAACACTAGGTGAACTATTCCATTTGTAGCTTTACTAAATCTTCTAGATCTATTGAAGCTAACAAATGACCCCTTTTCCCATGATCCTACATGTCTAGCCATCATGGAAAATTTTAGGGGCTAATATTCGTAGGTGGGCTAATTTTCCATGGTTTTGCCAAAAAAAACATTCACCAATTTCCTTTTTTTTCTAAAAGTTATTCGCCCAAATTTTATAAGATAAAATTATGTTATCCTAAAAATAGCCAAAAAAATATAGAGACTATATATAGTCATTAGAAATTTGGATATATTTAAAAAAATATCACCAAACTTTTTACATCTTGCATATTAGGGACTCGTAAGATTCGCCAAGGTTTCTAAACTTTAAGATAAATCTCCATCCTTAAAATTTTCCTTGCTAGCCGTACTAACTAAATTACCATTAAATATTCCAAAATTCAAAGGTAAAAATGGAGAATACCTAACCAACCATGTCATGTATTTTCACTTATGGTGTTCCTATATTAACATCATTGAGGACTCGGTTAGACTAAGGTTGTTTAATTGTACCCTCAATAGCCATTTAGCAGAGTGGTATGTTAGTGAAGCATCAGGAGTACATGGCACCTTTGAATATTTGGAAAAATATTTCACACCTTTTTCCAGCTCCCCGTTTGTCATGTTATAAGGTTGAAATCATTGACCAAATTTCAATAGAATTCATCCAAAAATATTGCAGACCATATCCATTAGTGGAAAAAATGCCTTCATTAGATAAATTTTGAGGTTTAAAATGGGCTTCCTAAGGAATATTATAAAAAAATAAAATAATATTAGATTACCTCATCAAATTTAGGAGGGACAAAAAGAAAAAAAAACTTTTTTAACTCATATTTTCAATTTATCCCTGCGATTTTACTTAAATTTCGAGTGGGAGCACTCGTTGGATGCATAATTTAATTTTGCAGTCACGTTTTCCAATTTTTTCATGTAGTAAGGTCCATCGAAAGTATGAAACATGGGTACTATTTGGATGAAAAATTAAATTATGCATCCAACGAGCACTCCTGCTCGAAATTTGAGTAATATCGTAGGGAGATAAGCTGAAAATGTGAGTTGAAAAATTAGTTTATTTATTTATTTTTATCTTTTTACATTTTTACTCCAAAATGGTGAATAATCCCCCATGGTTGACATCATCCTATTGAATCCTATTGATTCTTATAAAGTTGATTTTTTTTGTACGTTTTTGTTTTGAGGCCCATTTTTTACCTCAAAATTTCTCTAATGAGTTTTTTTAAGATGGACATCACAACTCCCCTTCTTTTAGATTTCTTTCTCAAGTCAATTTTTCCCATTATTGTAAACGATGTAACAACTATTATGCAAAAAAAGGAAGAGGAAGACATAAGTAAGGCTCAACAATTTGAGCTTATTTACACTCAATCAGGGTACTTATTCTATATTATTCTAGATGATCTTTGACCATTATCTTTCAATCATGATAAACTTGGGGCATATAACACTACTGATGGGTTGATTGGGAACCTTAATTTTTTTCAGCCTAGGAACCCTCTTCCATACCATAGAAATGCATATAGTTAATACCCATCTCTCGAACACTTTACAAGTACATCCAAATGTCAACACCATCTATTATTGGATATTATCCCAAACCTCCTGTGCCTACTCCTAACCCTCCCATGCAAGGGAATTAATACCCTATGTGCACTTCAGATGGAATTTCCACTTCCCAACTAACTTATGGAAATCCCCCACAAGGAAATGTTAGAAATTAATTAATGGAGCAATTAAAATAATAAAATATTGTGGAAACACAAATATACGTGGTTCACCCAATTTCGTCTACATCCATGGAGAAATAACCAATCCTTCTTTTATATTATCCAGTAAAATGAAGAGATACAACCTACATCAGATCCACTGTAATTTCCTCTTCCCTCTCACATAACCTCCTCTCTCTCTCTCTCTCTCATAATAATAATACACAACCACAATAAAATTCCCTCAAATAAACCGAGAGTTTCCTTCTAGGGAAAAATACTATAAATTAATAGAACTTCGAATGAACGACCTAGATTGACTATGAAATTACAATAATTTACAAGACAATTTTTTGTCTATTTTTAGCCCGCCTGGACCCCCTTGATGGCTATCATATGGGTGGAGTTGCTACCTCATTTAGGAACTTGGGGCAATGCAGATGGAACCTATGAATCAAGAAGATAATTAGGCTCCAAAGCCAACATGAAATCAATACTTTCCTTTTCCTGCCCCTATACAAACTAACACCACACCCATAGGGGCTTCACTGGGGGAGAAATACCATACCACATGCGTTCATTTTAGGGGATATATTTTGAGGAAAAAATGACATAATATATTGAGCATATAATAGGGGTTAAAGGGTTTTTATATTGGCATGTATAAAAAATGATCTCAAAGTTAATGAAAAATATAAAGGGGCATAAAAAATGTTAATGACAAAATGGATGCCTACAATATCTAGTGAAAGTAGGGTTTTTTTTAATTGGCAAAGTATATTGGGTTCATATTGGTAGGGGATTAAATAATGTGATTTTTATAGGCATTTTCCAACATGTAGTGAAAATAACGGCATTGTTTAGTATGCCTTAAAAACACACAATATGTCATAGGTTCATTGAGTGAAGCCCCCATGACCACACCCCAGTAGAACACAAGAGTTAATTTTGTCCAACCTTATTTACCCTAGTAGCAACAATCATTCGAAAAGTCAATACTACAAATCCCCCGGATTCTAATAAGAAGAAAGGGAAGAAAAATTGTAAAGGAAACCAAGGTCAAGAAGGAAACAAAAAAATTTAACAACATCCAAATGCACAGATAGGGGGAAATCCCAAAAACTAAAACAGAAATATGAATTAGGGTACTAATAATATGAAAAGACAAAACAAGAATGGTGGTCTTCAGAATAATCACACTTGTGTAATTTGTGGATAATTTGGGCACCGTACTCACCATTGTCCTCAACTCCCTAATTTAAAACACATGCAAGAAGCTAGGGGAAAATTCGGAGCCAATAAACAACTAGTCATGCTGCAAAACCCATTTCCTCATCAAGGAATCATTGTTTCACAACATGAAAATCATCCCTCGTAATATTAAAACTAGGAAGGGGTCAATTCATCTAACCCCACCAATCGTGACATCTACATGTAGGCTGAAAATTTCTTATTCCAAAGAAGTCAACAATATTATGGAACACCTCTAGAATCTAATCCTTGAATTGCTGAAGCAACACCTTCAAATATAAATATGCCACCTTTGACAATTCCATGACCACCCATCAAAAAAATTTCTAATATGATCGAGGTAAAATTACAATGAACATTACATAATGAAAAAAAACATATAGTTATAACATTTTTGATGATCTTTCACAATCTACATCTACCATTTAACCTTGGAGGTTATTCAAATTTGTCCAACTCAATAGAAAAATCTCCTTTCTGTGTTAAGTGCTATTGATCCATGAAATTCAAGATTGATCACTTTTGACTTGGACAACATAGAACGACGACTACCCTCATTAGTCAGATTCCAAATTACAATGACTATCCAGAATGTTACTATCATTTAGTGCATTACCGATGATGGGGAACCCACATGCATTATTTCAAAGTTATTTTGGAAGAAGTTAGGATCCTATGAACTCATTGCTTCTTCCATTGTGCCGAGTGAATATAGAAATCACCCATCATTGCAAGTAGGAATATTTCAGAATGTTCTGGTTTAACTTTCCAATAAAATAGTTCTCATAGATATAGAATTCCTCAATTCCCTCTTGATTATAACATTTTTTTTGGATGAATTTAAATGTATTCCATGAAGCACTTTTCATCATCAGTCTTCTATACCATGATTTTCCCTTATAATGGGAAAATCATCACCATTTATTAGTTGAAACACTATGAAATGAGAACCTCCCCCTTGGTAGATAACATGTTACCCTTTGTAGGATCCCTAAAATAATTGTAACCTTTGTTGACCGAGATTGGACCAAGAATTTTTAAGAATTCCTCTCCTTGGAACATATCTAAGAGACACCCTGTCATAACACCTACCTATACAACTCTTGTATGCACAAGAACTACCTCTTATGGTGATCATACTTAGGAAAATCAATGCCCACCTTTGGAAACTAAAAATGTTATGGTGAGTGATCCCCCTTTCCTTTTGTATTCGATCACTCAAAGTAATTTCATTTACTCTCCTCCTAGTTTTGTCTCACAGCAAGTGATGGTGGCACTTGCTAAACATGGCTTTGTCATTATCTGTCTAGTACTTGGAACCCCTTGCCATATCTTCTATGTTAGAAGCTACACCCACAGGACAAGTTACCTCCAGTACTCCTAGAGAGACCCTTCCACCTGCAGGCTCACCATACCTTACAAAGGAATTAGAGGGAAACATAGGAAAGGACAACAAGAAATCTAAGAAGAAAGACCTTGCAACCACATCTTCTCCTAGAGTACCTCCCCCTTGCAGCTTATGTGATGTATCAATACACCTTACTAATCAATTTCCATAATTGGAGGAACTAAAGGTAATTCTTCATGCCCCTCAAGCACCAAACCTTTTTCTCCACCCCAAGGAGAAATGAACACCACATCTCATAACAAAGTATTATGCATAGCATGGAAATTGCACACACCATTGTCCCCATATTTTTATATATCAATATGCATTGATTTCCATATGTCATGATATCATGGTTTCACCTTCCATCCCTCCCACCCCATATGTGGATGATGCACATAAAACCATTTACTGGCTTACCTATGACGATAGTCGACATGCATCACACCCATGTGATCTTTTCACCAACATTTCTCATCCTTCATCAAATTTCCCACTTCTTCAAGAATTTCAATATATTCTTGTCATCTACTGCTTTAAACTCACCATTTGCGAGGATTCTATTCCCTTATGAATCTTAAGTTATTATGATTCCTTCGTCATAGTTCCCATGACATGTACATAGTCTTTGGAATCCCCATATAGACATCAGGGATATACTTCCACCCCTAGTGCTAACAATAATACACATGACATCCAGTTCATTTCTTCTTCTATTGGAACAAAAATTAAATTTTTCTACTCATCATTCCATAATGTCAAGGTTTCTTCACCCAACAGAAAGGTAGCACCAACCAAGGCTGCACAGACCCAACTAGTATATGTTTTTTTACATCTCTTGGTCCTATGGAAGTAAGCACAATATCATATCCCTACCTATATAGCAGTGCTTCCATGCACAAACCAATGCCTCATGACCTAGTGACACCTCTATCACCTTTCTCAAGTATTTTTTATTTTGATGAACATATCGTCGAGGCCATGAAAACACCTGAGTTACCATGGGATGAAATGCATCATCTCTCTTTATTCCTTCCATAAAAAGAGTTCACTCCATATGCATCATCTACAAACATAGTTTATGTTGTGGAAAAAACATTTCATCCTTGTAGGCCATATCACCTAGGTTAAAAACCCCATTCCTACTCTAGACATGTTTGAATAAGGTAATATATCAAACATTTCACCTACTGTCAAGGTGGATATCTTGACCAAGTCTGACATATTTGAAAAATATCACTGGTGGTAGCATCTTCCCTAGATGAGGTTGCCACATTCAAAGCCCTATTTCAATAATATAGGGACAAATTTTCTTGTTCATATTATGAAATTCTTGGCATAAGCCATACAATTCTATAACGCCACATCGACACATGGCCAAATTCTTGAGCCCCTGTAAGAAAAAAGTAGTGATCGCTACACCCATTAGAGGCCATAGCTATCAACCTTGAAATTAATAAACTGCACAAAGTTGGGTTCATCTACCCCATTGCCTAAACATATTAAGTTCTAACTTTGTACCCATCTTGAAAAAATAGGGGATATTACACATATTTATTGAATTTTAGTATTTCAATAAATATTTCCCAAAGGATAATTATCCCAAACCCTTCATTGATCATGTCATTGATGCGTATGTAGGGCACGAGGCTTTATCCTTCATGGATGACTTCTCAGGATCCAATCAATTTTAGATCCCTATAGTACTAGTGTATGCCCCATATTTTTATTATGTGTCCCATAGAAGCCCCCTATTTTTATTTTTGTGCCCTTGCATTATTATTATTATTTAGGAAATAATTATATTTTGACCCTTTGTAGTGCTATATATACCAAGGAGGTCTTGTCATTTGAATAATCCAAGATTTTTTCATTTATGTGATGTAAAAGGATTTTCCCTCTCAAAGTGGCTTATTATAAATTTTTTGATCTATATTTTCTTATGTTCCTATGCTATTTTGATATGGATATATAACACTTGCTATTAGAGCTCCAGATCTTAGGGTTTTGGTGCTTCAAATAGGTCATCTTGGCATGTCTATTATAACCTTTTTTCTATGAAGCTTCAGAAGATGATATTTAGATCACATTGAGTCAAAATATTGATGAACATAGTGTAAAATAATTCAAAGATTAGTTCACTATGTTCTCAGAGATATGGTTCAAGGAAGTTAGGGTTTTTTTATCCTCCATAATTCAATCTCAAATAGGTGTCTCGAGGAAAATCATCATAAATTTATCTTAGAGCATCAGATTTGGATTCTATAAAAAGTAACTGAAATTGCATGGACTATAATTTTGTGGGTACAAGCTCAAGGTTGAAGGTTAAAACAATGACACATGGTATCTTGTATAAGTTCACTCTACTAAACCAATCCATAATCAAGACACCATGGGAAATTTGAAATAGCTTTTCCTTGAATAATCCAATCTCGGTCTAACTTGTGTAGTTAGAAATAAGACATAAAGAGATAAATAAATACAAAATTTTATATACTGGGAGGCCAGAATCATTGAGATACAACATTTTCAAGGTCAACCATATCAACAAGCTCAAAATCAAGCTCTTAAAAGGTGCATATTTTAAATTTGCATAAATTTTGTTTGAAAAATCAATTCGAAGTGATTCAAAGGGAATAGAAAATCACATATATCATTAATTGGTTCCAAAATTCCTCATAAACAAAAAAATTATACACACATTAAGCCCTCAGAAAACTCTACTATTACGCATGAAGAAGAGGAAGAAATGCAACATGATATATCAAAATTATGGGAACTAGTGCAACAATTTTTGATATCCAAAGAGAAACAAAAAATGAATTGGAATCTAAGATGGATAGTTTAGAAGAAAAAATAAAAATTGACATGGAAGGTTTGAAAGATGGTTTAAAAGAATAAATGGAAGGTTTGAAGGAAGGTTTGGCAATGTTGCTACAAGAAATTCTTGCTAATAGTGATAAGGTATTCCATGAAACTCACGATGAAAAAAATGACCGTGAATCATGATTTTGGAGACTACAAATTTTGGTTTAAGACAATTCATATTTGAAAGATCGATATGAGGAAGTTTTATGGTAAGGTACCGGTAATAGGGATACTACATATGGATAAATTCTTTGATCTACACGATGTGCAACACATACAAAAGGCACACATTGCATCTTTATATTTATAATGAAATAAGTTTGTGTGGTATTTATGGATTTGTTATTGTAAATTAATTTTCACCTAGAAAAATTTTACGAAGTAATTGATAGAACATTATGTGGATACAAAGATTAATACCTTCTTTAGCCAATTGATGAATCTAAAAAAAAATGGTTCGACTGGGGGGCACATTGAGGATTTACAAATATTTAATGTAAAGGTAACTAATATTCTATAGGATCATATGATTAATGTCTAAATAGGGAATTTAAATGATAACATCCAAAATGAGGTTTGAATTTGGGAACCTAAGTCATTGGAGGATGCATTCATGGCGGAAAGAAAAGTTGAAAGAGAAATTATGGCAACAACGATGTCTACCACTAACAAATATAAACATGGAAGAGTTTTTCTCCCAACCTCCCACAACCTACAAGGTTAACACCACAAAAAATGGAGGAAAAAGAGCAAAATATATTTTCTACAGCTGTGATAGAAAACACACTAAAGGTAATAAGTGCATTGAGAAGAAATTATTTCACATAGATTGTGAAGAGGAGGATGAAAAGGAACAAGAAACATCAAAAGAAGAAGATATACACCAGGAACCAACCCAAGGGGTTGAAAAATAAGAAATGAATCCACCCATATATTGTAATGCATTGGTGGGAATTAACAGCTCTCAAACTCTTAAGATAAAAGGATGTATCAAGAAGAAACAATAATCATGCTAATTGATTAAGGAAGTACCCATGATTTTATTCATTGTAAGATATCCAAGGAATTGAATTCATTTCTATATACAACATTAGAGTGTCAAGAGATGGTTACAGTGGATGAACTATAAATTACTTATGGAATTGCCATAATATAAATCTAACCATGGGGGAATATGTACTGAATAGTCCAGAGCTTTCCATTCCAATGGGTGGTGTTGATTTTTTATTAGGATTCCAATGGTTATAATCTTTGGGGACGAGAGCTTTTAAATTTCGAGAATTTTTCTTGATTTTTTTTTGGGAAGGAAAGGAAATTGAATTAAGGGGTATCATAGGGATACCTCAATAGATAATCAAATTGAATGGCCTGAAAAATAATTTTAAGAAGGAATAACAAGGGGTAATTTCACAATTATTCTCACTAGATGTTCAAACATATAAGTCTTCCATTTATACATATCTCCAAATTTTTCTTAATAATCATTCCAAGGTATTTGAGACTCCTAAAGGTATCCCACCTATTTGCAATCATCATCATGTTATTCACTTGATTCGAACAAGTGTTCCCGAAAAAATTAAAACTTACAAATATCCATATTCGTAAAATATTGAAATTGAACGTATGGTTGCAAAAATACTAGAGGAAAGTATAATTCAACCCAAGGAAAGTTGTTTCTCTTCTCCAGTATTATTAGTGCACAGAAAGGATGGATCGTGGTAGATGTGTCTAGATTATAGAGATCTCAACAAGCTCACTATTAAATACAAATTTCTCATTCCCTTCATTGATGAATTGATGGATGAGCTACATGGAGAAATTTACATCCCCAAGTTGGTTCTTCATTTAGAATATCATCAGATTAGAATGAAGACACAAGACATTCCAAAAATAAAATTCACAACTCATGAAGGTCATTTTGATTTTTGGACTTGCATTTTGGCCTTACTAATGCACCTTCCACATTTCAAGGTTTGATGAATTCCACTTTCAAACCATTCCTTAAAAAAATTGTGTTAGTATTCTGTGATGATATACTAATCTACAAAAAGTCTTGGAAATATCATGTTCAACGTGTTGATAGGGTGCTCAAACTATTGGAGGAGAAACAATTGTATGGAAAACCCTTCAAAAGTTTCTTTGGTTTACAAGAAGTGGAATATTTGAGTCATATTGTATCTCATGAGGGTGTTAAGGTAGATCCTAACAAAATTAAAGGAATTAAGAAATAGAAAATTCACACAAAATTAAGGAATCTTCAAGGATTTCTTGGTTTGATAGGGTATTATCGCAAGTTTGTTAAGAAATATGGGAAAATAATAGCACCTCTAACAACATTATTGAAGAACGATGCATTTTTTTGGACTCGAGCAGGAACTAAGGCCTTTGAACATATTAAAGAGGAAATATGCCAAGCTCTGGTTTTAGCTACACCAGACTTCACAAATTTTTTTATTGTGGAATGTGATCTGCCTTAGATATTGACATTGGTGTTGTTTTAATTCAATAAAGAAGACCCATTTATTTTGAAATTCATCCAATCAAGGGAAAGTATTTACAAAAACCTATTTATGAGAAGGAAATGTTGGCAATACTACATGCCATAAAGAAATGGAACCCTTACCTAATGGGAATATACTTCAAGATAAAAAAAAAGAAATATATTATTATAGTCTTAAATACTTCTTGGAAAAAATATTATCTTCAAAATAGAAAAAAAATGTATCACAAAGATATTGGGTTATGACTTTGATATCATCTACAAAAAAGGAAGAAAAATGTTGTTGCAAATATGCTCTCAAGAAGGGATGAAGATTTGGAGGCATTGCTATGTTCCATTACTATTATCCAACCTGATTGGATAACTGAAGCAAAATATGAATCGAAGAATGATGAAGAGGTTTGGAAACTCATTCAAAAGTTGTAGCAAGATCCTAGTGCATCTAATACATTTATCTGGAAAAATGATTCATTGTGGTACAAATATCACTAATATCTATGTAAGAACTCCCAACACAAAAAATGTTCTTTTGGAATTGCAAACCTATCCTATAGGAGGGCACTAATGATTTTAAAAAAATTGCCACAAGGTTAAGAAGGAATTTTTGGGGTAACCTTAAATTTTATATTCATAAGTTTGTGGTAGAATGTTTGGTTATTTAAGAAAATAAAGTTGAGACAATTAAGACCTTAGGTCTTTTACAACCATTAGCCACTCCAAGTCAGTGTTGGGAGGAGGTATTAATGGATTTTATCACATGTCTACCTAAGTACAAAGGAAAGAGTTTCATCATGGTGGTAGTTGATAGTATTACCAAGTTTTCACACTTTTGTGCGCTTTATCATCCTTTCAAATCCAATACAATCACTATTGCATTTATTGAAACAATACAAAATCTACATGGAAACCCAAAGATTATTGTAAATGATAGAGATACCATTTTCACTGGAAATTTTTGGACATAATTACGTTCTTGTATTGGTACTCAATTAACTCATAGTTGACCTTACCATTCTCAACCTGATGGGAAAATTGATATAGTGAAAAAATGTTTGGAAATATGTCTTCATTGCTTTGTATTTGATAAACAAACATAATGGTACAAGTGGTTACCTCTGGCATAATTATGGTATAACACTTCCTTCCATACCACAACAAAAGTGACCCTATTTATGGCACTTTATGGATACCATCCACCATCTATCACATCATCTCTAAGAGGAAATTCTAAGTTTCAAGTAGTGGAAGATAATATCGAGCATGAAAAACAAGTTCTCCAAATCTTAAAGGATAACCTAAATTTGGCACTGAATCGAATGAAACAACTAGCAAATCAACATCATAGTGAAGGAAGTTTTGACATTGGAAATTGGGTGTTTTTCCATATAAAAACATACAAACAAATGTCTGTTAACCAATCAAATAAGGATAATAAATATTCACTCAACTACTATGGCCCTTACAATGTGTTGCAAAATATTGGTACTATGGCATAAAAAATTGAGTTACTTGAACTTCACGACTACACATAATTTTCCATGTTTCATGCTTAAAAAAGATCATAAGTGAAAACCTCACAGTTCAAACTATATTTCCATAACTTTCAAGGAAGGAAAAATCATATTAGAGCTTGAAGCAATCACAAAAAAAATAATCTGGTAGCTACATAATCAATCAATTTCAGAGTATCTCATTAACTGGAATGAGATACCTATTGAAAATTTCACATGGGAGGATGATTATTTGATGCAGAAGCATCCAAAACTACTCAAGCATTTAGGGCAACACTTTTTTGAAGGAGAGGTACATGTTAGGTACCTATAATACTAGTGTAGCCCCTATATTGTTATTGTGTTCCCCATAGAAGCCCAATATTTTTATTGTTTTTCCCTTACATTATTATTGTTATGTATATCCTAATTTTAAAAATAAAACATATTAAGGGAAATATAAATTAGGAAACAGATGCACTCATTAGAAGTTTATAAGTAGCGCACAAGGAAGCGATAAGAACTTGTGTGTTTGACAGCAAGTAAAGGATTAAAGAGGCATTGGCACATGACAAGCATTTCCAACATGTGAAGAAATTATTACAACAAGAAATAGAGAGATCAATTAGCAAGTGGTACAAGGTCATTGAGGATGGTATGTTGTTGTTTAAAGACATGTAGTGGGTACCTAGTGTGAATGAATAGAATAAAATCATAATAGATGAGTCCCATAAAAGACCTTACTTAGGTCATATTAGGCATCATAAATTTGTAATAGCCATAAAGAAATCATACTATTTGATAGTCATGAAGAAGGAAGTTACTGAGTATATTTCTAGGTGCTTGAAATGCTAACAAGTCAAAGTAGAATATAGACACCAAAAAAGACTGCTATAATCAATACAAATCCATGAGTGGAAATTGGAAATTATATATATGGACTTAATTACGAGATTACCAAAGAAAACCAAACAAAATGATGCAATAATGGTGGTAGTATAAAAATTGAGTGAGGATTCTCATTGTTATCACTGGAAAATCGGACAAGCAAAAGACATCATAAAATGTCAAGAAAAATGATTTACAGGGTTGAAAACATTAGAGAATCTAGACAAATTATACTTTCGCTAAGGTCAAGAGTAAAATTTATCAAATTGTGCACAAAAGACATTGGAAAAGTGTGCTCCGAGCACACTTTTCTTTGATAGTAGCGCAAGTGTCTGTAGCTTTCCCTCAATAAGCCACACGGTCCTGAGTATGGCGAAAGGTCACCATCCGGGACCACTTTGCACACTTCAGGAAAAATATTATCCACTTGAGGTCACCCAAGGAAAACTACCTAGAGCCACCTTGAGACCTCAAGTGAGCACACAATGGAATCAAGCACCACTCTTGGGTCACCATCCAAAATTGTAGGAAGACAGGGAAGAAGATTTGAATTTTGCTTATAAAAGACCACCATGAGAAGAAAAATTCAGAACACATTGTTATGCTGGCCAAATTTCCCATGAGAAAACCAACAGTGTGTTGTACAAGTAGCAAGAGAGTGAAGGGATTCAGTTATTGGCCATCCAAAATCTCAATCCTAAAGGAGAAGCACATAAGTTGTCTTATATCTGATCACTCATTCGAGGAGAAGAGAGAGGCATGTAGATAGCTTAAGGGGAGAGCCCTCCTTGTGTTGATTATTAGAGCTCCATAGCTCTAAGGATTCATTGTGATTTTTTTAGCGCTCTACCTCTTTTTTACCACCAGAAGCTAATAAAAGGGGATTTGTTCTCCATTGGTATTATTAGTTCATTTAATCGATATTGATCTTGTGTTATATTTGTATCTGTTGTTTCTTGTTTCCTCCTCTTTTTGTAGTATGCTATGTTCCATAACTAGTTTCCCTACATGTTATGATGCTTCACTAACCATCTAACCACTCATTTTTTCCCTATGAAATTGCTTGGAGGCTATCAATCATTCCTATCAAGCACCAGTTTTTTTTGTACAATTGTGTACTAAACACACCAACACAGGATTGATGACTCCACTTATTTTTCCTATTAAGCTAAGTGGATGTGGTTTTGCAGAACCTCTTTTCTGCTCAGGATTGCTGTAGGACCAGCTGTCCTCCTCCTCAACTTCTCTCATTCACCCTCTGTGAAGAGATTCAGTAAAGGAGAAGTAGAATTTTTTTGTACACAAAAATCGTGCATGTTCAGTACAGATGGAAGCACCGATCTGTGCACGTTCATGTTAGACAGGCGCGTAGAGTCACGTGCTTGTGTAGAAATATACTATGCGGAAACCAATGAACCATTTTTTCACTAATTTCTTCATTTTTTTCAAGTGTAAAGTGACTAGAAGCCCAAAATAAATCTTCTAGTAGTGTGTTATGGTGTCCCTTGACCGTCAGGACATGTTTTTAGCCGAAATTTAGCTTAGCTATTGCATAGTTCTAATTTTTAGTTTATTATCACAAATTCACATAGTTTAATTAGGAGGCAAGTAAGTGGCTAAAATACACCCATGATATATGAATGAAAATTTTAGTGATAATAGACACCAAACACATAGGTAATTAGCAAGGATTAAGTGGCCCATATCCATGCATGCTTATCTAGTTTCCTATTTTTCCAAATTTTTGCATTAAGTTTAGTTTAAATTTTGCATTAGGATTTGGGACTAGGATCAAATTATCTAAGAAGGCAAGTAATATTTGCTGCCCTTGCACATTTTGGTGACCCTGGGCATGCATATAAATGCTCTCTTTTGATATTTTTCCATCTCCATATAGTGCAACATTTAGTCTAAATAGGCAAAATTGTAAGTGGCCCATTATTTGCGCATCATTTACTTTTTCAAAGGAACAATCAAAACATAGTTTAATTAGGAAGGAGTGTAAAGGATCATCTCATATATACATCCTACAAAAATTGTGATTGTACGATTTCTCACACACATTTCCAAACCATAAGCAAAGTAAGACTCCTTAAAACTAACCATTAATTGAACTCATTAATCTCCCCATAGGGGCCACAAGATAATTAATAGTTCAGGTTAGGACCCTTGGGGGTAGGAATCCAATAAGCTGCCATGCTAAATTTAAATTATTGAAACATATAAGTTGAATTTGTAGGGAGCTTTAAACCCATCTATCCACCCATGGAAAATAATTCCCGAGCACCATAGAGACCCGATTCAGAGGGGGTAAAGCTTAGGCCTAGTGCGTGCGATACTATTTGGGGCTACCTAACCCATCTAGTGCTCAGTACTGGTAGTTGAATACCAAGAATATCAAGACTTGAATGCTCACATGGGATGACAGTACTTATTGGCCAAATCTAGGGCATCCTTCCCTATAGGTGACGGTGCAGGCAACACTAGATACCGTTTCAATTACCTTGGTCAATTCTTTAGCCACTAGAAAGTGTCACCAATCCTTTCAGGACGTTGGATTCAATACCCACCAGAAGATATATTTGCAAGGCCCAGTTATAATTGTGAGTGTGAGGACGATTAGGTCTTCTAGGATTTTTTAGTATCATAAGCGAAACAATCATATCAAATTTTTTGATTGACTGATCACATAGGATTAATCTAAAGGGAAATTAACCTTTTATTTTCGCTTTTTTATTTATTTATGCAGTCACTTTTTTCTTTGATATATAATCTCTCTCCTCTCAAAAAACTAAAAAATATTTTTAAAATCAGACCTAGTCGACACCATAATGGACCCAACAGGACCACATGGATCTATAAATTTTTTGGACCTTCCCCCATTAGAGGGAGGAGTGCCAGGTCTTTCACCATTCATGCGTCAAATATGTCACACAACCACCCTTATTGGTTCATCCTTTATCAGGGAATCATTAGCTGGGAACCCCCAAGGGTCACCCAACACCACACTTGTGGAAACTCCCTCAGGGTCAGCACACACCACTCCTCCCATAACCCCTAGAGGGTAGAGGAGCACTACCCATTCGGGGAGACAATAGAATAGACAACTTGATACGTCACAAAAAAACCCCATACACAACCAGAAGCCTGTGTTTTCACAGTCTAAAATGGCGCTCAACACTCAGTTACCTTTCCTAGCATCTTTAAACTTACCTGATCTATCAAAGTTAACAAATGACCTCGTTGCACACAATCCCATTTGGTCCCCCATGCCCACGAAGCTCCCTTTGGACATTCCAAAGTTTGAAGGGAAGCAAGCAAAAGACCTTGGAAACCATGTAATGAATTTCCACCTATAGTGTTCTTCGAACAATATTATTGATGATACTATTTGATTAAGAATATTTCAGTGCACCTTAACCAGACCAACCATGAAATGGTATGTGGAGCAGCCTTCTGCTTCACATGGAACCTTTAGCACCCTCACTACTGCATTCCTCACATATTTTCAGTTACCCATCCACCATGATTCAGGAATGGAGTTACTGACGCATTTTAAACAAATGCCAGCCATCCATACCTCGGAATATCTCCATGAATGGAAGCGACATCGAAGTTTGTGTAAAGCCAAACTGGACCTATTCCTAAAAAACTCTCATAGTAAAGATTTCAAAGGACGTGGAAACTCAAGGACCTAATTCAGAATAGGACACCATTAGCAAAGCCCAACAACTTGAACTGATATACACTCATTCAGGATACATCTATAACATCCTTCCCGATGCCCCACTCCTGCAAACTTATAAAGAATTTCCAGGCAAGTCGAACACTACAGATGGATTGATAGGGTCACTGACCCAAAGTCACCTAGGCAGCAGTATCCTGTGCCCTGGTTACGCGTATGATCCTAACCAAAACATCCCACAACGAGGATACCATCAGAGTCATCATGCATCTTTGTAGAACATGACCAATAAGATGCCATCGTACCATCATCAACAGGGAGGCTCATGCCCTCCTACATAGGGGACCTAGTACGCAGCTAGGAACGATAATGGAAGAACTCCCCTGCAACAACCATATACAAACTAGGGATAGGGACCTCAATATTCCCTCTCCTTAGCACAAAACCCACCAATGAAAAATAATGCACTGGTAAACTTTGTGTAACCTTCCTACACCCAATTGTGCCATTCATATGACCAGGAGAATCATAGTCATGCTCCTAAAGCAACAAGGAAAAAGAAAAAAAATAAACAAAAGGGATATCATAGATAGGGGAGAAATAACCAATAGCGCCCTCCGTGATCTCAAACTGGGGGTAACCCCAACCGAAATCAAAACTAGGAGCAAAATAAATCCCAAGGTGTTACATAGTAATTTGTCACCGTACCTACCATTCCCCGTCCCGCACATTGGAGGGCCTATTTTGTGACCTGTGAACAATGTCATGCCTTGAAACCATTATCATTGCATTCCTCTAAACATGAGCTTCAATTTCCCTGAAGACATCTCCTTGCAGAAAACCATAAAAACATCCCTTTTTGCATTGGCGCGGGTAGATAGTTCATCACTCGCGTCAATTAGGAAAATCCTACAAAGAGGCCGCGCCAACTGGCGCTCTGTCCCAGAGTCGCAGTCGCGCCAGCCAATTTAAGGAGCAATTTTTAAATAAGAATGGCGGAATTTTAATTTCAACAGACTCAGAAACTGTTACCTATCTTGAGTTGGGAGGTTTAGCTCCGGGAGTTCCATGGAAGGGAAGTGGTTTGCCACCTCTCATGGAAGCTTCCTTGAAGATAGGGCCAATCCCAACATTATAGGGATCCCAACTCTTCTTCCTCCATCTATGAAAGCTTGCTCTTTGCTATTGCAAGCTAGTCTTGAAGTGCCTAAGCTTTGAATCTCCAAATTCCCAAGAGCCTTCATGTTGCAAGAGCCCTCATTCTTCCCTTAAGGCCGACTCAAGCAAGGAGACTATCGTCGAGAGACTCTAAGAGAGGCTTGTCCCATCCCTGGCAGGCTTTGTGAGACGTGTACGACTGGAGACCCTTTCGAAGGAGACCTCAGCGTCAGAACATTGGTTGTACTCTCTTTCGATTGCTTATTAATGAATGACTACTGGTTATGGTTCCACTCTGTTTTTCACTTATGATAATGATGAGTTATATCCTTTCTGACTGATATATAGTTGCGTATTCTGGATTTTATGCTTGTATTCGTGTTGTTTCTTGCATGTTCAAGTGTCCATTCACGGAGATCGTGGGGATCGTGATCTGCCGAGGCTGAGGAACGGGAACGCTATCTCTTCTACGGATCATAGCATTGGACTCCAGGTAGGCCTGCATCTTTGGTATATTTATTCACAATTAGGAACTTGCGCTGTAGCATTTGATGATTTTTGCTAGACCCGTGCTGGGCTAGTAGGGATTGCCTCTGTCTGTAGAGGGGATTTACCTCCTCAACATAAGGGCAGAACACGAGGGCTAATCTTCAGACTAACCAATATTGCGCGATATGTGGTGAGTATGGCCATTACACTCATCACTGTCCCAAAATCCCCTAGCTAAAGAAGCTTCAAGATAACCGAGGACAAGGGGGACCTACACAACAAACATCTGTAATGCAGGAGCCCTTCCCGCACTAAGGGGCGATTATTACCCAACAACAACAACCACCCCTCGATGATTTTAGGAACAACAACCATGAAATCTATAAGATTGGTGAGGAAATATTCTTTCAAACATAGAATTGAAGTTATGATACCCCACCAGAAACTAGTTCATCAGGGGTTAGCACGAGTGCACCTACAACACCGTTGAGTATATAAAAAATGCCTATTGAACCTTTTCCAAAAATGGCTAAGGGTCCAACATGGCATACACAACACCACTCCAAAGCGGCCCATAATTATAGCATCGTGGATGGCTTAGCAAAATCTCCTGTTGTCATGTCAACTTTAGAATAACTGCAATCTTGCTCGAAGCAAAGGAAAGCCTTACTTTCCACGTTAGGCACAATCGACTCTGTCAATTTGCACCTAATGGCATTTGACTTAGATAAAGCCACCACTAGGCTTCCTTCATTGGTCACCTTCTAGATACTGGTGTCAGTCCAGAACATCACTATCCACTATTGTATCATTGACAAAGGTGCATCCACAGGTATCATGTCAAAAATATTTTGGCAGAAATTGGGATCCCCTGAACTAAAGTCATCATAAATTACACTTAGAGCGTACGATGGGCGCTCTTTTGCTCCTGCCAGTCTCTATCAAAATGTCCCAGTCTGCTTGGCCGGTAAGACAGTCCTTATAGACATTGAGGTCTTGGATGCTTAACTGGACTACAATATAATCCTTGGGTAGAGTTATATGTATGCTATGTATCCCATAACATCCTCCGTCTCTTGGATTATGATGTTCCCCCACGAGGATCGCATCATCATCGTTGACCAATTAACATACCATGAAAAGTGACCCATGACAAACACTGATGTCATTCTACCCCATGTAGGCACATCTGCATAATCACTCACACGGTAACAAGAATATGCCCCTGGCCAATTCAAACCATCATCTATCCTTAGATCATTCCTAGGAGATCTCCTAGTCAAAATAGAATTAGTCGCTGATATCACAGGGGCCTCAGTGTGCATGATGTCATCATCAAGAACCAAGACCAACCAGGAGCCAGAGACTAGTAGTAATGAAACCAATGCCATTGGCCCAACAACTTCTCTATCCTATGCCATCTCCCAAACTCCTTTTCTATAACCTCCCCCTAGTTTTGTGTCACAACAAGTTTTGGCAATGGTAGTGTTTCCAAACATATCTTTAGCAATACCAGTTTGGTACTTGGTCCCACCTTCCATGTCAGGAGGAACTAACATCACTGATACAGGATTAACACCTATCACTATTGAGGAGGCCACACCCGTTAAGGAAAACCCCATAGCCATATTGGTTAAAGAGACTCCCATCACAAAGTTGGTTAAAGCGACCAGGAAAACCCATAAAAAATGGAAAAAGATAGAAAACCCCATCATGCCAAGAGAACTACAACCTTGTGCATTGTGTGATATTGTAGTCCATCCTACCAATATCTACCTGGAGTTGGATGAATTGAAACCACTCCTAAGCTCCGAAAGGAATAACGTGGACATAAGTTCCTGTAAAAAGGAACCAGCCACAAAAAACCAAGGCAAAGAATTGCGTACTAACCACACATGCATTATTTGTAACAATTATGGGCATTACACTCATAATTTTCTAGAAATACCATGATATAGGGATGCCTTACATTCCCTAGAGCAATCATATCAAGAGGACCCCCCCCATGCAATCAAATGGGGAATAACCTCAGGTCATATTATACCTTCAGGAGGCACGACAGTCACCAGAAAGATTCTTGTTTGTTCCTCCTCCTCCTATCCAATGTTGTGCACTCTGTGAGGAATACGATCATTTCATCGCCGACTACCCAGCCTTGGATTTGTTTCAAAGATGGTATCCGGTTAATAGTGCATACTATGTTGGCCTATGAGCAACCCAATATTCATGTCATACATGTTATGGCAATCACCCATTACATCATTTCTATTACATCCCTCGATTTCGTTTAGTGTTAACCATTTTACGCACAACCATAATTTGCCTCTCCTTAGAAAATGGATCAGATATAGAATCCATGGAGAGATCAACAATGCAAGAGGAGGTGACAAGTAGATCCATCCTCTTTTTGTCAGCAAAAAAGTGGTTGGTTGGGGGGCACATAGTCACCCGCACTTTCCCTCCACAGAGAAGACCAACTTGTGCATTATGCAATGCACACAACCATTTGGTCGCCAAATGCACAAACCTAGAATCGTTATGCAGATGGTATCCAATCACCTTGCCAGCTCTGAGGGAAGGGAATACCCAAGAAAGAAATTCTTGTCTAGTATGTCAGGGAAACCATCCTGCTCAACACTATACTTATATCCCTTGAGTGCGCCTACTAATTGAGATCATACATTCATTAGGAACACACTGCTGATATATGGTCAGTCTTGAGTTTAGAGAGCCTAGTGTGAGGAATATTTCCCCCAGGAAACCTACCCCATATCAATACAAAAAAATTGAGAGAGTCAGATGGATGCACTGGCCTAACAAGACCCATGTCCAGCCTAGGGAAGCATGTGGGCTCTACGACAAAATCGACCACCAGGTTAATCAATGTAAGGAACTAAAGAACCTCATGAACTACTTTTTCATGGTCTCCCCTATCCATTAGAAACACCTCTCTAAACAAGAGAAGGTCACATAGTGCTATTGCAAGATCTTCTCACATTTCCACCATACAAGGAATTACGAGCACCTCCCAAGGCTGCGAGTGACAAGAGAAGCATTAATTCTACACTCCCCAAGAGAGCTAGATCTCCCAAAACCAAAAAATTGGAGATGGTAGCAGCGAAATCCACTTCAGGGACGAAGAGTAGCATTGGTTCTCACACCATCTACTCGATAGGCACCGTGGTACATCGCACCATTTGCATCGGCCAGAACTAAAAAACGTTGGCATGCCCATCAATGGAAACATTCAGGCGGATCTGCACCAAGCACAATTTCCAAAGCCCGGAAAGTGAAAGTACTCTTGGAACGCCTCATGAGGATCCTAGACTTGCTCTCATGCAAGCCACCATGATGGAAATTCCTTCCCCACCGAACATTGACCACATGATACATAAAATAGGATTTATATCATCATTTATTGAAAGCATGACTAGGGCTATCTGCTCATCAGTCATAGGTGTCAAGTCAACTACAGCTATGAGAGTAGATGTGCCAACGATGGTGCAAACCCAATATATCTGCACCCTATCGACTACGTCTGGTTCCATCGCATCAATGATGGAATCTTATTCATGCTTTTCGATCAACTCTGTTAGGACCGAACCACCTCCTCATGGTCTTGTGTAGACTCAATCCCCCTTAGGATCCCTATTCTAATCAGATGAGGATATTCTTGAGGCCATGATGGAACCAGATTATCCATGGGATGCAATGCATCATCTCTCGTTTTTTCTTCTTGAAAAGGCATTTGACCCTAACAAACTAGGAAAACAAGAGATTTACACAATCGAATAAAATATTTCCTTCCATCAGGGAAAGTCGATTGGTTCAAAAATCCCATTATAGTGCCTAATGCATTCGAGGAAGGGAACATGTCAAACATTTCTCCTACCATCAAGATGAATATCTCTCAAAATCCTAAGAAAGTCAAAGAAATCTCACTGGGGGTAGCATGTTCTCCAAATGAGGTAACCTCTTACACCCATTTTTACAAGAGTATCGATATATCTTTGCATGGGACTAAAAAATCCTAGGGCTTAGTCCCACTATAGTAGAGCACCACATTGACACTTGGCCTGACGTACCACCAGTATGCTAAAAACAACGTCATCTGTACCCATCCAAGGCATAAGAAATTAAACAAGAAATCAATAAGCTTCACAAAGCCGGGTTCATCTACCCCATCACTTACACATCATGGGTTTTCAACCCTATTCTCGTCATGAAAAAATAGGGCACCATCTGCGTATGTATCAATTTTCGCTATTTGAACAAAGCATGTCCAAAGGAGAATTACCCTACCCCATTCATCCACCAGGTTGTCAATGCTTGCACCGGACATGAGGCCCTCTCCTTCATGGATGGTTTCTCTGGGTATAATCAAATCCAAATATGACACACTGATCGGTACAAAACCGCATTCACCACCCCATGGGGCACGCTCGCGTATCAGGTAATGCCATTCGATCTTAAAAATGCTGGAGTCACTTTCCAGCAGGCCATGAATTATATCTTTCATGACTTGGCATACCTCATCCTCGCCTACTTGGATGACCTCATTGTTTGATCCAAGAAGTGATCTGATCATCTCGAGGATCTGCGACTGATATTCCAATGATGCCGAAAATACAACCTATGCTTGAATCCCATTAATTGTGTCTTCTGCATCATGACATGATGACTTATAGGTTTTATTGTGTCCCAACAAGGGATTAGAGTGGACCCCCTCAAGGTCTAGGCTATCAAAGAGGTACCATCACCTCGAACCCTTAAGCAACTCCAAAACTTGGAGGGAAGGGCCAATTTTCTGAGACGCTTCATCCCAAACTATGCCACTTGCACTCAGGGATTCCTACACCTCCTCCATCAGGGACATCTCATTGAAAGACACATTATATTCATCACCATTGATCAGTTCTCCAAACTACGACAAGGATTACACCTTGTATATATCAGCATCTGAGACTGCTTTGGCTGGGGTTTTAATCTAGGAGGGCCCCGATGGGAAAGAACACGTAATTTATTACGTTAGTAAAAAATTGTCAGGACCCACATTAAGTTACAAGCCCGAAGATAAGACTACCCTAGCATTAATACACATAGTCCAAAAACTTCTCTACTACATTGTCTTAAGGACTACAACAGTCATTGCAGATACCAACCCCATGAGATACCTGCTCACTCGTTGTTTGATGGAACATAAGTAGACTTTGTGGATATTTATATTGCAAGATTTTGACTTACAGTTTAGCTCCCCCAAAATCAAGAAGGATTTAATTTTAGCTGAGTTCATCGCTGACCTCCCAAGTCAGACCAAAGGATCACCAATCAATGATTCACTACTAAACGAACATATATTCCTAGTGACGACCGATGACCCTTGGTACAGAGATATTCTCTTATTCCTACGAACCCAAAAGTTCAAGCCAAAACTCACTCATGACGACTGCAAGTGCATCCGCCACTAGGCCCCGTGATACCTCTTTATGGGAGATGTCCTTTATTGGCAGAGTATCAACACCATGTTACATCGATGCTTCACTCACGACCAAGATGAGCAAGCCTTTAATGACTGTCACAATGGAGCTTGCGGTGGGTACCTCTCTCGAATGGCCACTACCAAAAAATTTCTATGTGTAGGATATTTTTGTCCCATGTTATTCCGCAACTACATCTCTGTAGTCAAAAGGTGCGAGTGATGTCAACGCTTCACTCATAAGGAAAGAGCGTGTATTTCTCCCTTGCACCCCATCATAATAGTTGGTCCCTTCTGCAAATGGGGGATCGACTTCATGATTTTCAAATCCACGTCATCAGGAAACAAAAAATACATTATCATGGCCATCGAATACTTCACCAAATGGGTAGAGGCCATGCCCACATACGACAACACAACATAAACTACTGCAGAATTTCTGTTCAACCATGTCATCGCTTGGTTTGGTGTACCAAAAGAGTTAGTCTTTGACCATGAAAAACACTACAAATTTTTTCTTTCCAGGAGTTATCTCATCACCTTGGATTCAAACATGAATCCTCTTCACCATACTACCCCTAATCCAACAAACAGGTAGAATCTATAAACAAAGTACTCAAAATGATGTTACAACAAATGGTGAATAACCACAAAAAAAACTAGCACCACATGATTTTCTTTGCCCTATGGGCATACTGTAGGACAGTGAAAACATCAATTGGGTTCACACCCTTCCACTTAGTGTATGGGGTCGAAGCCGTGATTCCCATAGAACGTGAGATCCCAAAATTACACGCCGCCATAGAACTCCTCGATGACACCCAGCCTCTAGAGAAACACTTAGTACAACTAGAACTCGTCAACGTCAGTTGCTTCAACATAATGAGGTCCATCTAAAGCAGGTGAAAGCATCATTTGATCACAACATTACCCCTCAATCATTTACCGAGGGGGATTTAATCCTCCGCTATGATGTTGTGAAAGAAGTCATTGGGCCTTGAAAGTTTGAAACCTTGTGGAAAGGTCCCTATGTCATAGAACATTGTCTCCTCAAGGGGGAATACATCTTGTCAGAGCCCGACGAAACATGCCTAAGCAACCTCGTCAATGGGCTCTACCTCGAGAAATTTTACCCATAAGGGTCAGGAGGCTTCAACATTAGAGATAACATGCATATAGAAAACTTTATTTTTTGATCACAAACATCACAAAATTGTTATAAAAAGCGCTTTGGTGTCACAAATGGATCATCCCTTCAACCATTATTTTAGATTCATCGATGGAGCATCGTGATGGTCTCAAAATATAGCAACAACTACCTAGGTCATCTACTACCTCGACCTATCACCATTCTTCACCAATGGAGTATGCATCAGATCAACTACAAACAATCAGGCATAATATGATGCCATCATCAAGCTCATGAGCGATGCCCTCAAGAAAGGCATCCTCCACCTACATATTTACCTTGATTCCTAGTTAGTGGTTTTACAGTTAAACCAAGAATTTAAAGTACAAGATTCACAACTTTTAGAAAACATTTGCATTCAAAAATATTAAGTCATCAATTTGATCATATTACATTCACACATGCACCAAGAAATAAAAACCAGACATCAGATCACATAGCTAACCACATCCTAAAATGGAATGCAACTCGTATAAACCATCATACATAAAACCAAAAACATAAAAAATATAGATATCCATCAGTGATACACAACATCCATCAAATCATAGAAACCATAGAAACATCATCAAGAGTCGCAAAAAATTTACCAAAAAATATGTGAGAGTACAAATAGCAAGTCATGTATCTGACCCGCAGGTCAGCCAAAAAATATATATACACATGTCATAAAAAATAAGGGAAGTATCCTCATAATGGGTGCTTTCCTTGAGTACAAAGTGTCTCTAGGGTTGATGCCTAATAGGTGGGCCACCTAGACCCACAACTACACCCGGTGCCAACACTGGGGCAATCGCCAAAACTGAAGCTGCCACATGACGCAAAGTCAGATGATAGCCCCTCTCCTGGGCCGTCAATGTCTCTAGCGAGACATAATCCAGATCGTCGATGAAACCTAGGGTCGACATACCCTAGGTTAGCCTATCCACTTGACCCCAAGCATTTGCTAAGTCAGTGGTTCAGGCCTCGGATGCAGCTAGCTACTCCGCCATCTCTGCCATACGTGCCTCGACGACCTCGGCATGAGCGATAGCCGCAGCACACTCGGTAGTAGCCGAGCTGATACCCTCCCCAGAAGGGCCAACACTATCACCACCCTGAAGCTGCCCTAGATCTCCACCCTACCCCCAGGCTGGGGCTGAGCTCCTCTACCCAGAACACTCTGGTTGGGTTTGTGTCCCACCAACCAAGCTATAGGTCGTCCAACCGCTCCAGAATCTGCAAGAGAAACATAGATAGTGTTAGTGTAACCATAATACACATATAAATATACATCTCTTAAATACTCAAAAAATGCATAAAAAACACAAAAGTCATACCTGCCGGTCCCCACACGTACCCAGTAGAAAGACCCATATCCAGATCTCCCTGATAGTCCATCTCAGAGTATGGGTACTCAAGGAACATCTAAGGGTTGGAATCCAACCCAACCTTCGTGGTCATGTTCCAATAGTGACCCACCTCACGTCCTCCACTGCTAGGCATCAATGGCACCCAACACCTCATCCGAGGGTCCTGGTGAAACCCCATAGGAACAACCACCATGGGTTGTAGTAGTATCACTCTCTCGAACATAATGCTACATAGAATTATAGCATATGTAAATAGCTTAAATCCTGCTCGGACCTTCAATAACTGCGACACGATATCATCATAAAAATGATGGGAAAAGTCAAAGAAATGTCCGGCCTAAAGATGGTGCAAAACACCAATCTGAGGTCCCGATGCCCTGTGCGACGATGGCGACCCATTCAATCACACGATCATAGACAACACACATTGCTTGGCTAGATCAATCAATGATGATATAAGGATACACCCCTCCGAAAGCGATGCCCCTCCATAATGATGCTCCGACCCGGACTTGAGCACAACCCTCCCAGGCAGGAGTGGATGGGGGAGTTCCTCACCCTGAGGGAGAAAACTAGTCACAAAATATACATCTGTCTTTGGATGAATAAGAATGGAATGACCTCGTAGCACCATCACTTTGTACCGCCTATTCCAACAACGGACCAGGCAGTGCAACAGGCAATCCTGCGACCTAAAGATGTCATTCTCAAGGAACTTGAGGAGACCCCACTGAGCTAGTTGTCGATGGGTGTTGGCATCTTGTGCCATAGGCATATGTAGATCCATTGAGTCTCTCTTTCTCTCCACAACATCTTGTCACCAAACAGACACACATTAGTGACATCAAAAATTGAAAATTTCCATTTTTTTTTCAAAAAATTTCCTTAGCTTTTTGATGCACCTGCCCCTCAAACAGGCATGCAGATCACACATCTATATATTAGACAGACGTGGAAGCTACGTGCAAAAAAACCCATAGGCGTGAAATATCCGTGGATGTCTCTGTGCCTGTAACTTGATCGCCCGTTCGGTCGAGGCCAAAATAAAGTAGGGGTCCATAAAAACCTAATTTGTACGGACCCCTTAGTAGTAAAACTGAAAAAATTGAAATTCTAGACATTCAGGGGCCTACTAGACACTAACGGCATGAATCTCTGGTGTATAGGCTAACTACAATGACAAGAAATGATCGACATCAAGCTCTGACCTCGCAACTCTCAAACAACACAAATGAACTGAAATGAGCCATATTGACCTATATATTTCCCTTTTCAAATTGTTTGAAGGACCATAACGGGATCTTAGAAAGCCCAATTGTGAAAACGAAAGAAACACAGTGATCAACACCTCATAATGCCCAAAGGAGGCTTCACACATTCAAGCCTCCAGAAAAATATTATTTTTTGTTATGAAAAGTATGCCCTCTCTTATCATTTTTTCATTCAACACATTTTTCAATATATTCAAATGAAAAAGATGCTTTCACTTGGGATATCTTTGCAGGAATTATAAAGTACAACAAAACACCAGTTTCCCCATTCACTAAAGGTTCCAAAGTAGGTATCATTCTGCCCTCAACATGATAGAGTCCCAGAGAAACTTTTCATATCCTGGCATCATTTCTCCACAAAGCATAGGTTCCAAACACCTGACCATGTTATCATCTCCCCACTTTGCACATGATAAACATCCTCGTCGGTCGATAGAGCCTCCCCCTCCATGGCGTCCATCACTGAAGTAGACCATGCATCAAAAAATATGATGCCATGGCCATATCACCCTAGTCTGGGAAGCACTTCATGATCATTCATCCATCATGCATCAAGTCAAGTTTTACCATATCGCGATAAAACCTCTTTCTCGAACTACCATTTTCGTAAGAAGATCTAACATGCACCACCACGTCTTGTATTTGGCCTACCATCCCTCCATTAGCATAGCCCATCTTCGATAATTTCCATCCACTTCATCACCCCTACACCGAGACTAACCAATGAGGCCCCCACCCTCAGCAAAAACACCTTCCTCACATCATCAATGAGCTATCATTTTCATGTTTTTGGGGCACCCATCTTCGTGTTTGTACAATCCAAACCCATTTTATATTATTTTGGCAAGTGTACAAAGATTTTTTTTAGGAGAACATCCCCTACCCATCCATCCACTTTTTCTCCCATGGCAGTAGTCCCTAACCACCCTTAATCAGAGCTTCACACCTTCCACACAAAGCCACCATGAAATTCACAAAAAAACATATACCCACCCTGGACGTCCTACCGACTCCATGGATTTCCTCATCAGAAATCGTTATGACTACTGCTAAACTTCTTTTTCAATCTCTGACCTTGGGGCATTGAACTCCTATCATCAGTTTTCAACCATTTCTTGCCATCATGCCTATGTTAACCTATCATATCAGAGACCTTGGTCCCTTTCATCAATATTTCTGTTGATCAGTTGAGGCTTCCTTCTTTTCGACTCCAAAAACCATTTTCCAAAAAGGAAGTAATGCCTTGGATGAATCCTCACCTCAATAGGGGCATCCTTGGATGACACTATGGGAATCATCATTTCCCATTGATGCCATCGATTCTCCTGACATTCAACTACAACATAAGCTTTCATGTCAAGATGGTATTGTACTTCAAAACCATTGCACTTTGTCAAAATTCGTTGAAGACCCATGCCATTATAAGCGTCTCTTTTGGCAATGATTACATGGGAAGGTCCCAAACATACACCTATGCATACAATAAGAATTTATTGTAAAATATGCCATACCAAGATTATGCATGTGGGCATTACATTCAACTTATCGTTATAGAAAAAACGCCCCTCAGGGCGTCAACAATCGTCGTCATCAACCAAATCACCAGATCACACCATATAAGTGACACAGACATAACGTTTATCTTTCATATAGGCTTTTAACTAGCCAAACCATCACGAGCATGGGACATGCTTGCCTCGTAGAAATATTGTATTTATTGTATTATGATATCTCTTGTAGGTTTCTGACAGAACATGGTCCCTCTTTTACTCACAGTAAGGGGTCTCCAACCTTAGGCTGCACACAGGTTACTCTCTCTCTCTCTCAACATGCGTTATGCAGAACATAAAATATAATGTATTTTGGCTATACAGTTCTTCCTAGACCTCACACATTAGGGGGCAGCTGTTATCACTGGAAAATCAGACAAGCAAAAGACATCATAAAAGTTCAAGTAGAAGGATTTACAAGGTTGAAAAACATTAGAGAATCTGGAAAATTTAACTTTCTCTAAGGTCAAGAGGAAAATTGATCAAATTTCGAATTTCCTTCAATAAGCCACGTGGTCCTAAGTATGGTGGAAGGTGACCATCTGAGATCACTTTGCACACTTCAGAAATAATATTATCCACTTGAGGCCACCCAAGGACAGTTTCCTAGAGCCACATTAAGACCTCAAGTGAACACACAATGGAATCAACCACCACTCTTGGGTCACTATTGACAATTGTACCAAGAAAGGGAAAAAGATTTTAATTTTTCCTATAAAAGAACACCATGAGAAGAACAATTTAGAACACATTGTTATACTGGCCAAATTTCCCATGAGTTAACTAGCAGCGTGTTTTCCAAGCAACAAGAGAGTGAAGGGAATCAGTTGTTGGCCATCCAACATCTCAATCCAAAAGGAAAAGTGCATCATGTTGGAGGTTCCCATGTTTTGGCCAGATTGGCAAGACCAAAAGATGAGACAACATCAGAACCACTTTGGGACCTTAGGATCTAGCCCTCCTAGGTCCAGAGAGGGATCTCTCTATACAAGTCAAAGGATATGTCTTTGAGGCTCAATGTTTTAATGTTAGGCTAGTTATGAATCACAAAGGGGGGTTTAAAATGATTTGGTTGGTTGGTTGCTGGGTTGAGTCATGGGATCATAGACTGAGAAAGCAATGGAAGGAAAGAAACAAAATAGCAGGATGTTTCAGCAAAGAGGATAGGCCAAGAAAGTGCCATCCATTGGGCTATGGAGTCATGAAAGGGAATTACTTGCAACAATTAGCCAAGGCTTCCAAAGGGCAAGTCATCTACACTAAAGGATCTTTTTAGATAGATGATGGAATGGAACATTAAGGAGAGAAAGTGGAAGAAGGAAAGACAACCAATCTTCTGTCTATAGATCAGGTCAGAGGTCATTTAACTCCAGACCTACTTGGACATACTCAGAGGTAGCTCTCAAAGAGACAAAGGGGCTGCTTATAGATCGGACCAGAGGTCATCTAACTCCAGGTCTACTTTAGCAACTCCAAGGGAAAAACAGGGATAACGAAGAAACATCTAAGCAGCAAACCCCCGAGTTCATACATCATCTAGTAGGCAATAACATCCGCTGCGCTGGTTAAACCACATGAATTCACTCTTAGATAATACATGAAGCAGAAAACATAAAAGGTAGGGAGAGCAAGAAACATAGGGCACCTAACAAGGGTGAATCCTATGCTATATTTCTGTTGCCTACCAGAAGAACATGAAACAGTATGAAAATGTGATATACAGAGTTAGAAAAACATCACCAATAGTAATAGACCAGGATCCTGTGAAATGTGCTTTGATTAATTGATGCAAAACCAGTCATGTACAATAAGCTCAATGGCTAATACAATCTCAATTTTTTCCTCCCAGCCTATTACATACAACTACTTTGCTACTCCCTCCCATGACTGTTCTAATAGTCAAGAATGAATCCCTCTAACAGTAGATGCCCAACAACTGAACAACAACAACAACCTTTTGCAATGTGTTCTTGGGGATTATTATAGGAGAAGAGGAGGAAACAGAAGTAGGTGAAAAATTAAATGAATCTCATTAAGACGGAATGGTGGAGGAAGCCGAGTCCATTATGCTTAATGGATATATGCAGCGCTATGTGTACTTTGTAGATTGGTTGGAGATTGCTGTCAGGTCGAGATTGACCTTTGATATGTTCTTTAAGTCCTTACGGCGGTCTGGAACTTTGTGCTAGCCTTCTGGAATAAATGAACTGGGTGGAAAGTCTGCAAGGTTGCTCCATACCTCCATAACTACTGCCTGACTGTCTTGAATGAGATTTAGTCAGTGTAATTAATCATTTTAGGGCTCAAGGAGGCATGGATATTTCTTGTAGGAAGGTGTCCTTATGAGAAAAGAGTACTCTGCCATTTGGTAGCGCAGTTATGATTTGCTAGTGCGCTCATTAGTCTTCAAACTGATCCTTTTCCTTTGAATGCAGGGTTAAACATTAACCACATCAATAATGAGCATTAACCCCCTTTTCATCTCTGCTGCTGGTCCATTGGTGAATGCTGAAATGACCTCTTTGTGCTATCTGCTCAATAAAATAAACCAGTCGTGAACCGGGGTAGTGGTAGTGGAGAAATGTTGCCGAGGCCGGAGGAATGGCGGTGGAGCAGTTGAGGGCAATGAAAATAATGGAGAGCGGCGGAAGAAGTGGTTGATAGTGTAAAAACCCAAAGTTTAAACGTTTGGGCGAAATACAAAGGAAATAATCGGAAAAAAAATGAAGCGGGAGGGAAGAATAGCACGATGTGGGACCAGGGCTAAAACACAATCGCAAATCGAAAATCGCAAAAAGGGAGATGGGAGTGGAGTGGAGTGATAACACAAAGTTTGCGATGCGATGGGGGAAATCTTTTGTAAAACTAAAATATAACGTTTTTCCCGTTTACAAAGGGAACACTCTTTATTATATGAAAAGGTAGAAGGTATAGTACGGTGGGACCCAAGGGCGCAGATCGCAAATCACAAATGGAGAAAGTGCGATGGGAGAAAATGCGACTGGCGGAAAATGCGAAGGGCGGAAAGTGCGATGGGCAATCGCATCGCAAATATTTGCGACGCAATCAGATCGCATTGCAAATATTTGTGATGGATCAATCGAATACATATGATGAAACTGTGATATGAAAAAGTGCGATCAGGCGGAGTTGCGATGCGAGAACTTGCGACGGAGGGGAAATGCGATCGGGGGATCGCATCGCAAATATTTGCGATGGATCGATCGCACAACGAACACGCGATTTACGACTATGTGACATAAGTAGCGGGTTATATAACATATGAAACTTTATAATCAAGTTCTATTATAATGTATGGCGGGGTCAAAAGGGGAAGTGGTTTAGGCCTATGGTAAAGTTAAAAGTGGGTTTTAAGCCCATTTCAACGGATTTAAAGGCAAGAAGGGGTACGATAGAAGAATAAAGGGGAATGATGGCCAACAAAGGGTAAGGGAAGAAATTAAAGGGAATTCAAAAAGGTAAGAAGGGAAATAGAAGGGGAAACAAGTAGAAGCTAAGTGGGGGTTGAAATAAGAGGGAAAAAGGGGGCCTTTGGGCATTTCTTCACAAACAGAGAGGCTTTATAATAGGAATCAGCAGAGGGAAATTTATCAAAGGATAAAAGACACATGGAGGCTTCAAGGAGACTGTGTTTTCAAAGGAAATGCATTCCTTGAAGGCTCAAAAACAATTTAGCCCCCGTTTGCTTGCCAAAAAATTTATAGGGGGGCTAACAGTGGCTCCACATGGGGATGGCTTCTTCTTGAAGGAGTCAAGAATTCAGAAAATGATCTCTTGGTGTAGGCTAGGTGCCTGCTGCTCAAGCCACCTTTCTTCTTTCTTTGATCAGCTACCACAAGCTATGAAGACAACAGATCAGCAGTAAAATTCTCCCAAACAACTACCTTCCCACACTATAGTCCTAACATTTTTCTTTTGGGTGCATTTGGGCTTGCAGACCCTTTACATCATCAATTTTTACAAACAGGAAAATAGACCTATCCTAAATCTACCCTTATTACTCCATAAGACCAGATTAGACTGTTGGCCTCATAGTTTCTCTACCTAGACTAATATCTGCTAGGATTAGACTATCTAGTAGGTTTCTTCTCTACATTATAAGACAGAAAACAACTAACTACATGCTCATAGACTGAGCCTTATTGAGCTTTTCCTACCTACCCTAATCTAACTTTGAAATCTCTGATGTTCTGGGTGATAAAATAATGCCAATGCAGCCAGTCAAGCAGTAACAAAAAAGGATATGAGCACTGGCTGCCTGTCAGAGATAACCACAGGGTGCTCTGCATGTGGTCCTTCAAAATTGTGGTCACCATCAGTAGTGACCCTTCCTAATGAAACTGGCCCGTGCTAAGGATCAACGCTAGAGTATTTGAGCGCATCAGGGCCTCCACGTATTCTGCCACAGGATCAATGAGAATATGATGTGCACTTTCTTCACTTAGGCCTTCCGTGATTGGTAGGCTGTTTGCGTCCTGGGCGGCTTCGGTTATTGCATTTTCTGCTATGTCTTCAGTGTGGCTCTTGGGAGCCAGATCATATTCTTCTTGCACATCGAACAACAGCAGAATCTCTTCATTTTTAGGGGGCGGGAGACTTTCCAAAAATGCTCTGGGGTCTCTGAAATCATATGATTTCTCTTGTGATTTCAAAATTTCGAGCTCAGCTTCATACCTCTCCGCCAACACTTCTAAAAAAAATTTCTTCAGCTCAGGTCGATCATTGAATCTTGAGCTGGAATGAAGAACTTTTGGAAGATCTTCACTTCTGAGTCGAGCCAGTATATTTGATATTCCACAATGAAACTCTTCAAGGGGGCTCAACTCAGAGTCTTCCACTTGGTAGGGATGATGTTGCACTGCGACTGGTCTCCCAGTGGAGTCACGTGAAACCAAGATAATCAGTGGCCTGCTGATCACCACTAGAGTCTTTTATCATTCAGGAATTGTGGAGTCGCCAGGTGGATGATTTACCACTTACTGTCCACCACAATGGTTTACCAAATCAAAGCTGACTGATCTATCCCCAGTGGAGTCGCCATTATGTTGGAGTTCCTATGTTTTGGCCAGATTGGCAAGACCAAAAGATGAGACAACATCAGAACCACTTTCAGACCTTAGGATCTAGCCCTCCTAGGTCCAGAGAGGGATCTCTCTATATGAGTCAAAGGATATATCTTTGAAACTCTAAGTTATGATTTTAGGCTAGTTGTAGGCTCAGGGTTGTTGGAAGTGAAATTATCCATGTTTCTGTCATACCATCTGAATGGAGAAGTTGCAGGTAGAATTACATCCGGGGGGTGGTGCTGCTAGAAAATTATCAAGGAAAGCAGCTGATGGGATTTTCACTAAAGAAAAGCTGGATTTCAAACCCTAAAAATCTCCCGTCACCATTAAAACCTGAGCTACCCTGTCAGAGGCAGATGGAGCGGTGGGATGTTTCAGTATAGAGCAGCAGTTCAGAACAATCAACACATTAATGTGAATAGACTTCTCAACAGTTGCTTACCATTTGTTTATTCTCGACAAGTACAAACAAAGTATGGCCATCAGAATGTAGCAAATTCACGTCTGGAGAAAAGGAAACTCTGAAGAAGATCATCCCTGCATATAGAGGTGACAAACATTAAATACTCAGTATTCAAACAGGATGGGCCTCGGCCCTATTTTCCTACTTGGTGTTTAATGATATATTTAATTTTCACCCACCTTCTCAGTCGATCTTCCATCCACCACCTGCTATAAAGCACAAAAGGAAACATTGTAAAGGTTGTTGATGAGATATCAGTGAAATGCAAGTATTCTCCTCTTGAGACAAGTTCTCTGTGTATATTGTAAGATAGACTGAGATTAGATGTATTCAGACTAAATGTTCAAGCTATGGGTTATGATGTACCTGATTGGTGTTGTTCTTAATATGACAAGCATGTTTCTTTGGATCTCGATCTAAAGCAGCTGGCGATGTCCTCCTTTCTCTGTATTTGTGATTGAATTTCTTTCATTTCATTACATTTCTTCAGGCTCACATCAGAATTTTGGCATAAGATTTACTCTTGATAGGTACCTTATGTTGCTACTCTCCCAGCCTTTTATGTTTTCTACTTATATGTATATCTAAATGTTGATTTCAATTGATTTAACCAGTGTAGTGGACGTCATTTCCCACTCTCTGATGTATGAATTAATGAAATCAGTATTTAGATGTTCTTGTTAGGATTTAGTTGAATGTGTTGAGAATCCTGGAGGTCTAGAACCTGATCTCTGCCTCTCTAGGATTTTTCCATCCCAATTAAACCTTTCCAAGATCCCTTGTTTCACCCCTAATTCTGTCCAAGCAGGCCTGGAGTTAAATGACCTCTGGTCTGGTCTATAGACAGAGTTGGTTGGTTCTCCTCCTTTCATTTACTAGTCTTTAATGTCCCATTCCACCAATCATCCTTTAAGATCCAAATGCTCTAGATGACTAGCCCAAATGAAAGCTTGCACATTGATTACAAATAAATCCTTTCTTGACTCCATAGCCCAATGGATTTGATGTTCTCTGAGTCATCTGTCTCTGCCTAAGATTCCTCTTTGCTCGTCCTTGTCTTATATTGGTCCTTCTTTTCCTGATTCCCTCCAACCAAACTCAATCAAACCAACAACCCTGAGCCTACAACTAGCCTAAAATCATAACTTAGAGTTTCAAAGATATATCCTTTGACTCATATAGAGAGATCCCTCTCTGGACCTAGGAGGGCTAGATCCTAAGGTCTGAAAGTGGTTCTGATGTTGTCTCATCTTTTGGTCTTGCCAATCTGGCCAAAACATGGGAACTCCAACACATTAGTTGTTCGATATCTAATCACTCATTCGAGGAGAAGAGAGAGGCCTACAGATAGCTTAAGGGGAGAGCCCTGCTTGCTTTGAGTATTAGAGTTCCATAGCTCTAAGGACTCAATGCGAGTGTTTTAGAGTTCTACCTCTTTTTTACCTCCAACGACTAATGAAAGGGGTTTCTTTCTTTGTTGATTTTATTAGTTCGTTTACTTGATATTGAGCTTGTGCTATATGTGTATTTGTTGTTTCTTGTTTCCTCCTCTTTTTGTAGTATGTTATTTTCCATAACTATTTTTTCTACATGTTATGATGCTTCACTAACCATCTAAAAACTCATTTTTTCCTTGTGACATTGCTTGTAGGCTAGCAATCACTCCTATCAAGCACCGATGTTTTTTGTACACTTGTGTACTAAACACACCAACACACTCACTTTATCATTTTCAAGTCATCCCACAGTTCCATTAACATATTTTATATATTCATGAAGGAAATATTCATATCACATGGAATACCTAAGAAAATCATCTCAGATAAGGATGCCATGTCCACTTCCAATTTTTGGAAGGCATTGTTTGCTGGTTTTTGGACTCAATTGTCTTTTTGAAAAATGTATCATCCTTAGATAGATGGCCAAAATGAAAGGGTGAATAAATTTTTAGAGGACATGTTGAGGATATATTTCGTGTATCATCCAAAGAGGTGGGAAGAATTCCTACAATTATTTGAGTTTTCATACAAAAATGGTATCAAGAGTCACTGAAGATGAGTAATTTAAGGCAATAAATGGTTGAAAATGTAGCACTCCCATTAGCTGGGATGACACAGTGAACATGGTGGTCCTTGGACCTGACGTGCTAAAATAAATGGAGTAGGAAGTAATCAATATAAGGAAGAAATTGAAAGCATACTAGGACGGGAAACATAACTATTCAAACTCATTTAATGCAAATAGAATTCCAATAAATAGATCATTGATATATTTATATAAGGCCAAGAAAAATCTCACTAAGAATGGGGTATTGTTCTAAATTAGAACCCAGATTTTGTGGACCTTTTTCAATTTATGGAAAGAGTGGGACCAATGCCTTAGGGACTAGCCTTACCACCCACTATAAAATCACTTGATGCATTTCACATTTCTTTGCTTAAAAATTATGTACATGACATGAATCATGTAATTTATTATTTTATGATATAAGTGGAATTCAAGGGATAATTATAACCTTTTGTCGCTACGACAAACACCCTCCAAAATTTTGCTTACGCTTGAATTTTAGAGCCTACTAAGGATCTTGCGATTTGTCATCCCATGGTCACTTCGTGGTCATATAATGATTTGAAAAGTATTAATTCTTCTTCTAAGTGTCAAATACACTTACTCACACATGTTCTCTCTACAATGAATTCACAAACACACATCATTCTATGCAAGCTTAGATAGGAATTGCACAACTTTTGAAGGTAAGGATTTCTCAATCACTTGTGACAGTGACTACACAAACAATAATCATAGTTTTTTGCGCATCACATGACAAAAGTTAGTGCACACTCTCTATTGATAGCTCCCTCACTGTTGGTTGTGGTCGTATAATATTCCAGGTGAGTGTTATCAACTGTCGCTTTTATGCGCTTCAATTTCCATTAGTGTCATTTTTTCATTTGCAACTGATATTTTTTATTGCATTCACTTTAACAAGTGTTTTTTTCATGTTATTTTCACTCTAGCATGTGTTGCTTTCATTTTCTCTAAGTCATTGCAAGTGTATTTTCTCTTACTTTTGCAAGTGTCATCTTGTGGTTAGGGAAGTGTCACATCTAGTTAAAGGGATTCATTTGTAAATTATTGAAGGGAAGTTTTGATGTATTCTCCTACACTATTGTGTTCCATATATCATAAATACATTCATTAGAAACACTCCCCTATTTTGATGCATTTTTGTACTGGTGTTGTCATTGTCATCACAAAATGTAAGTGTCGTACTTGGAGGAGGATGCTATTTTTTCCATTTCATTAAGGGCATCATGTTGATTCTAATTGCTGATTGTTCAATGTTGTGTCATTGATTATTATGAATATGTGATCATGTTCAAGTCCCACCTTGGTTTCATCTATGCCTCACTGGTCCCACAGTTAGTCATTCTGGAATATTTTCTACCCGATCAACCTAGACACTCTTTGTCCCTATAAAAATACACATTATATAGCTGTAAGCTCCAGTCATGCATCCATACCTCTTGGAACTGAGCAATGAAGAGTAATTGCATCCAAGGACTACACATTACATAGTCACAGTGCTCGATTGCTTCCTCCTGCCCTTCAACATTGCACATTCTTGCTTCCCATCAAACCTCGTGTTGAGCATTTATCAATCTCAGCCATAAAATTTCCCCCCTATCTCCTTGAACTCCTTAAATGCACAATCTCGTTTCCTAGTATCTCTCTCAAACTGTGCATTGTGCAGCTACACTGGGAAATCCTACGTCACTTTGGAATTGATTCCATCAACTGTGCAATCTTCCTTCTCTGACCCCCAGATGTTGCACATTTCATAGTCACAATCACTAGAGCTTCATTATTGTCTCTTGAAACTATGTACTGCACAATATTTGAGCCTCCTCCTCAACCCAATACCTTATTTCTGGATTATCCTATGCACTGTATGAAGAGAGTTAGATTAGGAGATTTCCAAAATGCTGTAATATTATCATGAGTGACTTTAATCTGCAGGGACTATATATTGACATGATAGGATGATGTTCAAGGAGGATGCAAAGGAGATCATATGATAAGAAACTTGTTGACTGGGAACCAAGAAGAAGTCATCAAGCAAGAAGATGAAAGGAAAATAACATATAACAGAATATCAAAGATCATGATCACATGAAGACTCCTTATTGATTCAAGACACTTTGGAGGGGTAAGATTAGAAAGAAATAAAATATTTAATGAAGATGAAGTATTGAAAAAATATCTCATGAATATTTAAGACAAAAGAACAAGAGGAAAAAATTGGCACTGCAAACTCATCATGAAGTCCATGTCATCATTGTCAAGTTGTGACTTAAGCAAGTGTCATCACAATGTCATGTGTGTCCATGTGCCTTGCCACATAAATTGTGGATGTAATTATCAAAAGGAAAGGAAAAAATGTAATGTATGGAATTCCAAGAGTCATATGTGGAATATGAAAAGTCACATAGTCATGTATGGACAAAAAAATCCTTAGGAAAAGTAAAAAAGTCATAGAGAAGTCAAAAGGTCACATTAAAAGTTTAATAATGATGAGGGTAACTCAAGAGTCATAAGAGATATGAATGGCCATTCCTCTTATCATAATAGAAACCTCATAACTCAAGAAAATAGATTTTGGAAGCTTAGCCTTTGGAGAGATAGAATTGGCTTATCTGGCTTATCATATGTGAGAAAATCATTCTCTGGAGAAGCAAAAAATGACTTAATGTTCCACTATGAGAGCTAGTGGCTCACTATTTTAATTGTGTACTTGGATCTTTCACCTAATAATCTGAAGCTCGATGAGCTAACACATTTTCATGCATGTACCAAGAATGTAGTAATACTATTATTTATATGTTTGTGGTATGTGTTTTGTTCACATATAATGAGGAAATTGAACTATTTCTGTGGCTTTGGTACTTACCTTGTTGAATGTGTGTTGTATTTTATTTAATGATCATTGTGTTTGACTAGATAACTAATAAATCTTTTCATGCTGTCATGTACCTAACTTAGGTCAGTACTATTACTTCCTTCCAGAGACTTACTCCTCTCTCTCCCATTGTGAAAGTCTCCCTTTACACATTGCAATTGGTGTTTCACAGTGTCAAATTAGTTGCTGATTTCAAAGGTTATGTACATACTCTCTTATGTTATTCATTGCAGCTAAGGAAAACCTTTGAGTTGTGGTGGTTGGGTCGATACTCCAGATGGGGCTCCTACTCCAAAGGGTGTGAGGTCTAATTGGGACTTCAGATTGGGGAGACCCCCTTGGTTGATGTATATAGCACCATCAAAAACTGGCGCTAGAAGGAAGTCTAGATGAAAAAATGTGCCTGTTGAGTCTATTTTGAATCTCCTATCTTGAATGGATCATTCCCAAATCTTACTTATAAGGTGTTTTTTCCAATAAATCCACTTGTAAAATTTGAATCCCCAATAAGCCCCTTTATCACTTGTCTCAATTAAAGTTTGACGGTGAGGGTGAAATATCGATAGCCGAGCATATATATATTCTCTCTATTTTTTTTGAATTTTATGAAATCAATTGTGAAGATGTTGCTCTTATAATTTTATTCCTCACCCTTGAAGGTTGAGTTAACCAATGATGTCATACCTTACCACCTGCTTCCATTTAGTCATTTGACCACTTCATCAACGATATCTATTTTGCATTTGATAAGTATGATTATCGGGATGTCCTTAAAATTATTAATCAAATAAGAATGAACCCTAGTGTGTCAACTGAGGATTTTTCTAATCGATTCCTTCACCTATGTTATAGATTTCTTGAAGAAGATATAAATTGGGATTTATTTAAATAAAATTTTGAGAATTTGGTTTATATCTCTTTATATGGTGAGTCTGAACCCCCTGATGATTATGTTCTCCCAAATTTCAAATACGCGAGACATCACCAATTTTAGAGGAGGAACCTACTATTCCTTTCATTCCTTGTACTTGTCCTTTTTTAGTGCCTTGTGTTGAACCTGTTCAAATAAAAAAATATGAAAATCAGATTGCTGATCCATCTCTTCAACCTTCAACCACTTCCCATGATACATATCCAATGGATGAAACCTTGGAATGGTTCATGGATCCTAGGGTGAATACTAATCCTTCCATTCCTCAAGATAATATTAACACTCTTAACCCAAATATTGGATATGGTTTCACTAAAAATATTACTTCTTCAAGGGACACCTATCATCCTCTATCATCTACACTCCATGAATCTTTGTACCTTGATCCACTTGATCAATTTTACCCAATAGCTAGTTCTTCGAGCTATCTTGATTTTCAAGTTTCCGGTTCAAACTATGATCAAGTACAAGGTGTTGATATTACACAGGTAGAGGAGAAAATATGTGAAGATAATTTTGATCTCTTTTCCCTCTTTCAAAACCACCCATTGAAAGATGTTGTTCCTTCATTATTGCATGATTTTCAATATACTAATCTTGGTAGTCAATCAAATGAAGTTAATTTTCTTAATTAATCTATAGTGTTGGGAAACCATCATTATGATGATGGTGATACAGTTGATGTGTATTGTGATGAATTACCAAGTGCACTAGCTAAATTTTCAATTTCTTGAGAATGTTTTGATTTGAAAGAATTAGATCTAGAATCCAATTCCATCAAAGAATATGTTCTTATGGAAAATTCCTCTTCATCTCACTATCCCTTTTGCCCTATTGTTTGTAATGCATTAAATTTTGAAGAAGATGCTCCACACTCTTCAATTTCTCATCTAATGAGTTGGAGTTTGAGTTTACACAAGGTAGTGAGGTTATCCATGATGAAAAAGGAAACAACCAAATCATTGAGTATCCATTACATCGCTTTCATTTCCAGCATTGCATGAATAAAATTCTTCTATTCAGGTTAATCATGAGATTGATCCAATCTATCCATCCTTATATGTTCAATTAGAAGAATCTTCTGACTTGAGTAATATGGTTGTTGAAGTTATAAAATACGATTAAATCAATAGTATAGATGGTTTCCATCTGGATAGTAGTGGTCTTATTGAAATTACTAATAGTATCTATCCACACATCATGCATGATCTAATTTAATATTCAAAATGTGATTTTACAATCCTTGAAATTTATGGGACTTGTCAGGAAGTTGAGGCACTTCAACTTCCGTTGGTGGTTATGTCAGGATCTTATGACTCTATTAAGACCCCAAAACTAAGTTAGATTTGGGTTTTATTGCAAAATTCTTTTCTTTTCAAGGTTTCATTGGATTTAAATCCCTTCTTGAAAGATTGGTATTTTAGATATAGCCTTCAAAAATTTCAAAATTCATTTTCTGATCAGATTGAAGATTCTATTTCAGTTAATTCATTTCCATGCAAGGCTGTTGTACCAAACTTGGGTTTGGAGTGTATATCTCTCATGGAAGCATGGAGCGGTGAAATTGATCATTTCAAATATTATCTTTGGCCAAAGGAATCATGGCCATCAGATACATTTAAGAATAGTCATATCCAAGTATTTCTTGTGAATGTTATACTGCTAATATTTTTCTTCATCACACCTAAAATAATCTTGAGAACTAGTAAATTCATGAGTTATTTTGTGAATCAAATTCCTCTTCACTCATTGTATTATGACTGGTTTCATGTGTTTTCTATACTAGCATTCCTTTCCATTTATCTCGAAAATTATGAAGCTAGTGTAGTTTGTAACGAGGTACAAGCAAATGGTTTTTCATATTCGTCGTGTGAGTGAGATGATTATATTGTTCGAATTATTTGTAAAGATGTTCAAATAAATTTATCTTTGTTGGTTTCAAACCAGGAATATTATGCCTTAATCATTTCATATGATCATAATTTTTTCCTTAGTAATTGTTATCCAACTGATCATTTTCCCACTAACATATTTGATGAAAGTTGTTTCACATCATGTAATATTTATTGTTTATTATCACACTACTCAGATAATTTCAAGAAATTGAAGCACTTCATCCTTCATTGATGGTTATGTCAAGTCCTCACTATCTTGACAAGCTTTTTGAATATGATCATATTCATTTTCCGTTCAAATATTCTCATCCTGATTCCATGTCGTTAGTTGAAATTTTATCTCCTTAAATATTTCAGGGTTTTCAAGAAGATGCTTTTGAATTTCATGATCCAATCTATGATTGACTGGAGGAATTGTACTTAGAAATCCCTTTTTCTAACAACAAGCTTTGGTATTTTCTCATGCTTGCTAAGAAAGAAAATACAATTGAAGATACATTCAAAATAATCCTTGGAGGTTTGTTTCATTTCTCTTCTCATAGAAAAGGTAACGTTGCAGGATGGTTAAGGATTGAATATCTTTCTATCTAGAAAATACCTTCTATATTTAGTGCAAGTTATTCAATATCTTATATTTTCTATCGTACATTTCTTTATATCAGATTCAATTTTCTGTATCTTTGTGTATGCTAATCAGAAGCAGTTACAGTTGCTACATTAGAAATTCCATTACACTTATCCTTAACCTTCTGACTAGTTAGGTTAGGAGTAGGTCTAGATTCATTTGAGTTCCCTTGCATACTGATCATGCACTTTCTCTCCATATAGTCTCTGCATTTTTTTTATTTTCGTATATTTTGTTGTGCATGTTTTTTTTAGTTCATTCCTTCATCCACTTTGTTCTTCTGATCTTATATTATGGTATTTTCATGTATTTTCTTTCATTTTTTATTAAATAAGAATTTGCATGAAAATTTCTCTCTTGGGTCAAAAGGATAATATGGAAAAAATTGAAAACATAACTATGATGATGAAAAATGCTTGGCTAATCTGTTATCCTCTTCTCTATCTAAGTTTATATATCTTTAAATTCAATGATGTATGAATGGAAAATACAATTAATTCCAAATGGAAAGCCTTTGGTCAACTTTACACAACTCCTATCTTAACCTTGTTTTGAATGTTGTTTTGGCCTGTCGATTCAACTGAACAGAGAAGGGAAAGGAGAAAAATTTAAAACGAGCATATTAACTTTAGTTATATTTCAAATAATTTAAACAAGGAACAACCTCTCCTGCTCTCAATAAGACGAGATCCCTCTTCCACCTTCATAATAAATAAGTGCCTTTGAAAATTATATTAGTAACTAAATAATACGGTGAAGAAGAGAAAGGCTTCTTGTGTATAGAGGTGAAGTAAGCAACTTCGTCGGGGTACTAAACATGATTGTTGGCAACGAAGTGATGCTTGTGTTTCCTAGAGGTGACTTTGCCAAGGTACTGAATAGGATTATTGATAATAAAGAAACACTGGGGAATGTGCTTGAATCTAATAATCAAAATCTTGGTATACTTATTATCCTCTCCCCTATCAAAACAATTGAGGTATGACTAGTCTTATGTTGATGTGTTTGAAGTTGAGCAAGGAATATAAGAGACTATATATTTAACTGTGATAAGTGGAAAATCTGAGGAAATCCACATGGAGAATCAATAATTTCTAAAATATTGACACCTTCCACTTAAATATGAAACATGAGAAGAGAAGCTACATTTCTACCAGTGTGTTCCCAAGTGTTGTCGCTGCGACAAACATCCTCGAAAATTTTTCTTAACTTTAGAATTGGAGCCTACTGAGGATCTTGTGATCTATCGTCCCATGGTCACTTCATGTTCATATAACTCTTTTTAAAGTATTAAGCCTTCTTATACGTTTCAAACCCACTTGATCACACATGTTATGTCTTCGATGGATTCAAAAACACACATATTTCTATGCAAGCTTAGATATGCATTGCACAACTTTTGAAGGTAAGGCTTGCATGATCACTAGTGACAGTGACAGCGCAATACATAAGCACAATGCACTACACAAAACATGAAAAAAATCAACGCACACTCTCTATTGACAGTTCCCTCACTATTGTTTGTGATCATTTCATCTCTCAAGTGAGTTTTTTCAGTTGTCAACTTTTTGTGCTTCGATTTCCATTAGTTTTGTTTTTGCATTTACAATTGCCATTTTTTCTTGCATTCACTTTAACATGTGTTGTTTTCATGTTATTTTTTCTTTGGCATGAATGGATTTCATTTTATTTAAGCTTTTTTAATTGTCATTGCCCTTTTCTCTTACTTTCGCAAGTGTCATCTTGTGGTTAAGGAAGTGTCACCTCTAGTCAAAGAGGGTCATTTGTACATTCTTGAAGTGAAATTCTAATGCATTCTCTTGCACTATTGTGTTTTGTCTATCATAAATAAACATTAAACACATTCCCCAAGTTTTATACATTGTTGTAATATTGTTTTCATTGTCATCACAAAGTGCATCCTAAGTGTCACACTTGGAGGAGGATATTGTTTTTCAGTCACATTAAGGGGATCATGTTGATTCTGAATGTTGAGTGTTCAATTTTTTGTCATCAATTATTCTGAGTGTGTGATCATGTTCAAGTCCTACCTTGGTTTCATCTTTGCCTCATTGGTCCCACACTCAGTCAAAGTCCATAATATTTTCTACCTGACCAACCTACACCCCCTCTCTGCCCCTCTTAATTGTGCATTACATAGTTGTAAGATATATTCATGCATCCCTACCCCCTGGAACTGTGCAATGTGCAGGCAATTCCTCCAAGGACTGTGCATTACACAATCACAAAGCTTAATTGTTGCCTCTTTCCCTTCAAAATTGTGAAGTATTGCTTCCCAACTAACCTATTTCTACACATTACACAATCTCGGTCATCAATCTATCTCCCTGTCTCCTCGAACTATGCAACTACACAATCCTGTTTCCCAGTATCTCTCTTGAACTACACATCGCACACTCACAGTGGGAAATTCTACCCCATTGTGGCATGAAATCCCTCAATTGCATAATCTTCCTTCTTTGATCCACATATTCTACACATTACATAGTCACAATAACTAGAGCCTCACTCTTTCATCTTGGAACTATGCACTGTGCAATCCTTGAGCCTCCTCCTTATCCCAATACCTTGTTTCAAATTAACCACTAAATTGCATTAAGAGAGTTAGATTAGGATATTTACAGTCTAATACCATTTTATCATGAGTGAATTTCATCTATAGGTACTATATATTGACATGAAAGGATGATGCTCAAGGAGGATTCTAAGGATATCATACGAGAATACACTTATGAAGCGGGAACCATGATGAAATCATCAAGTAAGAAGATGAAGGGACACTAGCTTAGGATAGAAGATCAAAGATTAGGATCACATGAAGACTTCATATTGATTCAAGACCCTTTGGAGGGTGAAGATGAAGAACAAACAAAATATTTCATGAAGATGAAGTAATGAACAAATATCTCGCAAAGATCTAAGATAAAGCAATAGGAGGAATAGCTTGGCACTTCCTGCTCATCATGAAACCCATGTAATCATTGTCAAGTTGTGACTTATGTAAGTGTCAACATTGTTTCACGTGTATACATTTTTATTACCACACCATTTGTGGATGTATTGATGTAATTAACAAAAGGAAAGGAAAAAATGTAATGCGTGGAAGTCCAAGGGTCATATGTAGAATATTAAAAGTAACATAGTCATCTATGGACAAAAGAGTCTTTAGGAAAAGTCCAAAATTCATATAGAAGTCCAAAGGTCACGTTATAAGTTTAAGAGTCATGAGGGTAACTTAAGAGTCATTGGGGATATGAAAGGTCATTACTCTTGTTATAAAATAAACCTCATAACACAAGCAGATGGATTTTGGAGGCTTATCCTTTGGAGAGACAACCTTGACGTCTCCAGCTTAGCATAAGAGAGAAAAACATTATTCGGAGAATCAAGAAGTGACTTAATGTTCCTCTCTTGGATCTAGTGCCTCGCTGTTATAACTTTGTACTTGGATGTTTCACCTAATAATTAGAAGCTTGATGAGCCAACACATTTTCATGAATGTATCGTGCATGAGGTAAGACTATTCTTTATATATTTGTGGTATGCGTTTTATTCACATGTTCTAAGGAAATTGAACTATTTCAGTGGCTTTGGTACTTATCTTGTTGAATATGTGTTGTATTTTCTTTAGGAATCATTGTGTCTATGTGAACTAATTTCCTAGATAAGTAACTAATATTTTCATGCTCTCCTATGTCCCTCTTAGGTTAGTACTATTACTTCGTTCTAGAGATTTAATCCTCTCTCTCTTCTCATGAAAGTCTCCTTTTACACATTGCAATTGGTATTTCACAGTGTCAACTTACTTACTGATTTAAAAGGTTATGTGTATACTCTTTTATGTTATTCATTGCAGCTAAGGAAAACCTTTGAGTTATGGTTGTCAGGCCAATACTCTAGATGGGGCTCCTAATCCAAATGCTTTGGGGTCTAATTGGGACTTCACATCGCGGAGACCCCCTTGGTTGACAATTTTCCAGCACCATCAATAGTTGGCGCTAGGAGGGAAAAATGATAAGTTATGCCAATTAAGTCTATTTTTAATCTTCTATATTAAATGTCTCATTCCCAAATCTTACTTCCATGGTGTTTTTCCAATGAAATCCATTTGTAAATTTTCAATCTCCAATGATCCCCTTTATCACTTGTCTCAATTAAATTTTGATGGTTGGGGTGAAATATCTATAACCGATCATATATATAATTTTCTCTATTTTTGTGAATTTTATGAAATCGGTTGCGAAGATTTTTCTCTTATACTTTTCTTCCTTGCCCTTGAAGGTTGAGTTAACCGATGGTGTCGTACCTTACCACCCAGTTCCATTCTGTCTTTTGCAAAATTCATCAAGGAGATTTATTTAGCATTTTCTAAGTATGATTTTTGGGATGTCCTTAAAATGATTAATCAACTAAGAATGAAACCTAGTGAGTCAATTGAAAATTTTGATAATCGATTCCTACACCTATATTATGAATTTACTGTAGAAAAAAAATAATTTGGATTTATTTAAACAAAATTTTGAGAATTTGGTTCATATCTCTTTACATGCTGAGTCTAAACCCACCAATGATTTTGTTCTCCCAACTTTTCAAATACGTGATACACCACTAATTTCAGAGGAGGAACCTACTATTGCTTTAATTCCTTGTCCTCCTCCTTTTTATATGCCTTCATGTTGAACCTAATCAAATAAGAAAATATGAAAATAAAATTGTTGTTTTGTCACTTCAACCTTCATCCACTTCCCATGATTAAGATCCAATGGAGGAAATATTGGAATGGTGCATGGAGCCTAGGATGAAGAGAAATCCTTCCATTCCTAAAGATGATATTAACACTCTTAACCTCAATCTTAGATTTGGTTCCATTGAAATTATTGCTTATTCAAGGGACACTTTTCATCCTCCATCATCTACATGAGATGAATCTTTGTACCTTGATCTGCATGACCAGTCTTTCCCATCAGCTAGTTCTTTCAACTCTCTTGATTTTCAAGTTTCTATTTCAAATTGTGATCAAGTACAAGGTGGTCATATTACAGAGGTAGGGGAGTAGAAAGGTGAAGATACTTTTGATTTCTATTCCCTCTTTAAAACCACCTAATGTCAAGATGTCTTCCCTTCATTCTTAGATGATTTTTAATCAACTAATGCCAATATTTACTCCAATGAAGTTAATTTTATTAATTAATATATAGCCTTGGGAAACCATAATTTTGATGATGATGACTCTGTTAATGTGGATGATGATGAATTCCCAAGTGCACCTGCTAATATTTTAGTTTCTTGACAAGATTTTTATTCGAAAGAATTAGTTCTAGAATCTAATTCCGTCAAAGAAGATGTTCTTATGGAAACTTCCTCTTCATCTCACTATCCCTTTTTCCCTACTGTTTGTGATGCATTGACTTGTGAAAAAGATACTCCACTCCCTTCAAGTTCATCACATAATTAGTTGGGTTTTGAATTGACACAAGGTAGTGAGGTTATCCATGATAAAAAGGAAACAACCAAATCATTGAGTCTCCATTCTATCCCTAGTCATTTCTAGTCTTGCATGAAGAAAATTATTCTATTCGGGTTACTCATGAGATTAATCCGATCTATCCACCCTTAGATGTTCAATTAGAAAAATATTTTGACTTGAGTAATTTGGTTATTGAAGTTGTAAAATCTGATCAAATCAAGTTGCGGGTAGTCTACTACAATAAAGTGTTAGTGTAGGTGACCTATGGCTGGGTGTAGAGTTGAAGTACCTCCTTCAATTTCCATCCATCTCTATACACTGAAATAACTCAAATGCATTAATATATTGAGTTATGAACTGTTAGGTCCCTATATTACTAGTGCAGTGCCTTATTATTGTTAGTGTATCCCCCTTATTGTTATTTTTGTACCCCTGTAGTCCCTATATTGTTATTATTGTGCCCCATAAAATCCCACTATTGTTATTGTTGTGCCCTTACATTATTATTATTAGGTCGGCTAGGATTGTATTGTGATCCCATGGACTCCTATATTTAGAAAGGAGTTTTTTTCATTTGTATCATCTAATAATTTTTAATTTGTTTAATGTAAAGGAGGTTTCACCCTAGAAGAGGCTGATTTCTAAGGCATTGATCTATATTTTCTTCTATTTTTTGAGATGGTTTCATAACATTTGGTATCAAAGCTTTGGATTCTAAGGTTTCAATGCTTCAAACATGTCATCCTAGAATTTTCACTATAATTTTTTTCCATGAAGTTTCAGAAGATATAAAAAAACATCCATTTACGAAGACATCCTGAGGAACTTCGTGTAAAAATTTCAGATCTTGGTTCGCAACATTTTTGGAGATATGATCTGTGGAAGTTAGGGTTTTTTTAGGTTCCCGAATTTCATCTCAAAGAGGTGACCTTGGGAAAATCGTCATAAATCTCTCTTGGAGCATCAGATTGGAATTCTTCAAAAGGTGGCTGAAAGGACACGAACTTTAGTCTCCTATATATAAATTTCAGAGCCGAAAGAGGAAAAAATGACACATAGTACACCGTACAAGTTCACTCTATTAAACCAGTCCATACTTAGGACATTGTGGGAAATTGGGCATAAATTTTTCTTAAGGAATCCAAATCAGGTCAGTCCGGTGGCATTGGAAAGAAGATTCAGAGGGTTACTAAAGGAACAAATATAAAATATTGGGGATCCAAATTTACCGAGATACATTCATTTCAATATCGAGCTCCTCAAAATCAAGAAAAAGGTTTGTATTTTTTTCAAATTATATAAATCATGTTTGAAAAATCAGTTTGAAGTGATTCCAAGGGCATATTGAAGCATAGATATCAGTATTGGGTTCTAAAATACCCCCTAAAAGTAATTCAACACCCATTAAGCCCTTAGAAGCCTCTACTATGAATCATTAAGAGGAATAAGTGCAACATGATATATCAAAATTATAAGACCAAGTGCAACAAATTTCGCTCTTGCAAAGAGCAACAAAAAATGAAATGGAAGTTTTGAAGAAAGGGATGGAAGCTAAGATGGATGGTTTAAAGAAAAGAATGGAAGCTAATATGTATGGTTTTAAGAATGGAATGGAAGCTAATATGGATGACATGGAAGCTAATATCGTTGAAAAAATGAAAGGAAACATGGAAAACATGAAGAATGATCTAAAAGTAGACATGGAAGGTTTAACAAAGTTGATACAAGAAATGATTCCTAATTGTGAAAAGGTAGTAGAGGAAACTCATTTTGAGAAAAAAATAAATGTTAATCATGATTTCATAAATTATAATGTTGGATTGAAGACCCACCATATTCCAAAGATAGATATGAGGGAGTTTGATGGCAAGGATCCCATAACATGGATACTACAGATGGAGCAATATTTTGATTTCCATAATGTGAAAAACACACAAAAGGTATGCCTTGCAACTTTATGTTTAGAACAAAATACATTTTTATGGTATCGATGGCTTTGCTCTCGTAAAATCATTTTCACTTGGTTATTTTTTATGGAGGAAATGGTAGCACATTATGATGATAAAAAGAGAAACACCTTCTTTAGCCAATAGATAAATCTCAAACAAAAGAGTTAAATGGTGGAGCACATTGAGGACTTCCAAAAATTGAATATAAGGGTAACTGATATTCCAGAGGAACACAAGATTAATGTCTTCATAGGGACTTTAAAGGATAGCATTCAGCATGAGGTTCGACTTTGGGAACTTGATTCATTGGAGAAGGAATTCAGGTTGGAAAGAAAACTTGAAAGTAAAATTATGGAAACAAGGAAGCTTACAACTCACATCTATAAATATGGAAGTGTTTCTACTCTTAGACTTCCACAACCTACAAGGTTGACACCACAACAATTGGAAGGAAAACGATCAAAAGGGCTTTGCTACAATTGTGATAGAAAATACACTAAAGGTCATAAGTGTGTTGAGAAAAAATCATTTTACATAGATTGTGAAGAGGAGGAATAAAACGAGCAAGAAAATTCAAAATAAGAGGATATACACCATGAAACAACCATAGAGAAAGAAGAAATGAGTCTAACCATATCCTGTAATGAATTGGAAGGAATTACCACTCCTCAAACTCTGAAGATAGAAGGACATATCAAGAAGAAAAATGCAACAGTGTTGATTGATTCAGGTAGTACTGATAATTTATTTCATTGTAAGGTAGCCAAGGAATTCAATTGCTTCCTATACCTAGTACCAAAGTGTCAAGTGATGGTTGCAAATGGAGAAAATATAAATGGCTCTGGAAAATTCCATAATATCAAGATAACCATGGGGGAATATATATTGAATAGTCCAATGCTTTCTATTCCAATGGGAGGTGCTGCTGTTCTACCAGGAGTACAATGGTTACAATATTTAGGATGATAGCTTTTAATTTTCAAGAACTTTTATTGAATTTTTTTTCGACAGGAAAGGAAGTTTAATTACAGAGTATCACAGGGAAGTCGAGAATGATAATAAGCTATAATTTCATGAAAAATATTAGGAAGAAAGAAAAATGAGGCGTAATTACACAATTATGCTCATTAGAAGTTCCAACATCAAAATCTTATATTTCTCCAAATCTCCAAAATGTATTAGACAATCATTCCAAGGTGTTTGAAACTCCCAAAGGACTTCCACCTATATGTGATCATGATCATGCTATTTTTTTGATTCCAGGAAGTGTTCCTCCAAACATCATGCCTTGCAGATATCCTTATGTCCAAAACATCGAAATTGAACTTATGCTTGCAGAAATGTTAGAGTTTAGTATAATTTAACCTAGTCAAATTTATTTCTCCGCTGTAGTAGTATTGGTGCACAAGAAGGATGGATCATGGTGCATGTGTCCAGATTATATGGAGCTCAATAATTTCACCTTTAAATATAAATTTCCAATTCCTATTATTGATGAATTATTGGATGAATTACATGGAGAAATTTATTTTACCAAGTTGCATCTCCATTTAGGATATCATCAAATTAGAATGGAGATTGAAGATATTCCAAAAACAACATTTCAAACTCATGAGGGTCATTATGAATTTTTGGTCATGCCTTTTGGCCTTATCAATGGACCTTTTACATTTCAAGGGTTGATGAATTCCATTTTCAAACCCTTCTTTAGAAAATTTGTGTTAGTATTTTTTGATGATATAATAATCTACAACATGTCTTAGAAGGATCATGTTCAACATGTTGACAGGGTTCTCAAACTATTGGAGGAGAAACAATTATATGAAAAAAAATCCAAATGTTTCTTTGGAGTATAAGAGGTGGAATATTTGGGTCATATTGTATCTCAGGAGGGTGTTAAGGTATACCCTAACAAAATTAAAGCTAATAAGGAATGGAAAGTACCCACAACCATAAAGAGTTGCGAGGATTTCTTAGGTTAACATGGTATTATCGCAAATTTGTTAAGAATTATGGGAGAATAGAAACACCTCTAATAACATTATTGAAGAAAGATGCATTTTCAGGGATTCGTAAATCAACTAAGGCCTTTGAACATCTTAAAGAGGCAATGTTCCAAGAACAGATCTTAGCTACGCTAGAATTTACAAAAACCTTTATTGGGGAATATGATCCTTGAGTAAATGGAATAAGTGTTGCTTTAATGCAAGAAGGAAGACCCATTTCTTTTGAAATTCATCCAATCAAAGGAAAGTATTTACATAAAGCTATTTATGAGAAGGAAATGTTGGAAATACTACATGCACTAAGGAAATGGCGACCTAACCTAATGAGAAGACACTTCAAGGTAAAAAATAATCATGATAATATTAAATATCTTTTAGAAAAAATACTATCTTTAGAAGAGCAACAAAAATGGGTCACAAAGATGTTGGGTTATGACTTTGAAATCATCTACAATAAAGGGAGATAAATTTTGTTGCAGATGCACTCTCAAGAATGTATGAGGAGGTGGAAGGATTGCTTTGTGCCATTTCTATTATCCAACCATATTGGATAACTGAAGAAAGGGAGGAATGGAAGAATGACGAAGAAGTGTGGACACCCATTCAAAAGTTGCAGCAAGATCCCAGTGCATCTGATAAATTTAGTTGGAAAAATGATTCCTTATGGTAAAAATATCACTTATATATTTGTAAGAATTCCCAATTAAAACAAAATATTATTTTGGAATTTCACACCTCTCCCTTAGCAGGACACTCATGATTTAGAAAACTTACCATAGGGTGAAGATTTTTTTTTTGGTGATGGCCTTAAATCTGATATTCAAAAGTTTGTGGCAAAAGTTTTGGTTTGCCAACAAAATAAAATTGAGACATTAAGACCCCGAGTCTGCTACAACCTTTACCCATTCAAAGTCAACATTGGGAGGAGGTTTCAATATATTTTATCATATGTTTACCTAAGTCCAAAGGAAAGAGTGTCATCATGGTGGTAGTTGATAGACTTACCAATTATGCACACTTTTATGCAATATATCATCCATTTAAATCAAGTACAATTGCTACTGCATTTATGGAAACAATTCAAAAGCTAAATGGAAACTCAAAGATTATTGTAAGTGACAGAGATCCCATTTTCACTAGAAATATTTGGACATAATTATTTTCTTGTTTGGGTACTCAACTAGCTCATAGCTCATCTTATCATCCTCAATCCGATGGGAAAACTGAGATAGTGAACAAATGTTTGGAAGGATATCTTCGTTGTTTTGTATCTAATAAACAAATACAATGGGTCAAGTGGTTACCTTTGGCTGAATGGTTGCATAACACTTCCTTCCATACTGCAACAAAAATGACCCCATTTATGAAACTTTATGGATATCATCCACCGTCCATCAAACCATATTTAAGAGAAAAATCTAAGGTTCAATTAGTGGAATATCACATCGAGCACCAACAACAACTTCTACAACTCTTAAAGGATAACCTAAATTTGTCACAAAATCAAATGAAACAATAAGCATATCAACATCACAGCAAGAGAAGTTTTGATATAGTAGACATGGTATTTTTACGGCAACAACCATACAAACAAATGTCCCTCAAGCAAGCTAAGACTGATTATAAATTATCGCCAAAGTACTATGGTCCTTACAAGGTATTGAAAAATATTCATACTATTACATACAAATTCAAGCTTCTAACTTCTTCCCAAGTGCACCCAGTTTTCCATGTTTCATTCTTAAAGAAGGTTATAGGTGACAAAATTCCAGTTCAAATAGTATTTCCAGAACTTGACGAGGAAGGAAAAATCATTTTGGAACCTAAAGCAGTCATGGAAATAAGAACTGGACAACTATGAAATCGATCAATTTCAGAGTATCTCATCAAGTGGAAGAACTTACCCATTGAATATTCCACATGGGTGGATGAGAATTTTATACAGAAGCATCCAGAGGTACTCAAGCATTGAGGACAACAATTTTCTGAAGGATAGGGGCATGTTAGTTCTCTATATTACTAGTGTAGTCCCTTATTTTTGATATTGTAGCCCCGTTATTGTTATTGTTGTACCCTTGTAGTCCACATATTTTTATTATTGTGCCCCATTAAATCCCAGTATTTTTATTGTTGTGCCCTTACATTATTATTGTTAGGTCGGCTAAGATCATATTTTGACCTCATGGAATCCTATATATAGAAAGGAGGTTTTGTCATTTGTATCATCCAATAACTTTTTATTTATGTAATTTAAAGGAGGTTGCCCCCTCAAAGAGGTTGATTTCTAAGGCGTTGATCTATATTTTATTTTATTTTGTGAGCTAGTTTCATAACATGAACTGTGATTTTAAATGAGTTACACATGTTTTCTTGAGTTATTTTATATCCTTGAATGTTAATGAAGTATTAAATAGTGAATAACATTGTTATGCTCATGATTTGCATGATATCTTAGATATTTTTAAAATAATGGATGTCTATGTTGTGTTTCTGATTACTTTGTTCATGATTGATGTGATAAAAATTATGTTTATGCTCATTCATTTTGATTGCTAAGGTTGTGGAATGAAAAATATTATTGGATCACCTAATATTTATATGTTTTACTGGAGGATATATAATTCCTCATGTACTATCATCAGACTAGAATTATTGCACTCTATTCAATTAATAAGCACATGCATTTGAGCATGTATAACTAGTCGAAAATAAGTTAGATGAATTGGAGTGACTGGTGCATTATCCTCTTGTATAAGATATCCATATTTGTATTTTTTGATATCGGGGATCTTTCCTTCTTTCCACTTTAGAACTAGTGTGTTTAAGAGCGATGAAGTCTCGTATCCTTTTTCCATTCATGTTGAAATATTTTAAGTTTCAATGCTTTGGGCCCACGTGCCATAGATTACCAAATATTTACATTCTTTCCTTGCATTAAAACTTGAAAGAGTGATAGGAAATACAGAAACCGTATAAAACCATCACTACTATTTTAAACCTTGAATTCCTATAAATGGGCAGTGAATTGGTAGATAGGAATATTTAAATCTAGTAACAAATATTTTTTTCTCATGCCAAGTCTATCTACCGAACTGCCTACTGGAAGTGTTGTAAATATATGTGAATGTGGCCAACAAGAAAGTGGGTTGATCCAATGGTGGAACCTAGCCCAATGGAACCTCAACATTGTGCCTTGGAATAAGTAAGAAATTTCCAATGCAGAGAAGATCGACACCATTAGGCAATAACCAATTGAAGAAAAGAAAGTTAGAGGGACCACGGTCTAACCATGAGTACATGACCTATGCTATCGAGCTATTAGACCTTGGGTAAAATTTCAAGATCCAACTTGTGTAGTAGATTGATATCAACCCATTGTCCATCAAACAAAAAACTTATGTGTGCGAGGAGGTAAGGAAATCCTTGATGCCGAGGTAGGAAGGTGACATAGCCTAGTGGGCTCCACCTCAGCTCTCAAACCACAAGTCTTAGAATTTCCCATAGTATAGGGAGTCTAGGAACCCCAAAAACAAGAATTAAATACTGAGATGATGTGGTCAAACCTCTGACATCAAATTTTACAATTAAGGATGGAGTAGAGAAAAATTTGAGAATTCGATGCTCAGATGATGTGGCTGAGGTGATGTCTCCAAAAGGATGTGGCAGAGATGACTTGTCCAAGATGATACAGTCAGACTTTTGGCCTTAGTGATTTCCCTTTTAGGATGGAATAGAGGAAAAACCAAGATATTGATGCCTATATGACATGACTTGGGGTGATGTGGCCTAGGGTGACATGGAGATGACATGGAATGATGAACCTTACTCTCCAACAAATCTTGGTGGTTTCGCCCCACACTTAAAGTAGGTTAGAAATATTTCCATGCAAAGGTGAAATAACTCTTATCGACCGATATACATGGAGAGTGGTATCATGTTTTCACTCATGGAGTTTTGGTTAAACTTATTGCAAGTTAACCAGGAGAAATATTTGCACACCAATATTGAAGGGTGAGATTGATTGAGGCCACCCGTCATTGGTATATGTCTAACAGGTGGGGCATGGTTCGAATTAGCTCAAATCCACCCATATTTTTTTAATGACAAAGATTAATTGTAGGCCCCCATTCCCAAAATTAAAAAACACCATTTGGGGGGGAGTGCTACTAGTTGTTTACTTGAGGTGGTTTCATACCCCATCACGAGGTTCCACAATGAATGTTACCCAACATATAGGTAATCAACGACAATAGTTCCACATGGGCTAGGCAAAGGCCACGTGGGTGCCACATAGATATCCATGAACTACTATGGACCCTTCTTGTTGGTAAAATTTTAACGAGCATACATTTTGATCCATAAGTTAGATTGAGTTAAATTTTATAATGATGGAAATATCTCAAAGATCTTATCACAATGGAAGTATAAAAATTAAACTTAGCAAGGATAACCAAAAATGAAGTTTTTTCTAACCCCATATTCATAATAGATCTTGGGAATCAGGTCAAAACGAATCAGTAACACCTCCCACAACTAAGATAAGACAAGGCAGTGGGAGGGAGCATTAGAATAGTGGTCTTGGAACATGAGTGAGATGCAACATTTATTTGGTGTCATGATGGGCCCATTGACAATCCTAAATCGAGTAAATTTTGGTGTAAAACCTCCAAAGGGAAATATATATATATATATATATATATATATATATATATATATATATATATATATATATATATAGAATAGTAAAAGAAAATTCCACATCACACTACGCATATGTCATGTCACAATAAGTTAGAGGTGTTATCTAGTAAAGGTTAATCTATATTGTCTAATTAATGATAATTGTAAGGTAATTTGGATTAATCTAGAATTAAAAGTACAAGTAAAAGACAACAGTAATAATGTTATATGCTTACTTACAAAACAAATGATATAGCATCATCAATTAGGTTTATCTCAAGTGATGGGAGAAATCATTATTATCCTCCCCATCCAAGTTCCATTCTCACAAATTGTATGTTGGTTGATATTAAATATATTGTTATAATGGCTTCAATCCTTAAATAGCATTGATCACTTAAAAATATCTTACTTTCACCAATGAACTTAAAAATAATATACTTTATTATATAAAACAATAAATGATATTGCACTAAAAATATGTAATTTTATATTATATTATATTTAAAATAATTTATAATTAATCTAAAATATTACTATATATTTAATAATAAATATAAACTTAGAAAAAAATTATAATTAAATAATAATAATATTACTTACAAACATATTATATAATATTTAATAATATTATTAATATTATATATAATTAATAATTGGTTATTTTAATTATTAATTTTATATAATATAATTTGTTATATAACTTAGTGAATTATATCGTGTAATAACTATAATAACTAAAGAGTTATAACATATTATGTATACTTTTTAATGTAATGTATTATATTATATATAATTCATAATAATCAAGTATTTTCTTTAATGTATTATGTATTTTTTATTTATTAATGATTTATTATAATATGTAGATATCATATATATTATTTATTATAAATAATTTAATTATTAATTATAATTAAAAGACTAATTTTTTATATTATATGAAAAAATAAATAATAAAAATATATAACTTTATATTATATTGTAATTAAAATGCTTTTATATAATATTATTAGTATTATATACAATCACGGTAATATATACATTATTTATTCTAAATAAATAAATTATTAATTATAATGAAAATGCTAATTTTTCATATAATATAAAAAGATAAATAATGAAAATATATAACTTTATATTATATTGTAATTAAAATACTTTTATATAATGTTGTTTGTATTATATATAATGAATGATTGGTTCTAGTTGTTAGTCATTAATTTTATATAATATAATTTGTTATATAACTTAGTGAATTATATCATATAACAATTAACTAAAGAGTTAGAACCTATTATGTATTATAGCTTATTAATTATAATTTTTAACTCGACGAGTTATATTATATAATATATAACCATTCAAGAATTTCAATATAATAATTTATACTTAATTAAATATATTATTAATTTTTTTTATTTTTTTTATATATTTAATAATAAATATAAATGATGAAAAATTTATAATAATAATAATAAAACATATTATATAATATATTATAATCTTATTAATATTATGTACCATTAATGATTGGTTAGCTATTAATTTTATATAATATAGTTTAAAAAAAAGTCATATCATTAACTCTAATCGCTGGTTTTTTGAGTTTGGAATCGATTGGCAAGAGTCCCATCAGTAGAGTGAATTAAATCATATAAAAATTAAAGGGTTATAACTTATTATATATTATAACTTATTAATTATAATTTTTAATGTGATAAATTATATTATATAATATATAATAATTAAAGTATTATAATATATAATGTGTTATGTCTTTGGGGTTTTGGATAGATGATAATTGCGTGCTCTTTTAAGGCACTCGTCGATGTGAAGTCACCAGTTCAATTCTCCTCCCTCATCGGGGTAATATATTGGACATGATGAATATGTGATCCTACCAAAATAAAAATGGATATATAATTCGAAATACCCTCAAGAGCATATTTGAGTCTCAACCCATAGAAAGACATCCTGATCCTACTGCTGAAACTGAAGAGTAGATCTACAAATAAGATTCACTTTCTCAAAACAAACTCACATTCTTCTCTTCTATAGTGATCACTGCTCTGACACCATATAGAAAATATATGTATATTTAAAATTATATTTATAATGAGATAAAACAAAATACTTGAATCTAGTATACAAATTGCGAAAACCAATTACGATCACAAAATCACATGAGAAAGAAAGAGAAAGAATTTCAATCACACAACACAAATATTTGTCTGGGGAAAGTCTTAACTAAAAACTTCGCTATCTGTATATTTCATAATTCAAAGAATATGAGAGCAATAAATTTCTTTTCTCCAAGCTGAGAAACCTCTACACTATCTCTATCTATCTCAATGATTCCTAGGTTGACTCTGGCCAATACTTATCCAATTCCTAGCCTTCCAAGCTCCTACTTCCTTGCATAGTTCAATGAGGAATTAGACCCCTATTTAATAGGAATTTTCCTCCACCAGATTGTTCCATTCCTTTAGGCTCTTCCTCTGACCGCATACACCATGTGTACAACCTGAATAATTATACAACTGATAGTACAATTCCCTTTAAATCCAATCTTAACAGGGTCTTCCTCAGAACTAACATGCATGAGCTATTTTTAGTGAATTATTAGTTATCTGATTGATCACTGCATGTGAATTAAATCTAATTTAATTCACTTGACCTTTCACTAGTTTCTCCATCACTTAGAACTTTTAAAACTGATTTTAAGTCAAATAAATTGTTAATTAATTACAACTCAAAATAAACTCAACCAAGGCTTCTAAAAAGTAGGATACACTCTACATGCCTCTAGTTTGACCCTCAACTAAAATTAATTGAACTAACTAAGTATTCATGACTTATTTAACTCATACAATATGTCATGTTATGTGGAATTACAATTTACTTCTAATTTAATTAAGGAAAAATTAAATTAGAAGCCTCTTTTTATTTCCATTTCCAATATTTCTTGTTGAAAATTTGGACAAAACTAGGTTAATGAGTTTTTTTTCCCTTCCCTAGTTTTCTTATAGAGGTTTTCGTGGTTGGTCACAATGCACAAATGGTAGGGAAAATGTTTCTTATAGAGTTTTTCATGGTTGGTCGCAGTGCACAAATGGTTTTGAAAATGATTCATTCAACTCACGAACTTATCTACTCCAACTGGGAACATGGTTCCTCCTTTCACTAGGTAAGATACTTTCCCCTTTCCTTTCATATACTTCTCAAATTTCTTGCTTTCCTTAACCTAAAACTTTCATTTTGTCACTCCTGACCCCTTCCATAGTGCCATGAGCCCTTACAATACTCTATCATTTTCTCAGCAGGATATTCTGAGGTATATTTTTTTAACTTCGCTAGTTTTTTTTTTTTTTGTTAATTAGAATTCAAAATATTTTATGTTTAACTCCATAACGTTGTAGTGGGTTTAAATCTTATAAAAAATATTTTATTCTCATATTATTATAGGTGAGATATCCCAACCTCTTGACCTTCTGCATGACAATCCCAGTTCAATTTTCATGACACTAACACATTTTCCGGAATCTTTCCTGTTCCAGGTTCTTTTTAGGTTTCTTTACCTTATGTCTTAAATAACCTGAGAGCTTTAAACATTGCCTTACGGTTTGAATTTGAGTTGTGTGTTAAAAAATCTGTAGTGGACGTCTCGGCTCCTGTTGAGGCATAAGTTAATTGCTATTGTGTGACTTGCAGGTTGTTGCACCTAGCCTAGGTTTATAGTGGCAGCCAGTAGGATTTGATCCTGGGCCTTGTTCAAGATAACTCTCACCAGTTACCGATTATCCTAGATTGAAAAAAATAAAAATAAAAATAAAAATAAAAATAAAAATCTGTAGTAGGGTTTGATAGGCTATCAAGAGGAATTTATGATACAAACAATAGGCGTCTTTATGGTGTACCGGGGTTTCCTCTCGGCATAAATAATGACAATTTCTCTAATTTCCTAGTTTATATTTATGTATACATACTAATTGGAGGACTTTATAATGAATTGTTTCCATGAATGCCAATAAATATTATTTTCAGTACTGGAATCGAATTATTTATTTGCATGAAACTAATATTTAATTTTTTCTTTATGTTTCAACACCAATGATACAGTGCTAGTGTTTAGTTCGTTTGAGTAATATTCTGGAGGTTCCTATATTTTGTTTATGTGCTATATGATTACTAGAACTATTACTATTTTCCGGGTTTATCATAGATTTTTAGTTTCGATTATGCACTTCATGATTAATTTCCTTTTGGTAGATTTAGGTGATTATTAGAATTTTTCGTCAGTTTTAGTTGGTACCTTTGAAGGAATAGGATCTGGTCCATGAAATCCATTCCTTCTATTTCTGGTACTATTATCTTTATAAGGAAAGAGGATTGTTCCCCCAGTGAGCCTATGGCTTATAGTGGGAAACTAACCTTCTTCCTCTATGTTACTTTAACACCTGTGGAAGTTTGCAAATGAATTCATCAAGTTTACTTCGATAGTCCCCTTTGAAAACCAAGTGAGTCTTTTGTTCTTCCTAGAGTCCTCCTACCCTAGCACTCAAAATAATAATCATAATTGGAATTATTTGATCGCTGTCAAAACCCATGCTTTCATTTTGCGTATTGGAGAATTTATACATCCCACAGTCGTATTTATACAAACGAAAATATTTATAACATCCCATAGTCTTATTTATACAAACACAAAAATATTCCATCGTAAGGAAATTTATAAAGAATTCATGTCAAGTACAACCGTGAAAACTGTATTCTACATGTGTTAGGTAACTTATACTAGGTGTATTTTCTTGACATAAGACTTATTCAAAAAGGAATTTTCCAATGGATTTATTCATTCATTGTAGTTAGAATTTAGATTTAAAAAGTGAATAAAGAAACCCTCTTCAACATTTACAAATGCCATATTCTTTAAGAAATAAGAGATCATTCTTAAATTATAACAAATTCAGTTTAAAGGAATTAACACTTATTTTTCTTAGCTATACTTCGCTGAGAGAAACAAAAACATAAAGAGACTCCTTGACCACCCAACCTTTGAGACTAGAAATTACGTCCAAGTCTCCCCTTGAGCCTCTTAGTTTCCATATAAGTTTAAGAAAACAAACTTTCTGAGACCTCAGGACCTACAGTTTAGTCCAAATATTTTTTCTATGGTTCCACTATTTTTTCACTAGCTCAAGAACACCATTCAAAAATTCACCTTGAAAACATTCTGTCCATGTCTTCTATAGTTTGTTTCCTATCACCTTCCTCTCCAGGCACTCATGGGTTTCCCTAACTAAAATATTTTTTTAAAGTTTATCCATGGGAAGGGAGTAACTGTATAACCACTTGGAAACTCCACATTCCTCTTTTCTTGAAGTATTTTATTTTATATTTCTCTAACTTAGCATAATTTATTTTCTTTTTAAAGAAAAAAAAAATAATACATAAAATTTTATCATCTACATTCTTTTACCAAACTATACCAAATCAAATTTACCGAGTCTCACACAGTAAAAATAAATGGAAATTATTTACATGCTTAGGGGTGTTACATCTCCCCCCCTTGAGAGAAACACCATCCTCAATGTTTACTCATATCCTTGGAACATGTCAGGGTATGATTCCATCATCAGAATTTCATCCTCCTAGGTGGCTTCTTTCGGGCTAAAGTGCCTCCACTACACTTGAACCTGGGTGATAGCTTGCCTCCATAGCATTGTTTCTCTCTGACCGAGAATACATAAAGTCTCTACCAGGAACTCTCCGTACGATTATATCTATTGTAGGTCACAAATTATCACTAGTTTGTGGATAACTGGTAAACATATTTAATTTTAAGGAAACCATATTTATTAATTATTTACCTGCACTTCCTGGTAGTTAATAACATGTTTAGAGTCATATAAATATTTATTTAGTAAATATACGTGAAAAAAATTATGAATTTGCATATAGCTAGGTAATGCAAGATTTTTTGCAGCTATTCTAACTCTTTATAAAATTTGGAAGAATCCACAATATCAAGGGGATAATTTCACACATCCATTCCACTATAGGGTGCTATTTTTAGGTTTCAATCGAACATATACATGATCTCCCACTTGGAATTCCCAATAATTCCTTTTTTTTTTATGTGCATAAGTTTTCTGCCTGTCTTGGGAAGCTTTTAAATTCTGTCAGAATTTCTTCACAACGAACTCCATTTCTACCAACATATCCAACATTAGCTTATCTTCTGGGATATTCCAATTAATGGGTGTTCTACACCTTCTTCCATATAGGAATTCAAAAGGGCTCATTTTTAATGACTTGTGATAATTGTTATTTTATGCGAATTCCACCAAGTGAAGGTAATCCTCCCATTTACTTGGTTGTTGCATGACATAAATTCTTAACATATCTTCTAGCACTTGGCTTCATAACTCCATATGCACATCGTTCTGTGGGAGAAATGCATTGCTAAACTGAACGTGAGTATGTAAGCCCGTAAAGAGTCTTCCAAAATGTTGATGTGAATTTCACATCTCTATCAAAGATCATAACAATTGGAATTTTATGTAATCTAAATATTTACCACATAAATAAATATGCAATTTTCACAATATTATAGGTAGATTACACAGGAATAAAATGGGACACTTTACTTAACTTATCCACTACTACCATAATTTAATGATTTTGTTTTAACTTATCCACTACTACCATAATTTAATGATTTTGTTTCTTATTTTTGGGAAATCATGTTATAAAATCTAGAGTAATTACTTCCCATTTCCATTTTTGAATGGGTAGTGGGTAAATCAATCCAGTTGGGTGTTGATGTTTTGCCTTGACCTACTGACACACCAAGTATTTGGCCAAATAATATATGATTTAATTTCTCATACCAGGCCATAAATAATTTTTCTTAATAAGAGTAAACAACTTCTGATACTCAAGATGGGAAACATAAGGTCTCTTGTGAAATTCATCCAATATTAACTGTCTAATAACTATCTGATTGGGAACATATATTATTTCGTTAAAAGTAAAAAGTTGTCTCCATTTATGCCATAATCAGTTTGTTATCTAGAAATGTTTTTTTTAGTTTGCTTCCATAAAAACATGTATTCCAAGTCCTTATTTACAACTTCCTTAATCATATCTGAAAAATTATATTCCATTTGACTATATGAAATTTCTTATATGTGATGTGATTTCCTACTCAACACATCCGCTACACCATTTTCCTTCCCTTTTAGATGCTTGATATCAAAATCAAATTCACTTAAGAAGGTTTTCCACCTAGCTTGTCATGCATTAAGGCTAGGTTGTTTAAAGAAAATGGTTAGGCTACTATGGTCGATCATTAAAACAAACTTCTTACTCGACAATTAGTGTCTCCATACTTTCAAAACATGTAATACCATAGTTAAATCTAAATAATAAGAAAAGTATCTCTTCTCATGATATTTTATTTTTCAGGATTCATATGAATTAGCTTGTCTTCTTGCATCAATACTCCTCCTACTCCTTCTTGACATCGGTTAGTACAAATAATGAATTTCTCCTTAGGGTATGCAATTTTTAACACTAGACTTGTAGTTAATAAATGTTTTAATAATTCAAAACTATGCTACCAGTTAATGGTCCACTTGAAATATTTTCATTTTTTCTACAAATAGGTGATATGAAAATTTACTATGGAAAATCCTTCAATAAAGTGAAGACAGTATAATATTGCTAAACCCATGAAATATCAGATGTTAGCAACATTAGTAGGAGAAGGCCATTCCATGATAGTTTTAATTTTCTCTGGATCAACAACTATCCCCTCTGTAGAAATTATATGGCCTAAGTATTGTATCTAATCCTAAAAATCACATTTACTGTACTTAGCGTAAAATTGGTGTTCACGTAATGTTTAAAAAAATATTTGCAAAGGCTTCTTATGTTCTTAGGAAAAAAATTATCCAGATAGGTGTTTAATAGCTTATTCATAAGACTCATGAATGTAGCTGGGTCGTTGGTAAGGCCAAAGTGAAAAACCACGAATCCATAATGATTGTATCGGGTTTTGAAGGTTGTTTTAGGAATATCCTCCTCTCTTACCCTTATATGATGATACCTAGACCATAGATATATCTTACAGAACAGGGTAGCCCCATTTACATGGTCGAATAAATCATCTATTCCTAGAAAATGATATTTATTCTTAATAGTCAACTTATTAAGCTATCTGTAGTCAATGCATAGTCTCATCGTACCATCCTTTTTTCTAATGCACAAGACAAGGGGCTCCCCAAGGGGACACACTTGGGTAAATATATCCCTTATCAAGTAATTCTTGTAGATGCATATTTAGCTCAGTTAAATTAGAAATACTCATTCGGTAAGGTGTTTTTGACAGAGGTGCAACCCCCATAATTAATTCTATGGTAAAAGCTATGTCTCGCTTGGGGGGGTAGTCCTAGAATTTCCTCTAGAAACACATCAATGAAGTCTTGAATTATTGGAATAATTTCTAAGGGGATTGATTTATCATTTGAATTAGTAAGACCCAACTAAACTGCATATATTTGAAATCCTTTCCTAATACACTTACCTAACTATGAGGTGGTAATTTTTCGCAGTTTTATGGGTCTTCTTACCCCTTGAATTTATTTTTTGAGACCCTATTTAGTAAGGTAAATAATGGTTTTATCCTTGTAGTTCATCACTGACCACTTTATTTCTAATCATTCCATCCCAATCAGAACATCATAATACCTCAGAGGTAACAAATTCAAATCTACATTGATTTAATGGCTTGCTATTTCAATAGGGAAACCTTTTACTTTGCATGTTACCCTTCGTTTTTTCCCAGTGGCCAATTGCAACAACTAGGGGTTTTTAAATTTACAAGTTTGTAAGTGATATATTTCAACAATTTTAGGATTAACATAAGTTAAATTGGATCCTAGGTCTATCAGAATGGAAACAACATGGTTATGAATCTTACCTTCAAAATAAATCATAGTAGGCTGGTATTCGACTTGATGATTGTCGTCCAATACAATATTAATATTAGGTATGTTTCTATCTACTTCACCAACCATGGAAGCCTCTTGAATGTTTGCAACCTGTTCCGTTCTGGTGCAATGATGGAAATTTTTTTAATGGTGAGGCTCCCCACAACCCCAAAACTGTAATGGAGGTTTTGACTGAGCTCTAGTTTAATGGAGACCTCCACCTGCTTATATTCATTATATGATTTAAATTTCTGTTGATTTTGTTAGAAAATCATAAAGGTAAAAATATTTTCTTATTCTTGATAATTACTTCTGATGTTTCTTGTTATTATGATTCTTTATATCTTCTTTATTTTAGTTCATCAAGAAATTACCAAAGAAAAAACACATAAAATAATAGACACCATATGTAGGAACTATGCCAGGGAAAACCCCCCCTCAAGGGGAAAAGCAAGATAAGAAAAATTTTCTTTTCAATAATATCCTTTGAGAATCTTCACCCTAGACATATACCAAACCTTCCCTCCACACCAAGTCAGCCTCCTAGCTCTTCGACTCCTTTCCAACAACTTTGACTAGGCAACAAATTCCTGCAACAGTCATCTTCTGACAACCACAAAACTTGGAAGACTTCGATTTCCCAATCGAGGGCATGAAACAGAGAGAGAGAGGCACCAAAAATTCATTTTCCTTATTCTCCTTAGAGTTCCGCAAAATAACACTTCTTTCGGCTTCTTGACAATAGACTTCTCCCAGCTACAAGAGATATCGAACTTGCTATGAGAGAGTGGCTCTAGGTGAGATCGATTATGTGTCACTTAGGCCGACATGATCAAATTTAGGCTAACTTGGTTTGGAGGTCACATAATTAATATTTTTTTCAATATTAAACCTTTTTACATGATTCAAAATCTCAGCAAGGGTCTCTTTAAATGTAAAATTACTCTATTAACTCAAAATAAATAATATAAGTCCTTAATGGAGACTTTGACCTAAAACATGGTGACCCAAGCATTAAACCCATGCTTTAATAAGTTACAATAATAATAATAATAAATTCTTTTCTTTATTATTTTGACAAGTACATCACCAGATGACTCAAGTGAAATAAATGAAGACCAAACCTTGTTACATTTTCCACCACTCCCTCTTAACTAAGAAGGTATTCATCATATACATATACAACGGAAGATCTCACACTATATGAACAATGAAGAAATTTAGGCACCGCAATGCCATGGACTAGATTCCTAACCAGGGAAATCTATCCATTGGTCTCTCAACAATTTAGGCACCGCAATGCCAAAGACTAGATTCCTGACTAGGGAAATCTATCCATGTGGGACTAAATTGGACTCAAGATTTCAATCCCTTTAGGTACCATTAGACTTACTTTCTAACCATCAACCCAGGGACCTAGGTGCATATCAATGGTCAAAGCTCTATGACCCATGCCACCCTCCCTACTTTGGGACCTAGACATCAACACAAAGTACTGGACATATTTCCTCACAGGCAATGCTTCACTCACAAAGCCTCAACACCCCTTAATCCAGCAGACCATGGATGAACAATCCCTACCAATCAAACTGACTAGTAACCAACATTCTATCAAATCCTTCGAGATATTTTCCTATACAAACACAACCCCAAATAATAATATAATTTCACGTGTACATAAACAAATAAAAACCTCTAGGGCCTTTGAGACAACTTGATGTTGCTTCTCAACTTCTCATAGTAGGAATATCAATCAAATATTTGATATAATATTCCTTCAACATACACTTTCCTTCTCTTAATTTTCATTTAGTAACATATCCTCTAAATTTCATTCTTCAATCAAAACCAATCTATGCTCTCCCTCTCAACCAGGGAGCATCTTTATCCAGACTCCCTCTTAATATTAGGGAGATCTATTCTATTCATGCTTCCTTAGGGAGCTCAACTTCTTATTTTCATCATCAGAGAATATTTCCAGCCATCAGAGTTATTATCATCCTTATCATTCTTATAGAATCAACGAGCATATCCACCATATTGAAGATTGTGTACTTGCACAACCTAGGAAGCAAGTACAACCAAATATTTAGAAGCATGAAGTTAGCCATATAAGAATCAAAGAATCATTTCAACTTTATAATTATCAAATACCCAAACTTAATTACAAACAAGAGACATACACTCTTCAACATTTTTCTAGGGACTTTGTCTAAACCCTAGACTACCTCATAACAACTTTCATTCTATCTAGGGTTTCAATGTTTCTTTAAATTATGTAACACACCCCACTACAACATATAGAAAACCCTAGATTTTTTTTTTTAAATATAGGTCTACTAGATATCTAATAAATTTTAGAATTCATATGTTAGACTTTCCACAAGAGATTTATACAAATCCTGATTTCATACAAGAGAATCAATCAAAGTCATTCAAAATTAGTCATTAATATGACCAACTTCCACTAGAGTTAGTTGAAAACCCTAGATTTTCAATCAACCATAAAATCCAATCAAAACTCACATTTCATCAATCTTACACAAATCTCAAATCATAATATTATCATATATTATATATTTTTACTTCTACGAAGGTTTAACACCAGAACCCTAGAATTTCATTTTCATAACCTCAACAATCATTGTATAAATAGATCTCAAATTGTTATATCACACATATTAGACAATTTAACTACTACTAGGGTTTAGCTGTAAAACCATATGTTTTGAAATATCATCATCCTAGAATCTAAGAATAGGATTTATAAGACTTATGACCATCAATAACTAGGTCAACACATGTATATAGGAATTCATTGTCATGCAAAGGCATTTCATATCTGACAACACTAATAATTGGACATACATTGACCTAGACCAAGATATGGTTTTAACCAAAAATGACATATGTCCATATTAAGAAAAATAATTTCATAACATAATCAAACCCAACTTCACAACATATAAATAAAAAAATTGATTAGACTAGTGTGTGATCATACAAACACACACATAACAAGGAAAGCATTTCTAAGACATTATAAGGGTCTTGCTTACACATTCTACCAAAACCTAAAAGGTTAGGATTTTAATATAGGAACATAAGAAACCCAAGATTACCAACATTTCAAAGGTTCAAAATTTTAGACCTTATCATTCAACCATAACAAGTAAGGTTTTCCTGATCATACCAAAATCCCAAATATGACATCATTAATAAAACTTGAAATAACATTTCACAATATCCCTAATAATTTTTAGGGTTTCAGACATTCACATTAGGATACCCTTTGGTTAGGGATTTCTGGAACCCATCTAGGGTTCTACAAAAATAGTTAAGAATATGAGTGGGGTGGGTAGATTTATTAAGTGATGAATCACCTAGAATAAGAATCAGTATGATTCAATATAACTAGACATAAAAATGTTAGTAATATATTGTCAAATGAATAAACCTTTAATATAAATAAATCAAAATTTTAAAGCATACATTTGTTTCTTGACAAACCTTGTCTTGAAAGATCCTCCTTCATACTTCTTGAGAATATAGCAGATGTTTTCCTAATCAAGACAATAGATGTAGAAGGGTGATTAGTTACGAATATGATCAAAACCTAAATAAGTACATGAAACCAAAAGCTGAAAGGAAATGAGATACTTACCTTTGGGAGTTGTTGAGGGCTCCCTCCAAATCTTGAGGGATACCTATAAACTTATAAAAACAATAAAATATCCTTTCCAAAAATATGCTAAAAACCTATAAATTCTAAAACATATAAAATAATATATCTAAGGGTACAAGCAAAGGACTTAGTAGTGTAAGTCCCTAATGTAAAATTCTTCGAGCTTGACTTTCTTTGGGTCTCCTTCTTCAAAAATGTTGGATTGATCTCTTTCTCTCTTCTTGATTCTCAGATTTTCGGGATAGTCACTCCTATAATGACCCTTCTTATGGCATTGATGAAATTATTCCTTAGACATTTCAACTTTCTTCCTTAGTCCTTTCGATTACTTTCCTTTATGTTGAGAAATGTAGAAATTTGATACTCCTTTAGAATTTTCACCTAATGATATCCTTAATTATTCCTGAGAATAGGCAGTCCATATTTCTTCAAAGATGGGAGATTTTTTCCAACTGTTAAGTCCTGCAACAAATTCACCCTAGCTAGGTGGCAATCCTAATAGGGAAGTGATCACGAGTCCTTTTTCTAGAACAATTTCATCAATGGCCAAATGTTCATCCCCGATTCTTTCTATCTTCACAAAGTTGGAGGCCACTATGTATTCTTTATTCATCTTTGTAGTCCTTAGTTCATTATTCAAAGTAGCTACTCGACCAATGTTCTTAACATTGAATACTTCAACAAGGCTTCATACATTTCTTGAGCATGGTTGATATTGGCTATGAATGGGACAAGGTTGTACTTTATTCCTTCTACTGTTAGAGTTATGGCAACCAATTCTAGTTCCCCCTATTTCAATTTTTCACCGTCACTAGAATCCTTTGTAAGCTTCTTTACTTTTCCTTTGACCAAGTATAGTACTTATTCTTTTCAAGGATGAGGTCAGTTCACTTCTTCCAGGACCTATAGTTTGAGGCTCCTTCAAGTTTTTTTTCTTCCTTTATTGTGTTAGCCATATTCCTAGAGTGCAGTAGGTTCCTTCCCTCAGATGATCCTTTTAATGGTTCCTTGATCAAGTGCTGAAGAATGCCTTTTTCTTCCTTATTTCACCAAAGCTATGAAACCATGTTAGAAAATAATAAAGGCATAAATTGTTTTGTATTCTTGATGATTAATTATGATGTTTCTTGTTATTATGATTCTTTATACCTTATTTATTTTAGTTCATCAAGAAATTACCAAAGAAACAACACATAAAACAATATACACCAGATGTAGGCACTATGCCAGGGTAAAACCCCCTTCAAGGGGAAAATCTAGTCAAGATAATTCTTCCTTTCAATATTATTCCTTGAGACTCTTCACCCTAGATATATACCTTGGCCTTATCCTCCTGGATATAAGGTACATACCTCAGCATGGATCTGAACTTGGTCACAAACTAATATGTAGAGATTTGTACCAACCAGAGATCATGAAATTCCTTCGCCTTATCTTCAAAAAATTGCTCAGTCAATTACTTTTCTTTAAAGTATTTTTGAAACTCTCCCTAGGTCATCCCCTAGTTATCAACAATATGAACAACCTTGATTTCTTCCCAACATAATGTAGCCTTCCCTTGAAACTAGTAGATGGCTAGTATCTCCTTCAAGTTATCATCATATTCATAAATTTGGAAGTATTTATTAATTTAATCAACCATGGCTCATAAATTTCTTCCACTTCTTCATCAAAAGTTGGGGGTTTAATATTCTTGAGCTCCCCTTTTAACTTTCTCCTATTTTTCTTATTTTTATGATGGTATGACACATTGTTAGATTCTTTCTCATTTCCACCCTTATCCTCTTCCAATCGACGAGTGTGACTTCCTTCATGCACATTTTCACCTTTATGCCTGTGCTCTTTATCCCTATCTTCATTCGTAGAGCTGGGTACAAATTTCTATGATTCTGGTGACCAGAAAGTCTTTTCAATATTCACTCTTGGTGTCACATTAATCTCTCATTGTCCACCCGCAGAGTAGCCATTTCTATCCTTAACTGTTGAATGTTTTCCAACAACATGGTAGTGGGGTTTCGGTGACCTCCTTCCAGTTGAACCCACATCCCTCCGTTAACTTCTGAAATAGGTATAGAACCATATTCGAAAGATGACCTTATTGGCTGTGTACTTCCAACTCCTCTCCTCATTATGTTTCATATCTTTGATCAATATATATATCTGTGTGTGTGTGTTAATGAGTTGCCCATATAGGCCATAATATTGCAACCTAGGCTCAGATACCAATTGTAATATCTAACCACTACATACTAGGGATTAACTTAGTGCATTACTATTTTTTTGGGTTCGTCTAATCCAACAAATTTAACCATACCATAAACAATTCATTATTAAGATGTATGTATTTAATCAATTTCCTATTTATAACACCATAGTGCTTGACAAAACTTACTCTACCTTGTAAAAAATAATGTAACATAATTTATTAATGTTCACGTTGGAAGCCTTCATGCACTGAAATTAAACACTTTTACGCCGTAAGGCTTTCTCTTTGAAAATAACTCCCCCAATTAGAAGATTGAAGATTTTTAGACCATCAGATTAATAATTAATAGTTTAAAGAAAACTAATATTTAAGAATTTCAAAATATAATCACAAATTTCTTCTTATTGAACAGTTACTTAATGGCTTAACAAACTGTAACAGATGCGGTTCATTCTCTTCATCAGCCTAGATGAATATCCCGATTAAATCTACTCAGGTTCTCGAAAACACCCTTTTGATCAAGGAAAACTTGGCTTCCATCATGGAGAAATTCATACCCACGTAGATTCTGGGTCCTAATAAAAAAGGCGTAAATGCTATCAGATGTTTAATGGCCTTGGAAACCCCCACTCCCTCACAAAATCATTGTCAGTTGAACTTGTTAGCATCTTCACCTCACATCTCTTTGTCATGATGGATTGCAACGATTGGAATTGTAACTTTAGTGCCTTGCGGAAGAGTGAGGCTTCCCAGATTCATCATTGCGAAAGTCTTTCTCAGCAAGAATGGCACTGGGTGATAAAGCCTCAAGACTTCATGAATAACCATATTTTCATATTTATGAACTCTGTCGGCTTTATTGCAAGAGGAAGAAAATAGGGTTATGGGTTGAAGCGATTTTTTTTGTTTGTTTCCCAATTAAGGACATGGGAATGGGTCACACCTCCCTTAAGAATTCTGGACAATTTTTTTTTTAATCTTTTTTCTTCCTCTGTCCAATTTTCACAATAACTTACATGTGGACTATTTTGTGGGAGTTAAACATAGCAGAAACATAACACAATTAACACACACAGTAGAAAGCATGAGACAAGCAGAGTTTAACGTGGTTCACCCAACCATTCTGGGCTACGTCCACACAACATAGGCATCGGCAATTCTTTATTAATCAAACAGGAGATTACAAACTCTCACACACTCACTCCATCCAAACAATCCGTATGGATACCTGTTATATAGCAAAGAGAATCAAACTGCCTCATAAATCATCTCACATCAAATTTAGGATGCATTAACTCCCTCCCAACAACCTGGAGCTAATCTAGGAACTAATTCCTAATTTTTGTCACCTACTGAGATTTTTGCCTATTTTAATGAAAAACAGAAAATCTCAACAATCTCCACCTTGACAACAATTAGCCTGATGCCCTGTTATTATTATTTTATCTCTTCTGCAAGCCAAGAGAAGCCAAACACCAACGTAGCTTCTCTAACAAAACTGGTTTCGTGAACATGTCTGCACAGTTTTCCTTTGTATGCACCTTTTCAAGAGAGACTCCCCTTTCAGTGATAACTTGTCTTACAAAATGGTACTTTATTGGTATATGCTTTGATTTACTATGATAGGCCGGATTCTTAGCCAAATGTATTGCACTTTGACTATCACAAAGTAACTTGATGTTGTCCTGTAACCTACCAAACTCACCAAGCAAACCTTTCAACCAAACCGCCTCTTTGCAGGCATGCGAAGCAGCAATGTATTCTGCTTCAGTAGTGGATAAAGCAACAATGTTCTGTAGCTTTGACATCCAGCTGATAGCTCCACCTGCAAGAGTAAAGACGTACCCTGAAGTTGACCTTCTCTTATCCAAATCACCTACAAAATCAGAATCAACATATCCACAAACATATTCACTGCTCTTATTGTAAGTGATACAATAACTACTTGTGCCTCTCAAATACCGAAGCACCCATTTCACTGCTGACCAGTGTTCTTTACCCGGATTTGCCATGTACCTGCTGACAACCCCAACTGCATGTGAAATATCTGGTCGAGTACAAACCATCACATACATTAAACATCCTACTACATTAGCATATGGAATTCGAGACATATAATCCTTTTCTTCATCTGTATTAGGACATAAACTCGAAGAAAGCTTAAAATGGGAAGCTAAAGGGACTGACACAGGCTTCACATTGTTCATACCAAACCTCACAAGTATTTTCTCAATATACTTCTGTTGTGATAGCCACATCTTACCATTGCTCATGTCTCTAAAAATCTCCATGCCCAAAATCTGTCTTGCTGCTCCTAGATCTTTCATATCAAACGTCCTTGCCATCTGAGTCTTCAATCTGTTGATTTCTTCAATGCTTTTGCTTGCTAAAAGCATATCGTCAACATACAACACTAAGATAATGAACATGCCATTACTTAACTGCTTAAAGTAAACACAATGATCATATTCACTTCTTATATATTTTTGACTCAACATGAAAGAATCAAACTTCTTATACCACTGCCGAGGCGACTGCTTCAGGCCATATAATGACTTCTTGAGCCTGCAGACAAATTTATTATTGCAATGCTGAACAAACCCTTCTGGTTGTTCCATATAAATTTCCTCATCTAAATCTCCATGTAGAAAAGCAGTCTTAACATCTAGTTGCTGTAACTCTAAATCAAACAAAGCAACTAAAGCTAACACAATTCGAATTGAAACTATTTTAACAACTGGTGAAAAAATCTCATGAAAGTCAATGCCTGCTTTCTGAGAAAACCCTTTTGCAACCAGTCGCGCTTTGTACCTGTCCTCCGTATCATTCACACCCGTTTCAGCTTGAAAACCCATTTACACCCCACAGTTTTCCTGTCTTTCGGAAGCTCAACCAGATCCCATGTGCCGTTCTTACTCAAGGCCATCATTTCGTCCTTCATGGCTGCTTTCCACTTGTCACTTTTCGAACCTTCTATAGCTTCCTGATAGCACAGAGGTTCATCGTCATTAGCAGTAAATGCAACTGAAGTAACATAATCATCATACCTTCTAGGAGCACGTTTTATTCTTGTAGACCTCCTCAAAGCTGTTTCTGGTGCTTCCGCAATTGGCTGACTACCATCTGTAGGAACTTCTTCTCGATCACCATCTGAGACCTGTTCATGACCTACATCTGAACCCTGTTCATAATCTGATTCTGAAACCTGTTCATGACTAGAATCTGAACCATGTTCATCATGACTATCATTAGAAGTACTATCAAACTGAATGTGCTGAAAGTCAGATACATCATCCTGTTTCAATCTACTATCTACATCTAACTGTACAAGAGAGGATTAATCAAACTTTACATCTCTGTTGATGATGATTTTGCGGGTAGTAGGATCCCACAATCTATATCCCTTTGTTCCAACACCATACCCAACAAAGATATACCTTTTAGACTTTGGATCTAATTTAGTTCGCTGATGTTTAGGCACTAGAGCATATGCATCACAACCAAACACTATGAGTTTAGAATAGTCACAAGGGTGTCCTTTCCATACCTCTTGCGGAATCTTGCAGTCTATCGCCGTTGATGGAGATCGGTTTATCACATAACAAGCTGTTGCCACTGCTTCCGTCCACAACTCCTTTTGCAACCCGGCGTTACTCAGCATACTCCTTGCTCTCTCTAGAAGAGTCCTGTTCATGCGTTCAGCAACTCCATTTTGCTGAGGAGTATAAACCGTGGTCTTATGTCTCTCGATCACTGCATCCTTGCAATAGCTGTCAAACTCCTTGGAAGTAAACTCACCACCATTGTCAGTTCTTAAACACTTTATTGTTCTACCAGTGCTGTTTTCTACCAATGCTCTAAACTGTTTGAAAATTGTAAAAACATCAGACTTCTTTTTCATCATGTAGACCCACACCTTCCTAGAAAAGTCATCAATGAACGACACAAAATATGACGAGCCACCATATGACGTTGTAGGGGCTGGTCCCCAAACATCTGAATGGATATAATCAAGTATGCCTTTACTAGTATGTTTGCCTGTTTTAAATTTTTGTTTACTTTGTTTGCCAAACAGACAATACTTACAGAAATCTAACTTTCCAGACTTCAGATTTGGAAGTAACTTGCGATCAGCCAAAATTTTCAACCCTCTTTCACTCATATGCCCCAATCTTTGATGCCATAAGTGAATGGAACTACTGTCATGTTCAGACACAGTAGACACATGATCTGACCCTGTTCTTCCTTCTAATTGAAACAGATTTCCTACTTTCTTAGCCTTCATTACTAGTAAGATACCTTTATAGATTTTCATAACTCCACCTAGAATTACAGTTTTATATCCATTCGTATCCAATGCTCCTAAAGAAATTAGATTTTTTCTTAAGTCTGGAACATGTCTCACATCTGTTAACAATTTAGTTATGCCATCAAACATTTGCAGTTGTATACTTCCTATCCCAACAATATTAGATGTGACATCATTACCCATGTACACGACTCCATCATTAACTGATCTATACGTCTTAAACCATTCTCTATGAATACACATGTGGTTTGATGCACCGGAATCTAACAACCAATGTTGATCATGATTTGACATATTAACAGATAACACTTCGTCGCTCACACCTGAACCAGATGCCGAACCTGTATCTGTCGTGTTTGCTTCCTTCTTCTCTGTTGATGAAGCTTCTTTAGCAGCCTGCTGTCGCTTCCAGCAATCCTTCTTCAAGTGTCCAGCTTTCCCACAATGCCAGCACTTCACCTTTGTCTTCTTTCCTTTAGACTTTGAACGAGAGTTGCTATGCTTACCCCTGGAGTGTCTCTCTCTTGAGCGACCTCTGGCCATCATTGCCTCTGATGTAGAGGTGTCTGTATTCGACTTCTTCCTTGTCTCCTCAGACAACAAGGCTCCAACCACATCGTCAAACTCAAGGACGGCTGCAGTACTAAAGCTTATGGAAGTAACAAAGTGATCCCACGATTCGGGCAATGAACACAATAGAGTTATTGCCTTATCCTCTGAATCAAATTTTACATCTAGACTTTGTAATTGTACCACTAGAGTATTGAAAACATTCAGATGGTCAGTAATCGAGGTACCTTCCTTCATCCGCAAACCATAAAGCTCTCGCTTCAGGAGAATCCGATTTGTCAAGGATTTCGTCATGTAGAGCTTCTCAAGCTTCGACCACAAACCTGCGGCGGTCTTCTCTGACACGATGTTGAACAGAACGTCATCCGCCAGACATAACTGAATTGCGCTCAGAGCTCTGTCATCCAACTCATCCCATTCATCCTCCGTCAAGGAAGAAGGCCTTTTGCTTTTCCCCAATAGCGCTTTCGCCACGCCTTGTTGTACCAGGAGATCATGCATCTTTACCTTCCAGATCTCGAAGTTGTTTTTGCCATTGAACTTCTCAATTTCAAATCGGGCATTTTGAGTTTTCGCCATCTTGTTTAAAACAAACAATCTCCAAATACAACTTTAAATAAATGAAGTTTGTGTTTAAAAAATGCCTTACAAAACAAATACTCAGCAAATAAAATCATACACATGACACAGTGTTTTTACGTGGTTCACCCAACCATTCTGGGCTACGTCCACACAACATAGGCATCGGCAATTCTTTATTAATCAAACAGGAGATTAGAAACTCTCACACACTCACTCCATCCAAACAATCCGTATGGATACCTGTTATATAGCAAAGATAATCAAACTGCCTCATAAATCCTCTCACATCAAATTTAGGATGCATTAACTCCCTCCCAACAACCTGGAGCTAATCTAGGAACTAATTCCTAATTTTTGTCACCTACTGAGATTTTTGCCTATTTTAATGAAAAACAGAAAATCTCAACATATTTCAATGCAATATATGTGCTCTTTATTTAAATTTTTTTTTTTCTGCATAAAAATGAAGAGTAAAAATATTTCTTTCCAAAAATAAAATATTTCATTTTTTTATTATTCAAAAGCTAAAAAAATTTCTTTGAATTTTTTAAATATTATCTATATTTAATTTATAACTTGTAGTTGCTTTTATATTTAAATTTTTTTATAACTGTTTCTTTTTGTTTTTATTTTATTTAAAAAAAAACAATTTCAATGGTTTTAATATTTCCTTTCAACTTTTTTTTTTTTCATTTATTTATTTAAAATGCAATTTGAATTGTTTTAATTGTTGGTTTCAAATTTTTATATATGTATTTAATTTTTTAAATTTTCTTTTCTTTTTTAAATTATGTTTATGTTTTTTTTTCAATAATTTATCTTCCTTATACGTATTTTATTTTTTATTTTTTGAATTATGTCTATGTTATTTTCAATCATTTATCTTCCTTCATCTATTCCTTAATTTCCATGCTATTTTGATTTTTTTTTAAAATATTTAAAAGTTAGATTATCAACTTTTTTGGCCTTCATTTTTAATCTTTCCCTTTTTTTGATTTGCCTTCTTTTATCTATTTCTTTAATTCTATTATTTTTTTTGAAATAAATTATATGTTTCTTTCCATTAAATTCTTTTTTCGTGGTATGATAAGATACTTTATAGTGTTTTTTTTTTTTTTTTGGTTAAATTGAAATAGTTCCATTTTATGTGCTCATTTTTTTTTTGTGCATTGAAGAGTAAAAATCTTTGTTTCCAAAAATAAAATATTTCATTTCTTTATTATTCAAAAGCTAAAAAAATTTCTTTGAATTTTTTAATTATTAACTGTATTTAATTTATAACTTGGAGTTGCTTTTATGTTTAATATTTTTAAACAAATGTTTTTGTTTTTTATTTTGTTTTTGGTTTAAAAAAACAATTTCAATTGTTTAAATCTTTCCTTTCAACTTCTTATTTTCTTATTTTCATTCATTTATTTAAATGCAATTTAAATTGTTTTAATTTTTAGTTTCAACTATATATATATATATATATAATTTTAAATTTTTTTTTTTTTTTTAAATTATGTTTATGTTTTTTTCAATCATTTATCTTTCTTATATGTATTTGATTTTTTAATTAATTTTTTTTTGTTTTTTTTGTTTTTTTGTTTTGTCTTGTTTTGTTTTTTTTATATGTATTTTTCAATCATTTATCTTCCTTCATCTATTCCTTAATTTCCATGCTATTTTTATTTTTTAAAATATACTAGAATTGGATTATCAATTTTTTGGCCTTCAGTTTTTCATTTTCAATCTTTCTCTTTATTTATTTATTTTTCTTTTATGTATTTCTTGTATTTCTTTAATTCTATTTTTTTTTTTTGAAATAAACTAGATATTTCTTTCCATTCAATTATTTTTTCTTGTTAATAAAAGATAATTGGTATTTAAATACACTTTCAGTTTTATTTTGTTATATATATATATATATATAAACTAATTTCAATTGTTTTAATCTTTCTTTCAACTTATTTTTTATTTTCATTTATTTATTTAAAGGAAAATTAAATTGTTTTAAATTTTGGTTTCAACATTTTATATATGTATATATATTTTTTAATCTGATAAGAACTGTGCAGCTAGATAGAGCAAACAACATTAAAAAACAACGTAGCAGAGCAACACTTGTTTTATATCAGTTGCATCAAATCCAATGTAAGTTTTATAATGTATTTTTCTTAATTGGGCCATTATCCTAGGACAAGGGTTCAAATAGATTAATATTATTAAGTTAATGAAAGACTATTAATTGGGGAACAGATTGTATTTGTCACATGTGATTGAGATTGCTTAATATTTTTGATTCCATTAAAAAATTGTGGTAACAACATAGTGGTGCTCTTACTTATAATATCAATAATAATTTCCCATGAACTAATTATTGGATGCTAGGTATAAAAATTAAGAGGGTATTATAGCTAAAATTATGAATTGCCAATTTCAAGGTACTAAGTTACCTAAAACTATGATAAGCCAATCTCAAGGCACCAAGTCATATCACCAACACTTGTTTTTTGTCAATATTTTTTTTTATGAGAGCTATTTCAGCCTCTAGTTTAATTTGATGAACATATATCTCTAGAAATCAAGGACAAATCCACAGTTGGATCAAATCCAATGTATGTTTTATAATGAATTTTTCTTATTTCGGCCATTATCCTAAGACAAGGGTCCAAGTAGATTAATATTATTAACTTAATGAAAGACTATTAATTGGAAAAAAAATTGTATTTGTCACATGTGATTGGGATTGCTTATTATTTTTTATTCCATTAACAAATTATGGTAACAACATAGTGGTGCTCTTATTTAGAATATCAATAATAATTTCCTTTGAACTATTTGTTGGATGCTAGGTATAAATCTTAATAGGGTATTATAGCAAAAATTATGAATTACCAATCTCAAGGTACCAAGTTAGCGAAAGCTATGATAAGCCAATCTCAAGGTACCAATTTTGTATAAGCATAACCAAGGTTAGGTTTTATCACAATCACACGAGGTGTAAATTTAAAAATTTTACACTGCAAGGCACTCCCTTTTGAAAAAAACTCCCCCAGCCACTCCATACCACTGGATGGAATGTTAGATGGTTGAATATTTTTAGGTGATCAGATTAATAGTTAATAGTTTTAAGAGAAAACTAATAGTTAGGATGCCTTATGTGCTACTTCAAAAAGTAATAAAAAAAATGCTTCTTATTGAGCAATTTCTTGATGGCTTAACATGCATATTCCCCTCTCGGTTTGGTAGAAGAGGGTTTCTCTCGCAGGGATTTGTCCATCCTTGTTCAACAATTGTAAGTGAGGTAATAGATGAGATTAATTCTCTTTGTTTCCCCTCCTGATCGATGCTAACCAAAGGTGTAGACTAGGCGACTCCTAATTTGAAGTGGAAGTCCAATGCCAACAACAACACCAACTCGAACCAGTGGCCAAATCTAAGGGAAAACAAATGAAGCTTGTAGGTGACTAGGGTTTGGAGGTGCACGACTATTTCTAGATGTATTTTTTTAGTTTTAAAGGTTGTCTGTCCATAATTGAGATATGGATCAGTTGTTTGTGATGAACAGAGTTAGGACAGGAGTTATTTTATTCTATTCCTGAACTCACTGGTCCGTCGAGAGGTTTTGTAAGACAACGATTATTAAATGGCTTTGTTTTGAGTATAAATACAAATTTTGAAGGAATAAACCATGAGAGATATATTTGCATATTTATAGGATGGGTAGTAAGGGGTCAACCCCTGAGATTAATTTTCAAGAACAATACTACTCACTAATGGAAATAATACTACAAAAAATGTTTGGCAGTTGAGCCAACACCACTCATACTATTTGTAGAAGATCACGACTATTCTTATAGGATGGGTTGAAGGCCTTCTCACATGTTATACAAAGTGATTGTCCAACACCAGAACATCGTCAAGTTCCTAGGTGATGTCCACAATACTCTTCTTCAGTTATCTGAATGTATTTTTCAATTGCCTCTTTAGGAAAGAGGGAACCATCTCTCAGTGTTGGGGTTGCTTCTTGAAGTGTTGCTCAAGTTATTTTGGACACTGAAACACCTTATGTTGCAAGCTCGGAGGCCACAACCTCACCACATAAACATCAATTTTGTTTCCCTATACTCTTTTTTTTTCAAAACAATTTCATTATCTGAAATGGTAAAGATGAAATGAAGGACGAGAGATCTATATAATCTACAAATACCAAATGATTTTGTCCCAACAAAAAATTATACAGATGTGTCTTAATTTTAAATAATTTTCATCATTAATCTATAAAAATTACAGTTTTAGTATATTATTTTTGGATGTAAATTGTATTAATGTTGGTTGACTAAGTAGAAAAAAATTATTATTATTTGCACATGACGATAATTCGTACTTATTTTTATTTCAAATTCTTTGTCATCTTTCTAAATTTTTTTATTGCATCATAAGTTTCCAAGGTTAAAGGTTAATCTACTTGGTTGCCCCTTAATACACCACTTCATTTTTGTAGTGTCATTGATTAATAATTTTTAATTGATTGGAACTTCCTTATATTTTTAGTAGTTATTGTAGGATACTGTGTTTGGTTAAGGGCACTCATTCCTTGATATAGAAATTTGTTGATATATTTAATATTCCATTGTCACTTCCTCTTAGTTGTGACAAGGAAGTGAGGATATGATGTTTAATACAATGTGTTGTTAAAATGTTGGTTAGAATGGTATATAATTGTAAGTTTCATTTTTAAATGATTTTAATTGAAAACAAGTAATATGGAAACATTAGTGATTGTTTTTATAAAACAAGGAATGTTATTTTAAGAAAAATAGAATAAAATATATGTAGATTCTAAACCATGTTTCAATAAATATATTTTTGTTATTCATATTTTTCATTATTTAACATTGACCTATTTTATTTTTATTAAACTTTTTTTTCACACAATTGTTGAATTATACTTCTAAATAACATTTTCTAAATAATATTTTGTATAAATTTACAATGAAATTTTTGAGTTTTGTCACTCATGCAATTGTGCAATTGTAACAATTGTCTCCTCTGTCCAAAATTAGGGTTTTCAGATCAGATGGTAGGAAATTCATCAGGACGGTTAAGGAAGCCGATCCAACTTTCGGGCGCTCGACGTCGTTGTTGCTAAGTTATTTTCTCAAATTGCTATGCAACTCCATGCCATGGTTTTATTCTAGGGTTACCAGATCTTCCCAGGTGAGTTAAATTTACAGTAAGCGTAAAACTATATTAATGCGTTTGTTTTCCTTTCCCTAGTTTTATTACAGAGGTTTCCATGGTTGGTCACATTGCACAGATGGTATGGAAAATGATTTTTTCAGCTCACAAACTTATATGCTCCAACCGTGAATAGGGTTCCTCCTGTCACAAGGTAAGATACTTTCTCCTTTCCTCTCATATACTTAAATTTCTTAATTTCCTTAGCACAAAACCCTCATTATGCCGCTCCTAACCCATACCCTAGTGCTGGGAGCATTTACAATATTGTATCGTATTCTCGAAAATATTTTCTAATGTCTGTTTTTTTTTTTTGTAAGTTTGGTAGTACCTTTCAATTTTTCACTTTTTTCACTTTTTTTTGTTTTTTTACTCTATTTTCATAACATGTCCAGATTCATCACCTCGATCGGGGAAGGGAATTGAACCTGTGATGAGTGCTACAACAACTCGCCTCATCACCGTTTAACCAAGACCAGGATTTTTTTTTTTAATTTGAATTCAAAATATTTTCCGTTTAACTCCTTAACATTGTAGTGGGTTTAAATCTTTTGAAATCTAATTTATTCTCATGTTGTTACAGGTGTGATATCCCAAGCTCCTAACCTATTTCAAGATAGTCCCAGTTCAGTTTTCATGGCACAAACACATTTTCTGGAATCTCTCTTATTCCAGGTTCTTTCTAGGTTTCTCTACCTTATGACTCAAACAACCTAAGAGCTTTAAACGTCACCTCAGGGTTTGAATTTGAGTTATCTATTACAACCTCCGCAGGAGGGTTTGATAGGTTGTCAAGAGGAATTTATGGTATAGACAATAGGCATCCTTAGGGTGGACCGGGGTTTCCTCTCGGCATAAATAATGACAATATCTATGTTTTCCTAGTTTATATTTATGTGTACATACTAATTGGAGGACTGTATAATGAATTGTTTCTGTGAATTCCAATAAATAGTATTTTCATTACTGGAATAGAGTTGTGTATTTGCATGCAATGATTATTTATTTTTTCTTGATATTTTAACACCAATGATACGGTGCCAGTGTATAGTTCGTTTGAGTGATATTCTAGATGTTTTTGTCTTTTATATATATGTGCCATATTATTACTCGAACTGTTACTTTTTTTTGGGTTTATCATGGATTTTGAGTTTCGATTCTATATTTCATGATTAATTTTCTTTTGGTAGATTCATGTGCTTATTAGAGTTTTTCGTCATTTTTAGCCAGTACGGGATCCGGTGCACGAAATCCATTCCTTCTGTTTTTGGTACTATTATTTTTATATAAGAAAGAGGACTATTCCCCTAGTGTCTGTATTGTATTGAGAAACTAACCTTATTCTGCTATGTTGCATTAACACCCGTGGCAATTTGCAACTGAATTCATCTACTTTACTTATACAGTCCCCTCTGATAGCCAAGCGAGTATTTTGTTCTTTCTAGAGTTTTCCTACCCAAATATTGAAATAGTTTTAGTCTTGTACTATTAGCTATTTGAGAGTAGCTATATCACAACTATATCTGACATATTGAAATTGTAGAAAGTAAATGCTAGCTGCAAAATACATATAGAAAAAAAATAGAAAGGACTCTCAAGAATCTATTGGAGCCAGATATTTCAAATTTGACCTTGACATATCTACTAGCTACATTCCTTGTAGCTGACAATCTATTTGGCCAAGACGAACTGAGCCTTGCTGTTGCAAGATCCAGATTTCTTGAATTTCTCTTTTAATATCTTGTAGAGTTGAGGCAACCTTAGGGACTCCTCCCATTTCCAAGAGCTTTTGCCGGAACACATTTAATTTTCCAATAAGTATGTATGGACCAGTGAAAGAGGGAAAGCCTTCCTCTGGTTTCCAGGGTCTTTGATAAACTCCATTGTATTTTTCTGTCTTTTGCTGGATTTCGATATCCTCTTCTATGTTACTTTCTCTTTCCCATCTAGCTATCAGATTCTTTGATGTGGATTCCCTTGAGAAAATGCATCGAAGAGGCTTTCCATGGCCTCTTTATTGTATTTCCTTCCTCGTTTTCCAGTGTGCGTGTTATGGTTGCTGTATGCTTATGTTTCCGCGTCAAAAAGGCTTTCCATGTCCTCTTTATTGTATTTCATTCCTCGTTTTCCAGTGTGCGTTATGGTTGTTGTATGCTTATGTTTCCCCTTTCCCTTATCTTCCTTTTTCACCATCTTTGTCTTCCATTTTCTTTGACAATGCTTTAGAATTCTGCTATCGTAATCAACCCTGTGTATTGTGACAGAGTGTTAATACCTATTCTGAATAAGTAAAAATTAGAAGGACCCACATAAGTGAGCTTAGTGAGGCCACTTCCAGTCAGGTGGTAGTGCATGGTCAACCCATGAGTCGTAGACATAATAATTGAAAAAAAAAGTTGAAAGAAATAGGCAGGAATAACATATAGAGCTACGAAACCTCTACTCAGATACCAAGAAAATGCATATATAATTGAATGTAACACTTCGAGACTACTATCCAGTGACAATGTATGGAGAATCGCAGGAGTACACCCCAAAATCGCATGATAGGAAAGGACAATTATGCAGATATACCCCTTTCAAAACCCGAGATCCTACCTTATGATTGACTGAATGTAGATAGTCCAAGAATTGCATAGGAAACCTTTGAGCCACTGGGTGGTCATGGTAAGCCATCTAGGCTAATTCACGATTATGGGAATACCCTAGAAACCTAGTTTTATCTTTCATGGAATAGGAACCAGAGGAACAATAACAACAGACAAAAAACATAGTGACCCAAGACTGAATACAAACTACAAGAAATCCTACAGGACTCACAACCAAGCCATATGATAGGAACAAAAGGATCATACTATGATTGTGGAATTGAAATACGAATTTGAATTTACCATCTAGAACAGTGCTGGGTGCAAAAGAAATCAATTCAGACAATGCATTCATTATCACAAGATGAATGACATACCACTTGAAAATTTGCCGTCGCGAAGTTTCGAGCTTGTAGTTCATTGCTGCGTCTGCACCTTCACCTTCACTGTGCTTGAAGCTTCAACCAGGAGGGAATGCATCTGTTTATTTCCTTAGGATTCATTAAACCTTTCACCTGACGACGCTATTTCCCAAGTGTCTCTGACATCACTAGTTGGCTATCACTATATTCGCTGGCTATCATAAATACAAGCATGTTGTTGTACTATCGTGTTGACCCGCTACTGGTTTTTGCCGCTGGCTTATTCTCCGATGACTGTGTGGGGCATGACATTGCATGCCACCTCACACTGTCCTTCACCTGCGTGGCACCCCCATTGGGGAACCCTAGTCATATTTATAAAAACAAAGAAATATTTCTAATATCCCATAGTCCTATTTATACAAACACAGAAATATTCCATCCTAAGGAAATTTATAAAGAATTCATGTCAAGTACAATAGTGAAATTGTACTATGCAAGCATTAGGTATCTTATACTAGGTTTCTTTTCTTGATAGAATACTTATTCAAATGGAAATTTCCAATGGATTTATTCATTCAATGTAGTCAGAATTTAGTTTTAGAAAGTGAATAAAGAAACCCTCTTCAATATTTCTGAATGCCATATTCTTTAAGAAATAAGAGACCATTCTTAAATTATACCAAATTTAGTTTAAAGGAATTAATAATTGTTTATATTAGCTATAGTTATGCTAGAGAAACAAAACTAGAAAGAGACTTCTTTACCAAAAAACCTTTGAGACTGGAAATTATGTCCAAGTATCCCCCGAGCCCCCCGAGTTTACAAATCATTTTAAGATAACAAACTTTCAGAGACCTCAATACCTCCAATCGAGTCCAAAAATTTGTTCCAGGGTTCCAATGGGTTTTCACGAGCTCAAGAACACCATTCGGTAGTGTACCTTGATAACGCCCTATCCAAGTCCTCTATTATTTTTTGCCTCTCACCTCCCTATCCATCCACTCGTGGCTTTCGCCAATTGAGATAGTTTCTTTTGAAGTTTCTCCAAGGGAAGGAGTATCTATCAAATTCCTCTTTTCTTGAATTCTTTTATTTTCATTTCTATGAATGACCATAAATTTTATTTTTAAAGAAAAAGATAAATAATACATAAACTTTTATAATCTACACATTTTTACCAAACTCTACCAAATCCAATTTACCTAGTCTTGCATATTAAAAGTAAATGATAATTATTTATAATATATATGTATATGGCCAAATTGACATTATTTAAAAAAAAAAATCCAAAAATCACTTCATTGTATATTAGTGAACACAACTAAATTATGTTACAATTTGAAATAGATACTTGAAAACTCCATTCCCTTACATCTTTGTAAACTTATGCATTACAAACAATGGTGTATGACGTCCATTTAGTGAAATCAATAAAATACCAAACAAAAAATGTATATAAACTAGTAATAGATCCAATCCAATATGCTCAGACAAAATATTATTGAGAGATAAGTTGAGTATATTTGTTACATACGATATATAAAATAGATTGTTAAGATAACATATCCAATCCAATAATGTTCAAACAAAATTTTATTGGGATACAAATTGAATATAATTTTTACATAATATATTAAACTTGCACAACGTTGAATTGTGAGTAGAATAAAATTACACATATAAATCGTTAAGTTATCCATTAACAACCTACTACTTTATGCTCTTTTTAGAGGAAAAATTAATATTGAATTGTATAGTTGTTTCATCTTAAATACCTCCATATATATTTTTGTAATTTTTTTCCATCTTATTCACATTGATGGAATCCTTTCTCTATTATAGCTTTGATAAAGAATAAATGAAATATTTTGAAATGAAAAGTATGAAATGTCATTTTATGTATCTTTTTCCAATAAATCACAAAGGTTTATTAAAAAAATCATATTTAAAATACATTTTTATTTTATTGAATTAATTAACTTGGATGTTGCAAGTTAATTTCAAATCTTTTTGAACGAATTTCAAAAATATGAGTGGTGTTCTTTGTATTAATTTGTTAAATCTCTTTCTATTTTTGTTATAATAATTTTAAAATCAAATATTTTACATTGCAAGAATTATAAAAAATATTGATTGTTTCCATTTTCATTTCCACATTATGTTGATGAAGATATAATATATTTAAGTTAATATGTGAGGTGGTGTTAAACACGTTACATGTCCACAATATTTACCATGTAGAAATTGATCACTAATGAATGTGTATTAATGTATCCAATCATGTATTAATTTGTTAAATATATTTCCATTTTTATTTTAATATTTTTTAAAGTCAAATATTTTACATTACAAGAGGATCTAATGTATTATATGACACATGTTTATGATGTCTCTAATGATACTTTAACATTGTAAGTAATGATTGTTTCCATTGTGAACAAAATATTGAACTGTATCTAATGTATTATAGGACACATGTTTATGATGTCTTCCCTAATGCTATTTTAACATTGTAAGTAATGATTGTTTCCATTTCCACTTCACATTAGAAATTGTAAATTGAGGTATAATAGGTCATTTGAGCTAGTATGACAAGTGGTATTCAATATTAGATACATTTCCACAATCTTTACCATGTAACATCCGTAGAGGTTGATCATTAATGGGTATTTATTATTGTCATTGTAAATTGAGGTAAAATAGGTCATTTGAGTTAGTATGAAAAGTCGTATTCAATATTGGATACATTTCCACAATCCTTACCATGTAACATCCATAGAGATTGATCATTAACGGGTATTTATTAATGTCACAAATTATGTATTGAAACATGGAGGTGTTCCTACCATGTAACCATCGTCTTAGTGGAACGAATGGTTAGACTTTTTTGTTTATTTTAATTAAGACTGATGTTATTTCAATGAGAATATTGAACAAAAATTAAAATTTACATTGATGAAGATTTACTGTGAATTAGTTTCATGAGTAACAATGATGGTAAAAAAACACAAGTAAAAGTAAATCAAGATCTGGTGTTAGTTGGAAAAACAGTTCCCACAGTTACCCACAGAACTCTGGAATAAATAGAAAATCCAGAGGAGAGTTTGGGGTTGGATCTGTGGAGGAAGGAAGAGGAACTCTGTTAACCTGGAAGAGGTATTTTAGGACAGAGGGTGCACTGGGTTGGAGATTAGACCGGTTCGTCCCGTGATCTCCCCAGAACTTCCTGTTTTTCCCTGGATTGGAAGGACTGGACCGGATTGTACTAAGTTTCCATCCAGAGCTCTGAAAATTATAGAGACTCAGACTTGATGCACGGGGGGAGCTGCGTGACTGTACGTCAGCTCAAGGAAGGATGGCACATTATTACCATCAGTTGATTCTGGATCCAGATGAGTAAAGAATAAGAAGAAGTAAAATGTTTTGTTGGTTTTTCTTCTGATTTTGATTTCAGAAGTATGCTGTGGTTAGAAAACTTAATTTTGTTACCATGAAAAGATGAATCTTGTTTTCTGTTACCATTACAGTAGGGTTTGTTGGATACAAGTCTTATATTCTATAAAGACAGTCTACAGATAAGATTTTACAGTAGTCAGAAAGATCAATAGTCTACTTAGTATTTTCTTTTCTTTCCTTCACACTATTATATCATGTACAGAGGTAGGTTAATTCCTGTGAAAGAAGTATTAAATGACAGAACCTGAAATCTAGTTACCAGCCATTTCCATTACACTAGTTAACTGTATAGTACAAACAGTGGAAAATAAACATAGACAGAGGAACGAGAGAACCGTTAACCCTTCAAGCCAGAACTCTGGGCTAAAGGGTTGGTCGTTCTCCGCCTTGGAATAGCACGGACATGAATGGCGGTCCGGATGCCTGTACTATCTAGGAAAGATTAACCAGATTAAGGAAATATCAAGAACAGAAAGAAACACATAACGTTCTGGTAGCAGCATCATAGAAATATTAACCTACAACAGATAATAAAATAAAACTCTTAACAGTAACAACAGGAAAATTCTAGAAATAAAGCAGTGAACCAGAGATTTCAGTGATACACAAACATCCATGGCTAGGAGTAAAGCAACAGCAGAATTCTTTCGGAAAAGCTTGTAGAAACAGTAAATAGCCTTCGCGGCGTTATATAACAGTATATGAAAGACAAAAACGAAGTTCGCCTGAGAATATCGCAACTGCCATTGGTATAACTATAATTAAGAGTATAAATTACACTGTGTGCGAGAAGTTCAATCAAATAGATAAAACAGAGACCGACGAGTAACTGTATAGCATATTCACAGTTCATAACAAGGTAAAATCCATTTAGGAGTAGTCAAAATTATACAACTGCTAGCTTGAGGCCGTAAATGTCAATAAGAAACCCTGAACAAGAACTTATCCTGCACGACGTAATTAAACATATCAGGCTAAACCCTGACCCGAACCTAGACATAATCATCTAAACATGTCGCCAAAGGAAGACCAAGGGTACAGTCCCTGTTGGAAGCGGAATACCTGTGAAAAGCATGCGAAGGTTAACCCTTACTCTTCGAGCGAGCTAGAGAAACAACAGGGAACCCGAGCTGGAGCAGAGAGTATGGCAATACCTGCCATAAGAGAGATACCATTAGGCATGCGGAGAAAATTCCTTAACGGGGAACAGAGAAAATTATTAACACTACTGTAGAGCAAGGTAACCTGGAACAGAAGCAAGTTTGTTTTGTTTCCAAGAGAGAAAATACCTGTTGTATCCGAAACTGGGAGTATTCCTTTGAAGCACCGGACCTCCGCTGTCCATAAACCCCAAAACAAAAAGAAATTAGCATTTCGAAAAGAACACATGGGAGCAATGGCCAGAAAAGAAAAAAAATAGCAATTCGAAGAAGACATGAGAACAACGGCCGGAAAAGAAATTCGTGAGGCCCAGGGTTGGAATATAAACCAGTCTCCCCCATTAGATTCACACAGGAAACTCAACCTGATCCACAAAAGAAAAGAAACCGCAGAAATAATTATGATCGGACGGGAGATGTTACCTGGGTCCAGAGGTAAGCCTTCTGGCCGCCGCGTGACAACCATCGCCTCGGAAGGTCTAGAAAACCCGTGATGAACCCTGGCAGAGCCACCGCCTCCAGAACTCTCAGAGCAGAGAGAAACAATGAGGCCGGAACGGTTAGAGCGCCGAGGGTCATTACTAACCCTAGGCCTCGGAGCCGTGCGATCATATCAAATCGACGGGAAGAGGCATGCCATGTGTCGGACAGATAGGCCAGCCAGACTTTACAAATATCAACCCCATTTTCCAAAGTTTCAAATGGACAATTATAAATGCGGAATGGATAAACATAATTACCATTTATTAATAACATATGCCATGATGGAAATCAAAATCCATTATCAATCTATTTACATAATCCAAAGTACAGCAAATTTTATTATGTAGTACCGAAAGCACAATAATCCAAGAATGATGCCAGCAGTGCAATCATGTAAGACCGTATTTCATATAACATTCTATTTAAATGCTGGTTGAATTTCGGTGTTGATAATTTTTTTTTATAATGGTAAGTTTTATGGTAATGTTGAGTGTTACAAGTGGTATCAGAGCTGGTTACAACTCTGGAGTCCTATTGGGCCAACTAATGTTAAAAATTGTATGTTACTTATGCACAGTCAGATAATTAATTGGAAGGACAGATGAGACGGACACTTTCACAATCACAATTGCTACAGTGAAATACCGGAGAAATGCAGCCTCCACCAGAAGGAAACCCTGAAATGTGGGTTCAACTGGGGATAGAGCAGCATCAGAGGTCTAATAGATTGATGGAAGAACAATAGCAACAGACTCACATTTTATTACACACAGTACAACAGTTGCAAGAAGAGATGGAGAGGGTACGGAAGGAAAATGCCAGGATGATGCAGGAGCAAGAGAGGATCTTAAAAAGCCTTTCCGACAAACAGAATCAAAGAAACAAGAATCCCAGTGCTGGCAGGGAATTCCAGGAAAGGGACGAACAGCAAACAGGTGAACAAGATATGAACCAAAGAGAAAGAAGTATGTCGCAGTGAAGTAATCCTCACAGAAATTTTAATGAGGCGGAATCTGAAAATGAAAATGAACGGAAAGCCAGTAAAAGGCAGAAGGTGGAATTACACGGAGAATTCAGAAAAATAAAGCCACCTACGTTTGATGGGGAAAAAGAGGAGGTGGTGGAAGCCTGGCTGATTAACATGAACAAATATTTCCAGGTGTACGATTACGACAGTGGTCTTAAAGCACGGCTGGCCATTTATCAGTTAAAAGACAAAGCCACCTTATGGTGGGAAGAAGTAAAGAATGTACGGGGATTAGAGGATCAAGATGTGACATGGGAAAAGTTCCAACAGTACTTTAAGGATAAGTACCTGACTGAGCGTTTTTATGATGAAAAAGCCCGAGAATTTCATGATTTAAGGCTAGGACAACTGACCATGGATGATTTCATCACCAATTTTACTGCATTACTACGCTATGTACCTTACTTAAGAGAAGAGAAAGTCAAAGTTCAAAGATTTCTGAGCAGTTTACCTGTCCATATGAAGGAGCGTATCAAATTTGAAAATCCTAAGACAATGGATGACGCTATCAGGAAAGCAAGGCTGTGCTATTAGCAAGCAAAAAACAAGATAGATCCCGGAAAAGGATGGCAAACAAGGAAGGACAACAGAAACAATGCTGGTTCAAAAAGGGGAAAAACCAGTAATTTCCGAAATACCACCAGAAATTCAATCAATAAACAATTCGGTAGGAATCATCAGTGGGTTAGGTGGCCTGGGGAAGTCAAAACGGTGGAAGCTTCAAGTAAACCTAAGCAACCACAAAATTAGAGGCCACCTCTGCAGTGTTGGGGCTGCGGGGCAGCGCACTACTATCGGGATTGCCCACAGCGGGGTAAAACTGAGGCAGTGAATAACTTGCAAGAAGCCTCTACTATGGGAGATGTTGCTTGGAGTATACCCAGAATTAATGCTGCATTGGAGGACTGGCAAGCAGATTTTCAGCCTACCATGATAGAACTAGAAGGTAAATTGCTATCCCAAACTGTTTCTGTTTTATTAGACCCAGGGGCAAGTCTAAGTTATATAAGTCCTAAATTAGTGGAGGTCTATAAAATGCCAAGTCAAAAGTTCAAAAAGACCTGGTTAGTCTAGTTAGCCACCAGAGCTAAAAGAAGGGTTAGTGCCAAAATACCGGAATGTGCACTGCAAATTGGGGGACAACAGCTAGTAGTGGATTAAATATTCTGCCTTTGGGATCCTATGATATATTATTGGGTATGGATTGGTTGGAGAAGCATTGGACTCTTATAGAATGTAAGGAAAAGATAGTTTACTACAGAGATCATAATGGTATTCGTCAAGAGATTCAAGGCATAAAGAAGCCTGTAAATCTGCGCCCAATTACAGCTTCCCAGATGGGGAAATGTATAAGGAAGGGATGCCAACTGTATGCTATACAAGTTGGATTAAATGAGTCTAACAATAAAGTTGCTGCGTTAGAAAATATACCGGTAGTTCAGGAATTTAAGGATATATTTCCTGAAGAAATACCAGGTTTACCACCAAAAAGAGAGGTTGATTTTACAATAGAACTGCTGCCAGGAGCCTCGCCAGTTTCACAAACTCCTTACTGTATGAGTGTACCAGAACTGACTGAACTTAAGATGCAGCTTTAGGAATTGCTGGATAAGGGGTATATTCGACCCAGTGTGTCACCCTGGGGAGCACCCGTATTTTTTGTTAAAAAGAAGGATGGAACCATGCGCATGTGCATGGATTACCGACAGTTAAATAAGCTAACTGTTAAGAACAGGTATCCTCTACCTCGTATTGATGACTTGTTTGATCAAGTGAGAGGGGCCACGGTGTTCTCAAAGATCGATTTGTGATCTGGTTATCACCAGATCCAGATTAAAGATGAAGATATCTACAAAACTGCCTTCCGTACAAGGTATGGCCACTATGAATTCGTGGTATTACCTTTTGGGTTAACTAATGCACCAGCCACCTTTATGAGGCTGATGCATAGTGTATTCCATCCTTATTTGGACAACTTTGTGTTAATATTTATTGATGATATACTGATCTATTCTAAAGATGCGGAAGAACACAAGGCACACTTGCGAATGGTGCTGGAGATGCTTAGGAAGCACCAACTGTATGCGAAATTCAGCAAATGTGACTTCTTTAAAGAAAAGATACAGTATCTTGGACACGTAATATCTGAAAAAGGCATAGCTGTAGACCCGGAGAAAATCAAGACTATTATGGAATGGAAGGTGCCACAGAATGTGGCAGATATACGATCTTTTATGGGTCTCGCTGGCTATTACCGGCGATTTATAAAAGGATTCTCAAAAATAGCCTTTCCTATTACCTCTTTGCAAAGGAAAGGGAAAATCTTTAAATGGACAAAAGAATGCCAGGATAGTTTTGAAAGATTGAAGCAGTTGCTGACAATAGCACCTGTGTTAAGTGTGGCAGATCCGGGTAAAGAATTCGAGGTTTGTACAGATGCATGCAAGGAAGGTGTTGGGGCTATTTTATCACAAGAAGGAAAGGTAGTTGCGTATGAATCCTGCAAGTTAAAAGATCATGAGCAACGGCATTCAGCTTATGATTTAGAGCTGACCGCAGTTCTGCACGCACTCCGGGTGTGGAGACATTATTTACTTGGGAAGAAATTTGTATTAAAGACGGATCATAGCAGCCTAACCAGCTATTTTAAACAAACTGATTTAAACTCCCGACAAGCAAGGTGGAATGCTTTTTTGAGTGAGTTTGAAATTGATCTGTAGCACGTGAAGGGAAAGGAGAACAAAGTTGCGGATGCATTAAGCAGAAAAGTGCATAGCATTTATGAGTTATACGTTAACCAGGTGGAAACTAGATTTCTAGATCAAATTAGGGAAGAAGCAGACAAGGACCCAGAGTATAAATATTTGTGGTAGCAAACCTAAGAATCTGAAGGACAGGGGGAACAAGGGGGATATGAGATCAACCAGGATGGGTTGCTGGTTTTTAAGAAGAAAATAGTCATTCCGAACAGAGTGGAATTAAAAACTATGATACTGAATGAATATCATAGAAGCAATTATGCTGGTCATCCGAGATATCAAAAGATGCTGACAGCTATAAGATGGAGTACTGTTGGCTAGGCATGAGGAAGGAAATAGTAAGCTATTTAACCAAGTGTTTAGAATGCCAGCAAGTAAAAGTGGAGCATAGGCATCTAGCTGGATTAATGCAACCTATACCCATTCCTGAGTGGAAATGGGAGGTGATTTCATTGGACTTTATCACCGGGTTACCAAAGTCTAAGCGAGGTAATGATTCCATAATGGTAGTTGTGGATAGACTAAGTAAGTCAGCACATTTCATACCTGTCCAGTCCACTTATAAGACAGTACAAATAACAGACTTATTTATGCGTGAGATTTTCAAACTCCATGGCATACCTAAGACCGTCATCTCGGACAGAGATGTAAAATTCACATCAGCTTTTTGGAAGACACTGTTTACAGGGTTAGGAACTCAAGTGCATTTTAGTACTGCATATCACCCGCAAACAGATGGCCAGACTGAGCGGGTAAATCAGGTACTAGAAGACATGCTGAGAATGTATGTCATGCAGCAATCAGTCTAATGGGAAGAGTATCTACACTTGATAGAATTCGCCTACAACAACGGTTACCAAGAATCATTAAAGATGAGTCCGTTTGAAGCACTTTATGGTCGGCAGTGCAGGACTCCCATCAACTGGAGCAGCCCAGAGAATAAACTCATGCTAGGACCAGACATGCTAGCATAAATGGAAGCTGAGGTGAGGAAAATTCGACAGAATTTGAAGGCAGCACAAGACAGGCAGAAGGTGTATGTGGATAAGAAAAGGTCTTATCGTGAATATGCAGTTGGAGATCATGTATATGTCAGGATTAAACCAAAGAAAAGCACATTAAGATGGGCGTCTTGTGCAAAATTAGCACCCCGATTCTGTGGCCCTTTCCAAATTCTAGAGAGAGTGGGACCGGTGGCGTATCGTTTAGCTCTTCCTAGCCATATTCGGGTGCATAATGTTTTTCATGTATCGTTATTGAAACGATATGTCCATGATACAAGGCATATTATTCATTGGCAGAACATACAGGTAGTGAAAGAGTATGATCACTAAATAATAATGTGATATTATAAACTTATTTAATTAACATAAGTTTATTTTGTGCAGGTATAACCAGACGGGGAATTTCTGGTCGAGCCACACAGTATAATCGACTGGAGGGAAATCATGCTCCGGAAACGAGCCATCGCCTAGGTTAAAGTGCAATGGAAGCACTTTGGACCTGAGGAAGCTACCTGGGAAGATGAAAGTTTTGTTCGTGAAGCTTATCCTGAGTTTTTTACTGAACTAGAATAATAACACCGAGGACGGTGTTCTCTTCCAGAGGGGGAAAACTGTAACCATCGTCTTAGTGGAATGAATGGTTAGAATTTTTTTGTTTATTTTAATTAAGATTGATGTTATTTCAATGAGAATATTGAACAAAAATTAAAATTTACATTGATGAAGATTTACTGTGAATTAGTTTCATGAGTAACAATGATGGTAAAAAAACACAAGTAAAGTAAATCAAGATCTGGTGTTAGTTGGAAAAACAATTCCCACAGTTACCCACAGAACTCTGAAATAAATAGAAAATCCAGAGGAGAGTTTGGGGTTGGATCTGTGGAGGAAGGAAGAGGAACTCTGTTAACCTGGAAGAGGTATTTCAAGACAGAGGGTGCACTGGGTTGGAGATTGGACCGGTTCGTCCCGTGATCTCCCTAGAACTTCCTGTTTTTCCCTAGATTGGAAGGACTGGACCGGATTGTCCTAAGTTTCCGTCCAGAGCTCTGAAAATTACAGAGAATCAGACTTGATGCACGGGGGGAGCTGCGTGACTGTACGTCAGCTCAAGGAAGGGAGGCACATTATTACCATCAGTTGATTCAGGATCCAGATGAGTAAAGAATAAGAAGAAGTAGAATGTTTGTTTGTTTTACTTCTGAATTTAATTTCTGTAGAAATGCTGTAGTTAGAAACTTAACTTGTACCATGAAAAGATGAATCTTGTTCTTGTTACAATTACAGTAGGGTTGTTGGAAATAAGTCATACTTTTCTAAAAAGACAGTCTACAGATGAAATTTTACAGTAGCCAGAAAGAACAATGGTCTACTCAGTTTATTCTTTCTTTTCTTCACATTATTATATCATGTACAGAGGTAGGTTAATTCCTGTGAAAGAAGTATTAAATGACAGAACCTGAAATCTAGTTACCAGCCATTCCCATTACACTAGTTATCTGTAGAATACAAACAGTGGAAAATAAACATAGACAGAGGAACGGGAGAACCGTTAACCCTCCAAGCCAGAACTCTGGGCTAAAGGGTTGGTCGTTCTCCGCCTTGGAATAGCACGGACATGAAGGGCGGTCCGGACGCTTGTACTATCTAGGAAGGATTAACCAGATTAAGGAAATATCAAGAACAGAAAGAAACACATAACGTTCTGGTAGCAGCATCATAGAATTATTAACCTACAACAGATAATAAAAAAAAAAAACTCTTAACAGTAACAACAGGAAAATTCTAGAATTAAAGCAGTGAACTAGAATCGAAGCAGTAAACAATGAACCAGAAATTCCAGTGATACACAAACATCCATGGCTAGGAGTAAAGCAACAACATATTCTTTTGGAAAAGCTTGTAGAAACAGTAAATAGCCTTCAGGGCGTTATATAACAGTATACAAAAGACAAAAACGAAGTTCGCCTGAGAATATCGCATCTGCCATTGGTATAACTATAATTAAGAGTATAAATTACACTGTGTGCGAGAAGTTCAATCAAATAGATAAAACAGAGACCGACGAGTAACTGTATAGCATATTCACAGTTCATAACAAGGTAAACTCCATTTAGGAGTAGTCAAAATTATGCAACTTCCGGCTTGAGGCCGTAAATGTCAATAAGAAACCCTGAACAAGAACTTATCCTGCATGGCGTAATTAAACATATCAGGCTAAACCGTGACTCGGACCTAGACAGAATCATCTAAACATGTCGCCAAAGGAAGACCAAGGGTACAATCCCTGTTGGAAGTGGAATACCTGTGAAAAGCATGCGAAGGTTAACCCTTACTCCTCGAGCGAGCTAGAGAAACAAAAGGGAACCCGAGTTGGAGCAGAGAGTATGGCAATACCTGCCATAAGAGAGATACCATTAGGCATGCGGAGAAAATTCCTTAACGGGGAACAAAGAAAATTATTAACACTGATGTAGAGCAAGGTAACCTGGAACAGAAGTAAGTTTGTTTTGTTTCCAAGAGAAAAAATACCTGTTGTATCCGAAACTGGGAGTATTCCTTTGAAGCACCGGACCTCTGCTGTCCATAAACCCCAAAACGAAAAGAAATTAGCAGTTCGAAAACAACACATGGGAGCAACGGCCAGAAAAGAAAAAAAATAGCAATTCGAAGAAGACATGAGAACAACGTCCGGAAAAGAAATTCGTGAGCCCCAGGGTTGGAATATAAACCAGTCTCCCCCATTAGATTCACACAGGAAACTCAACCTAATCCACAAAAGAAAAGAAACCGCAGAAATAATTATGATCGGACGGGAGATGTTACTTGGGTCCAGAGGTAAGCCTTCTGGCCGCCGCGTGACAACCATCACCTCGGAAGGTCTAGAAAACCTGTGATGAACCCTGGCAGAGCCACCGCCTCCAGAACTCTCAGCGCGGAGAGAAACAATGAGACTGGAACGGTTAGAGCGCCGAGGGTCATTACTAACCCAAGGCCTCGGAGCCGTGCGATCATATCAAATCGACGGGAAGAGGCATGCCATGTTTCAGACAGATAGGCCAGCCAGACTTTACAAATATCAACCCCATTTTCCAAAGTTTCAAATGGACAATTATAAATGCGGAATGGATAAACATAATTACCGTTTATTAATAACATATGCCATGATGGAAATCAAAATCCATTATCAATCTATTTACATAATCCAAAGTACAGCAAATTTTATTATGTAGTACCGAAAGCACAATAATTCAAGAATGATGCCAGCAGTGCAATCATGTAAGACCGTATTTCATATAACATTCTATTTAAATGCTGGTTGAATTTCGGTGTTGATAATTTTTTTTTATAATGGTAAGTTTTATGGTAATGTTGAGTGTTACATACCACCACCATGAATACAAGTGACATTTCCTGCTCAAGATTGCGTGTAGAAAATCAGAAAAAATGGAAATGAAAATGATTTTCTATTTCCTTGCCTTTCATGTGTGCACATTGAATTTTATTTTTTAGTTTTAGTTAGCATAATTTTAACAAAATGGGAGGAGAGAGTTTTAGTGAGCACATTATTAACAAAATGGTATAATCGCATGAGAGGGTGGTGGAACAAGTAAGAAAATCAACATAATGATGATAGATTGATCAACCATAGATGTAATTGTGTTATTACACTATTTTGAATCTCATATATTGTTACACAAGTGTTTATCAATGGTGTACTCTCTAGTTTGTGCAACAACAACCCCTCCCATCTTCACTACAAGAAGTGAGTAAATTATCCTTAATGGTCACATTATTTTTTTCTTAACATCTGTGTACAAAAATATTGAAGATTAAATTGTCGCAACAAAAATAATATCATGTTTGACAATTTTTGTTTCACTTTTACTTTATATGTATATATATCGAGCAAGGAATGCCCTAACAACACTTATTATTTTTTTATAATATAATTTATTGTACAAGTTAATAAATTATATTATAACGACTAAACAATTATAAAATATTATGTATTATAAATTATTATTATAATTTTAAATGTAATGAATTAGATTTTATAATATTTAATCATTAAATAATTTCAATATAATATACAATAAATTTTTTCTTAATATACTATGTGTTATTATTCATTAATTTTGATATATATATATATATATAAAATTAATAAAATTATGATAGAAATTATTATAATATAGATATATTATATATTATATTGTTTATTATAAACGAATAAACTATTAATTATAATTAACAATTTTTTTTGGGCTTAATTTCACTTGAACATTAAATCTTACCTTTCCCATACAAAGGATGTTAATTAAGATACCAAAAAATTATAATTAATAAATTAAATATATATTCTTAATTATAATTAATAAATTTTATTATATAATATATCATATAAATAATTAATTACAATTCATAAATTTTATTATAATTTTTATAATTTATTTATATAATATAATGAATTGTAATATATAATTAAAGAGTTTTAATGGATTATGTATTATAATTTATTAATAATTTCCTTTATAGATTATGTATTATAATTTAATTATATATATATTTGTAATTTTGGCAAGACTTATCGTGTCTAACCTATCACCCCGATCGGGGCGAGGAATTGAACCAGTGACTTCATATCAAAGAGTGTTTTAATGAGTGACTTTAGATCGAGGAGTGACTTAACAGAGCACTCATCACCGTCTATCCAAAACAATTTATTTTATTGATGAATAATTATATATCAATATGTTATATTATTTAGTATATATAAGTAAATTATTAATTATAATTCATAAATTAAATTGTATAAAATTAATTACCAGTAATAAATTATATTATTAATATAAATAATTAGTTATATAATCTGAAATAGTATTATATTAGATTTAAAAGTTGTTAATAAATTTAATTTAAATTTTTAATATAATTAATAAAAAATTCATTTATCTTATACATTTATGTATCACCTAAATAGTTATTAGAAATGGTTTTTTTTTTCAAATTTTAATATTACCACAAGCCACATAATCTCCTTTACATTTGAACTTATTAAGTATGAGGTTTTTCCGCAGTGCATTATATTAGATATCATTTCAAGCTAAGTGGGCTTGATTGTGGGAAAAACTCCATAGTTAAGCGCGCTTGAGCCAGAGGAGTTCCAGGATGGGTGACCTCCTGGGAAGTCCTAGTTACCGGGTGCAAGCCCCAAAAGTGATGATTGATGCTATGTGATTCATTTCACTAGTTTCAATCCCACTTCTTCACCCCTATGAGCATCACCTGATGCAACGAGTGCTAAGAGGACTATTCAAAAATCATGAGAAATTAGTTAGTTATGAATACCTCTCATGGAAATGGTCATACACAAATGACTTGCTTAACGCATTTGAATCCCAAAAATGATATCTAATTTGAACATATTGTTTTATATATTACAATTCAAGTAATTTGTTAACTGTATTTTTTTTCCACGAAAGAAAATCATAATTTTATTTCAAACTTGAATAAAATTACACTTTGGGGATACATGTATCACATTTATTTAACAAAGTGGAGCATTGAATATGGTAGGAAAAAAAATCCCGTGGAAAATAAATTTGTATATTGCCATGATGATCTATTATGCTTGATCATAAACGTAACCACTGAGAAGTGGAGATGCATACTATGCTAAACATATATACGAACAAGATGGGCTACGGGGTAACAAGTCCCTACCCCATCCAGATATGTTATGTAGCCCAACGAACTCTTAATGTTTCTCCTTGCAGATCCTGGAGATGCCTTTTTTGTGCCAACTCCATATTATCGAAAATCGTGTACATCAAAAATATTGACACATCATAGGATTAGGCTTCATGGGTTCATTAAAAAAAGACCTCTTTATTCCAAATGTAAAAGTAACAAAAGCAGAGGACACCTGTCTCTTTCTTTACTTTCCGGATGGAAGGAGCATGCATAAACAGTTGGCCATGTGTACATATTAGCTCACTAACCCGATTGTCCACTGACTAGCTGCACCGACAAGAGCTAATTGTTTCACTAAAAGGAGCTTCATTCATGTACTGACGTACCAGAGCTTCATAGATGGTTGTGATGCTGATCAAATTATTCGTAATAGATGAAATGCTTCTTGAAGTTAAGGCAGGGAATACTTTAGCAACCATTTGGAAGCATTGAAAATATCAACATGAGACTTATGACCTGATTTACGTGCATTCTCAGGTTTGCGCAGAGAAAAATGAAAGAATTATAGAGAATTCAAGGTAGTTTTCAGCATAACCATTGTTATGTTTTCTGAAAATATGACACTTAGAGAATTGAACAGGATGCACTATCTTCATGAAGCTTTATCAGAGACCTTACAATTACATCCACCTGTTCCCTTGGTAAGATAATTGCATTTCTTTCTCGAGGAAATGATCATGTTGAGGTGTCTAAATTTAAATAATTAACCTGTATCTGAACAACTACGCTGATATATAACCAGCAAATTAAGTTATTGACTTTCATTAGCATGTAGCGTTCATCTAGAAAAATAATAAGTAATGTTTTGGAATAGTTGCTGATCTGATCTAATCCCATGGAGAAGCCAAGCATGCCTTTCTACAGATTTTAAAATCCCGTCTCCCTGAATGGGATTTGGTTGAAATAGGGTATTATGGCTTTCCAAATTGAAAATACATGTATGTGCTAAAGTGATGGAAGATTAAACTTGAGGGGAATTGCAGACCTATAATTACGATATGCAGTGGAATTAATAATTCCACTTGTAAACTTGTTGTTTTTTACATTAGTAATTTAATAGATAGAAAATCACAATTTTTAAAAGTGTAATTTTAGAAATAAAATGGAAATGGATTTGTACACCCTGTTTTCATTGGAGCAATTTCAATAACAAAAGAAGTGTAATTCAACCCAGCGATCACAATTCTGACTAAAAAACTCACCTAAAAGAACAAAATGGGATTTTTGCTCCTTAATTATTAATTTGGATGACTGTAAAGTTTTATAGTATATGTTAATGTTTTTGAAAGAGATATTGGGTGTAGAAGATAATAGTAAATCTTTGTTTACTGTTATTTAAAAAGTGGAGCAAGGATGCTATGAGAGAATAATACCTCCTGTGGCTTCACATCCACCTTGAATGACCAGAATTTTGAGGACCTATCTGGATGAGCAACAGCCTAACTCTGATTTGTGCCACCTTCTGGATGGGTGGAGATGCAAATGTAGCTTTCACCCATCTAAAGAAGGCGATTGAAAATTTGAACAAGAAGCTGGATTTGAACTGTGAGATAGAGGTAAGTCCATTTATGCTTAATTGCACTCGTCTGCAAAATGTTAGCAAATCTCTGTGTTTGTATCGTGTCCGGGAAGCAAGTTCATCAAGTTTATCAATTACCCAAAAATGTTGTAACTGTTCCTCAGGTAGTTACAGCAAACCCGCTAGTAACTCAGGTAGAACTGGAAGTCTACTACTAAGGGATAGTATTGGAATGCAAGTGTGGGTAATTTACGAGACATTCACCAGATAGAAGAAGGAAGAAGATGAGCTCCTGATAGCACATAACCTCTATGCACCTGCTGCCCTGATACTACTGATGGTGGAGAAGCTTCAATGGACACTTATGCTGGATATTGGTCTATGACTAGAAATGAAACGTGGGGATGATGGTGTTTCAAATTGATGGAGTTCAGATTTCATGGTCCATTTGTAGAGGCTCTATTATAGAAGGTTGTAGAATACTTGTTCCCTATGTGAAACAAACATGAAAATAGCCATGTGTAAACCTGCAATACTACCATGCAAAGAGGCATCTGCAAACCATATTCACTCTCGCATATCACATATCCTTTCCTGGCACAATGCATTCAGGCCAGCATTTTATACTCGAGACTAATGCTATCATTAGTCTATGGCTCTCAAAACTTAATTGAAAAATTAATTTTATCATAAGTTTTCATACATATTTCCTCAGATATGAGGCCAACCAAGGAAATAAGATGGTAAACTATTTTATTGGATGACAAAGAATATTCCTGAGAATATAAACCAAAAATTTTGGTTATTTGTGTATAGGTCTAATAATAACTCATTAAAATTAATGTTAAGTTGTCATTTTCGATTACTGTAGTCCCTGCCCTAGCCATAGGCGGAAGCGACTAATAAATGATATAATTGCATATAATGACATAGTACTAATAACCAAAAGGTGTGCAAAGTACTCCAAACATGCTCTATCCATGAATAGTCTATGAAAAAACTAGCACATAAAATACCAATTTGTATGTCTATGATTAAGCGTGTTACATGACCCATTGTTATGCCTTTTTTGGATAATGCATCTGTAGGAGCATTGTTTTCTCTATATATATGTGAGATAAAAAAAGAATTAAAAACAATTTTAAGTTTGGAAATTTCAATCACCAGAGGCATGATTTTTAGTTTGTGACATTGATAAGTACTGTTGATGTTGATCGAGTTGATCACCATAAGAGAATCCCCAAAACTAGGAGATCAGTTACAACTTTCTCATGCGCATAGATAATAAGGAGTTTTAATACCAAAAACTCTATAAAATTATTCATACCATCTCCAAACCCCATTTTTAAGTGGAATAAATGAGCTTCATTTAGAAATAACACCACCCACCATCACATAGGTAGGGATCAACTTCAGAAGCTCCATAAAAAAACCCCAAGTCTTTAACTTATCTATTGGAACATAAAAAATAAGCTCATGATACTATGAAGAATTTGGTTTGGGCACAAGGTCGAGTATGGCCAGGGACTATGTGGTAGTGATCTCATGAGGAATAAACTTATCATTGAAAATTGATTTGTTATAGCACAACCATATGCCCCAACATTTAAGTAGTGGGAGGACCTAATAATCCTTCACTACTTTATTGGTGTACCACTAATCCTAAATATCTAATGAGGCATCCCCCTGCCAACGATACTTTAGACTAAATTTTGCAGCATAAATATCCCAAACAATATGACAATAGGTGTAGGAATTGAAAATATGAAGACATATTCCTCATTGTTACTACATAAATAGTGTTGAAAAGAGTATCTTTGGAGGTAGTCGCATAAGTCTAGGTTACTTGAATTGTGAGAATTTGATCCACTTTGTGGGCTAAGTACACAATATTGTGAGTTTTGGACCCAAAGTCATGGGTTTTGAGACATAAAGAAACTATTTGTTTATTTTAATTATTGTGGAGAACATTTTTAAATGGGTTTAAGGTCTCCTAAGACAATTATTGAAGAGATATATATTGTGAGACCTATTGAGAGGTCATTCACCACATAACAACTCATCTTGTGTAAGGACAAGCTAAGAGGAGAGTCACAGATCTTCAAGGAGAGGCTGACTGGATTTATCTATCTTAAGGAAGGGTGAGTAACATCTATTGAAGGAGATGAATTATTTATTTAGTTAACAAAGAAGATGATGGACATAAGGGTTTTCTATCTATTAGTTTAGAGGATATACAAGTTGATATTTTGTTTATGATTATAGGAGGGAAGGAGCCATAGAATAGGGTCAAAGAGGCCTTAGATCAATAATAAAGAGAGGCCTTAGGGCTTCAATGTTATGAATGGATAGAAAAAAAGTATATAAGTTGTGGTTAAGGCCTAGTTTCAAACCAAAGAGAGGGCATAAGCCTTAGTGGAGGGGTGTAAGGCCTCAGGAATTCCTATATAGGCCAAGAAATTGTAGCAGATATTCAAAGAATTTCATATAAGGAAAAAATAGGATTGAGCCAAGCCGAGAAGCCTCATATATTAGGAAATCCAATCCTAAAGGGAGTTTGAGGTTGGCTGAGGGTTCCTACAACAAACTGAGGGTTAGTATAAGGATGGTAGAAGGTGACAACTAATGACTAAGAAGGCTAAGTAAGGAGGATAATGTGTTGAGAAAGATGGATTCTAAGAACATTGTATCAAACTTATTCATAAAAGGAAGTTTGGACAGTAAGGTTATGGCTAAGTATGCAGTGAATTAAAGGAAAAAATCCACTATGAGTAGTTATTATTTTATAGCTAATATATGCAGTTAATTTGAAGGAAAAAATCCATCTTGAGAAGCTAGTTGTACATATATTAGAAATGAGTGCAATCTTTGTATGAAGGTGGAAAAGGACAACAAGGTGTCAAAGGAAAATAAAGATTGAAGGGGCTAGTTGTGAAGGGGCTACATCAACAAGTAAATTTTAGTTTTTCTCTTGTTCTTTTGGGAATATTGAAAGTCAAAAGTAGTTGACTTCAAGCCCTAGTGTACACTATTGTATACTAGTCTTGTATCAGGGTTTTGTAAAGGGCCATGATCCCTAGTACGATAGCCCTATGAATTTCTTGTTGATGGATTAATAAGAAGTATTTTGGGCCATATATCTTGTATACTTTTATTGATTTACTATTTATATTTTTTGTTCTGCAAAGTTCTTGTAGTTGTGTATCTTCAATTTGATTATGATTTAGTTTAGACATAGACTAGATTTGGGATATAAGGAAAATAAAACATGGTATCATATCTATTTTAAAGGGATCGCTAGATCATAGTGTGCACAACAAGAACCCTAAAATGAATGACAACATTTCAAAGTTGATTTCTTGTTTGAGGTATGAGGATAGGTTGGATGGGTTGTCCAACTATAGTCCTTGGAAAGAAAGGATCAAGATGGTCTTTTTAGTGAAAAATCCATGTGATTTGGTTGATAAGGAGATTATTAAGCCCAAAAATACTAAATATTGGGATGAGTTTGAAGAGTTATATGTGAAGGCTAAGATAATCATATTATATGGAGTAAATGATAAGATGATACCTCATCATGCTGGGAAGAATATTGCACATGATATATGGAAGGATCTTCGTGATTCATTCCATAATAAGAATGAGAACTGGTAGATGGTATTGACAGAGAAGCTAAAGAGCACCAATATGTTGGATGAAGAGGGTGTGGTTTCATATCTAATGAAGGATTCTCAAGTTTGAGACAATCTAGTTTCCATTAGTGATAACCTTCTAGAGTCAAAATTAGTGAGAACTTCCTTAAAGGGATTCACCGAGAAATGGAAGCCATTAATCAAAGGAATAGTTTCTCGAGACAAACTACCATATTGGAACAATTTATGGGATGAATTAATCCAAGAGGAACAATGAGAAAATATCTTAATAAGAAAAATTATGATGGAGAGAACGTGGCTCCTAAAATTAAGATGGAGGGAAAAATGAAGGACTTAAATAAGGTGAAGTGTTTCATAGGTGGCAAGTATGGTAATTATGTGAGTAAGTTTCAATTTCAGAAGAAGGGATATAAGGGGAAGAAGAAACATATTACCATGGAAGATACATCTATAGTTTAGCAGGATGACTTCGCAAGAAGGTTCAAAGAGAAATTTCCTCTAGTCTCTCATATCTCCAAGGGCACTATAGATGAGGGTACATGGTTCATTGATAACACAACATCAAAGCATATGGAAATATCATGGGAAGTATTTGAGACTTTGACCAAATGGGACTCTAATTTACACATGGAGGTTGGCGAAAAGAGTTATAAAACTATGATAGGGTCAAGTAGGGTGCCATTTAGTATGGAGTCAAGAGGGACACTATGTGTCCACGATGTACTATGGGTACCAAAGGTCAACTACAACATGTTTTTTTGTCTCAGTGATTAATGATAATGGGTTTGAAGTATTATTCTAGGACAAAAAGGTGATGCTCAAGCCCAGAGGTTTTAAATCAATAGGAGTGTTAGGTAAATTGACTTGGGATTAGAGTCAATTTTGACCAAGTTAAACAGTGATGGTTTTGGGACACATGGTATTGTGAACCCATGGTTTTCAGCTCATGGTATTGCATGTAATGGAGACTATAAAAGGCTCTCAGGACTTCATTTTAATGTAGGCCTTGATGTGAGTGGTGAAGGCTCACTTGGCTGGATTGGGCAGGGTTTTGGCCAAGGCTAATGAAATTTCATTAGTATGGGTTTTCCTCGGAGTTTGGGGTTTTCCCCAGTTAAACATATGTGTTTATGTTTATGATTTGTTGCTGATTATTTTATGTTTATTTCTCTCTATAATTATTTATATTCTCTGATAAATGTTTCTTCATTTGGTATCAGAGCCATATTTGGCTTCAGAGGGACGCTTCTGTAGCCAAGGGTTTTATTGTCCTGATGAATGGAGAGATAAATCCAGCCTTTTATAGATCTGTCCATATGGAGCATGGTGTTGTTATGAAATAAGATGACGTTGTCCATTCACGGGAGTAGAAGGGTGTGGTTTAGAGGAGAACTGATATGTACATAACCCATTGGAGGAGTGCTCTCGGGAGAGTAACGTGGATGAGCACGTTGAGATGGAAATGTAATTTCGTTGCTACATGGTGAATCCTATGAAAGGAGAAAAGATAAAATTTTGTATGCCTTCTAGGGTATTGAAGGTTGGTTTTGATAGCATACCGGTGTGGATGGCCATTAAGGAGATCAGGAAATTTTCTCAGAAGGCTATGAAAACCTTGGAAGCTGGAATGCATGAGCTTGGATCATCACAGATCCCATGAAGGAGAATTGGATCTAGGGCCTCTACTGCTAATGCAATCAAAATGGTATACAAATAAAAACATTAGTGGCCAAGGCTAGAGTCGACACAATGATGAGGAGGAAAACATTGTTGCAGGCCGAGATTAGAGTCATGTCAGAGGGCATGGACGGGGCAAGGATCAAGGCTTCAGTGGTCATGGTGGTGGAAGTTTTGGTGGAGGCTGTGAAAAATAGCCACGATGGAAAAACAACAATTCTACAGACAAGTCCTAAGAGGATCAGGAGGGAAAGGGTGAGTTGGGCCACAGGACTCGGGTAAGGAACCAAGACAACAATGATGACCTCGCAACTCACGTGATATAGATTGTCAACGAGTGTGATGTTGCGATAGCTTGGCCACTTTCATGTTTAGGTGGTAGCAGGAGTCTGCATTCTCAGCGAGAGTGGGAGAAAGCTAGGAATGATTGAAACCTAGCTGGTCGATGTTGTTTCCCAAGTGAAAAACGCTGGTGGTGGTGCACATAGACAACATGGGGCAGACAATGAAGGAGGCCCTACCTGCCAATGACAAGATATTCATCATCGGCAAGGTATTCAACAAGTTCAATATGAAATGCAGTCCACAATGATGATATATTATGAAGAATGATGACCCAGGGTTTAAGGACTGTTTTTTTGTTGTGTTTGTGCTCGCATGAATGAGAGGCCCATGGTAAAATGAATTTTTTGATTGGTTAAATTGGTATGGTGACGAGTAAAGACCACGTATGTGAATGGTTTATGGTTTCTTTGGTTAGATGTATACATGGAGAGTTAGAAGAATATCCATGACATATGAGAGAGATTTGGTAATGGTGCATAAATAGAAACTATGAATATATATATATATATATATATATATATATATATATATATATATATAACGGAGTTAATTTTTTACATGTAAATGGGCATACTGCTGTAAGACTTGGTATGGCATGCGTACCCCTAGGTAATCATTGGTAAAGTCTGGGTTAGACCTAGGTGATAGGGGGGGATGTCAAGTTAACAATTACCCTGGGTAAAAATTTGAGGGGGGAGGAGCTAGAGTGAGCGGGGTTGTCTCATTTAGCAGTTTTTGCTGGATTTAGTCAGGAAACCCCAAGTCAAGTTTAAGGGGGGAATGTTAGGTAAATTGACTTGGGATTAGAGTCAAGTTTGATCGATTTAAACAATGATGGTTTTGGGACACATGGTATTGTGCACCCATCGTTTTCAGCTCATGGTATTGCATGTAATGGAGCCTATAAAAGGCTCTGAGGACTTCATTGTAATGCAGGCCTTGATGTGAGCGGTGAAGGATCACTTGGCTGGATTGGCCAGGGTTTTGGCCAAGTCTAATGAAATTTCATTAGGATGTGTTTTCCCTGGAGTTTGGGGTTTTTATCGGTTAAACATCTTTGTTTATGTTTATGATTTATTGCTTATTATTTATGTTTATTTCTCTTGGTAATTATTTATCTTCTCCGGTAAATGTTTCTTCATGGAGCACTCATTAAAGTTAGGGAGAATTGCCTATACAAGCTAAAAGGAAAGCCTATATATCAAGGTAAGAGGTAGGTTTCTAAGACTCATAGGTATTCAATTTCAAGTGAGAGTTTGTAGGTTTAGAGGTAGAATCCATAACCCAAGAAGAGCACATGGTTAGTGAGAAGTAAGGAGACTATAGATCTAACAAGAAGGAACCTTAGAATGGCATGAAGGCCTACCAAGAGAGGAGGTGAGAGGCTTCTCGTGGTAGGGACACTTTCAAGGAAAGTTTTATTCATTATTTAGGGTATGCTATAATGATAAACACTAGAGATTGGGATTGTGTTCTTGACGAGTTAATTCTCAAGGAATGGAAGTACCTCCCTTACTAATATGGAGTTTTGGAAAGTGTAGATTGGGGGGTACTACACCAAGTCTAGGGTAGTTTACTTGCGACGATTTGACCCACTTTGTGGGTTGAGTACCCAAGTATTGGATTTTGGACCCAAAGTCATGGGATTGAGACCAAAAGAAACTATTTATTTATTATAATTATTATGGAGGAGATTATTTAATGGAGTTTATGGCTCCTAAGGAAATGATTGGCATCTTATATATTTTGAGACCTATGGAGAGGTCATTAACCACACAATAACTCAACCTGTGTAAGCACAAGCCAAGTGGAGAGACACATATTCAAGTGGAGATTGAAGGGATTTCTTTGTATTAATTAAGGATGAGTATAATCTCTTGGAGGATTCGAATTATCCATTTGGTTAATGAAGAAGAGGATGGCCAGAAGGGTTTTCTATAAACTATTTTAAAGGATATAAAGGATGAGATTTCTTTTATGATCAATAATGGATGATTTTATAGAATAAGGTCAAATAGGCCTTGGATCAACAAGAAAGAGAGGTTGTAACACCTCAGTTTTGTGGTTGGATAGAATATAATTCTAGAAGATGTGGTTAGGGTCATGTTCTAAAGAAAAGAGAGGGCCAAAGCCCTACTGGAGGGCTATGAGGCCCTAGAAATTCCCAAACACTCCAATAAATTGTAGGAGATATTTTAATATGTTCAAATCAGGATGTAGTAGGATCGAACCAAGCCAGAAAGATTTATATATTAGGAAATTAGATCCTAATGCAAGTTTGAGGTTGGACGAAGGCTCCTACAATAGATCAAAGGCTTGTATAAGGCTGATAGAAGATAACACCTGCTAAATATGAAAGTTGAGTAAGGAGGCTTACATGTTGAGGAATATGAATCTCTAAGCACATTAGTTGAAGTATTTTCATCAAAGGAATTTTGGTCAACAAGGTTATGGTTGAGTATGTAGCGGAATTGAAGAACAAAATCTGCTACAAGTAGCTGTTAGTTTGGTGCTAATATACATAGTTAATTTGGAGGAAAAAATCCATTGTGAGGAGCTTCTTGTATAGAGATAAGAAAGAAGCCTAATATATATGTGAAGGTGGAAAAGGACAACTAATTGTCGTTGGAAAATAAGGATTTGTAAAAGGGCTACATCAACAAGCGAAATGTTAATTTTTTTCTTATTCTTTTGGGAAGATTTAAAGCCAAAAGGATCCTAATTCAAGCCCTAGTATGTACTACTATATAGTAGTCTTGTATCAAGGTTTTGTAAAGGGATATTATCCCTTGTATAAGAGGTATATGAATTTATTGTTGATGGAATAATAATAAGTGTTTCATGCCATATATCTTGTGTACTTTTTTTGATTCACTATTGTTATATTTTCACTGTGCAAAGTGCTTGTAGTTGTGTATCTTTAGTGTATTTATGATCTAGTTTATACCTAGACCATAAGGAGAATGTCTTGGGGTTGTAAGGAGAATTAAACAAATAGAACCATACTAGTCCTTCCTTTTCACTTTTCTGAAGAAAATCCTAGGTTGGGACCTTTTTTTCCAACACACACCAGATGATGAGTCTTGATTTTGTAGGACGTTTGATTTTACAAAGAGATTTGCACCATCCAGTTTGAACATTAGGTAAGTGGTCTACAATGAGGAAGGAATGCCCAAGCTTGGGGGTATATGAGTCATTTGAAGAATATTTCCATACCAATTCATCATCCTCTTTAGATAAACTAATGTGGGCTTCGCCTAAAGATGAGATATCCATTCCATCTAACACTTTAAATCTACAAAAGTCTAAGATGTTGGGAATAAAGCTAGGCTTGTGGCATTAGGGGATTTCCATCCACCCTCACAACCTGTGCCAAGGTGTAGAAGCCCCTTTACTATATATGGTTAAGTAGATTCCTCAATAGTTTATATTAATAATTGTAACCATTCCAATGATCTACACCTATCATGAGGAGAACAACATTACCTATCCTCCAATCCAAACTAGATTCAATAAGGGGAAAATAAGTGGTGACATATTTCCAGATAATTGAACAATTTAGATGTGGCTTATTTTGATCCAAAATCCAATCTTCCATCGTACGAGGCTAAATTTATTTCCTGTATAACTCTGTCGCCAAGAGACTTTGAGTAGATATTAATATCCATCTTTCTTTTGTAGCCAGTTCTTTAGATAATAAAGGCATATTTTTAAGACCCTAGCCTCCCCAAGCATTTTCTAATGGAAATATTTCCCATTTTATCTAAGGAAAATAATAGTGGTATGGCGTCCCTACCTATAGAAACTTTTAACATATTTTCCTCATACTTTTCAAAGTACTTTATGGAGTCCACGAAAGAGACATCCAATGGGAAAGGATGGCTTCAAGGAAAAAAAATGATAAGGATAAGTCTGTTAGCTCTTGACAACCAACATAAGCTCCAATTTCCCAGTATATTTTCCAAATTCGATAGTATTTAGGTCAAATATATTTTCTTTTATGAGTTTAGTTCGACGAAAAACCCGAGATACTTGAGACCTCATCCATAGTGGTTAGTTCAAAGGGGAAATGTTCCTGAATGAAATTTAGCTCAACAACGCTTAACTCATATGATGTTAAAGTGGATTTGTGATGATTTACAATCACAATGTGAAAATGTGAAGTTGGGTTACACTTTTTGCCCTTTTTTGAGAAAAAGCTTTTATTTTTTTCGGTTCTTCAACTTTCTGCAAACTATAACAATTTTTCTATTTAGAATTTCATTTTGCGATAAAAATAAAATTTGTCAGAAATTTTGTTAGCTTTCTATTACTTATTTTTTGAATTTTTTTAATGCATATTTGATATGTCAACTTAGCGTTTTGTTTGAGTGCATGTTTCTTAACAATCAAAGGATTCATAAGAAGTCATGTTAATACACAATGTTGTATTCATTGAAAATTTTTGTTTTTGAGAAAAAAAATGTGTTGAAACAATCTAGACAGAGTATACTTTGGTTTCATCATATTTACAAAGCCAATGGATGCATATCATAATTACTAGAATTTTTTGAATTGGTCCAATATGAAAAAACTACATATTTTGGATATGTTTCGCGATGCAATAAATTTCTTAACATATAAGTTATAAACTAAAAATCTAAAAGCTACCCATTAGAGATGATGGACCAATGTAATGCCCCATAATTTTTTCAAATTTTTTTTTTACAATGTATTTTGGGAGATACAGAATTTTGATTTCACTGAATCACAATAACCCTCAGAAATTGTTTGCACCCATTTTACTAGAAAATTAATTAAAATTAGTAAATGTTTATGAAATTCCATAAAATTTATATTTCCTAAAAGTAGATTCAATTTTGAAAATTCTTATCTTAGTTTCAACAATTAATTCAAAATTTTTCATGGAGTTTAATCAGTCCAAAGTTGTAGAAACGTCAAGCTGCGTAATTGGTGACGCATTAGTTCGACCGAACTTTGATTAAAAGTTCGGCCAAACTATTTTTTGTGCCGAAAGCCCGTTAAGTCTAACGAATTAATAGTTCAGCCAAACTCTTAATCAAAGTTCGGCCGAAATTTTAATAAAAGTTCGGCCAAACTTTAATCTAATTTTCCGTCGGCCGGAAAATTTCACGGCATCCCTCCTAAAACACATTTTGCGGCAATATAAATTGCCACAAAATCATTCATAATTTTCGCACATTTCACACATTATGTCTGAATTTATAAAGGTCTTGGTTTGGGTTTAAAGAATTTTCTTGGAGGTTTGGGTTTAAGGGCATTTCTTGGAGGTAGACCGATTTTGCAAAGAATTGTTTTGGGTTTAAGGAATTTTCTTGGAGGACATTTCTTTGAGACGGTTTGATTTTTCAAAAATTTGTTTTGGGTTTAAAGAATTTTCTTGGACGTACATTCAAAGGACATTTCTTGGATGTATGTGATACATTTTTTTGGATGTTTTTTGTTCATTTTTTTTTTAAGTATGGATTTGTGCTTAATTTCAAATTCTTAGAGATGGTCAAATTTTGCAAAGAATTATTTTGGGTTTAAAGACTTTTCTTGGAGGCGGCCTGATTTTGCAAAGAATTGTTTTGGGTTTAAGGAATTTTTTTGGACGTACATTCAAAGGAAATTTCTTGGAGGTATGTAATACATTTTTTTGGATGTTTTTTGTGCTTCATTTTTTTTGAAAGTATGGAGTTGGGCTTAATTTCTAAAAGACATTTTCTAAAAGTATTTTTTAAAGTGACAATTTTTTTTTTTAAGTTGGACGCATTTTTTGAAGTGACATTTTTTAAGAGTACGTGGTTTGAGTTGAAGTAAATATTTTGAGCTTCGTTTCATTTTTTATAAGACATTTTTTTCTCAAATTTTTTAAAGTAAGTGTTTTGGATTGGAGTATGTATTTTTTGCAAAAAATTTAAAATGACTTTGTGTTTTGGATTGGAGTACGTATTTTTTGCAAAAAAATTAAAATGACTTTTTATAAGACATTTTTTCTCAAATTTTTTAAAGTAAGTGTTTTGGATTGGAGTATGTATTTTTTGCAAAAAATTTAAAATGACCTTTTTTTTTAAAATTAAATCTTTTGTGATGCTTTTTCTAATTGAGTTATTGTCTAATTTTTTGAAGGAATTGTTTTGAACTTCATACTCTATTATCATGGGAAATCGAAGTATTTGTGTGAGAAAATATGATCGAAAAATAGACCTTGAGGAACGTAGAGAAGAGACAAAACAATCTCACAAAAGAAAGATAGAAGCCCTCTCAAATATTCAAGGGGAAAATCAACCTCAAGCAGAAATTGAAGCAGGTACGTAAATGTAAATATTATGATCTATTGATATATTTAAAATTTTCCTAGTGTAAAATGTGAAGATTAATTTTTATTTGATGAATTAATTTGAATTTAAATATTTTTTTTTTAATGTAAATAGACAGAGATATTCCTCAAAACATTGATGATGAGATACAAAATTTTGAAAGAGAAGGTGAAAGAGGTATTGAACCAATGATTGAAGATGGCGAAAATATTGAAAGAAATTCAAATGAATAAATTGAATCGCAAGGTATATATATATATATATATATATATATATATACATATATATATATATATATATATATATATATACATATATATATATATATATATATATATATATATATATATATATATTGAACACATGCACGTATTATTGAAATTATACATATATTTATTAATTTAGTTATTTATTGTTCATATGTAAACTTATTATGTACTATTTTTTCGAATATGTACAGATGAAATCAATGTCAATGATGAGATGTTAGAAAATGTTGAAAGTCACACATATGGAGATAAAAAACCTGACCATGTTATATGATATCATGTTAACTGCATTTTTGAAAAGTATTTCTTAAATGAGTAGGTGATAGCTCAAGCTCAAATGTTGAAAGGTCTCCTATCATTAAGGAAATTAAAAGAAGCTATGACACTACTGGGTATTCGAAAATCAACCAAAGATAAAAAAATGAAGGAAGATGTGATACACAATATAAGTAGTACTATAAATTCAATTAAGAGATCTAGAGATAAAAATGTTTCAATTGTACGTAGAGGAATACATATGGCAATGGTTTCATCAAGTACTAAAGACAATATTTTGGTAACATCTATGGCACGAGCATGAGGAACCTCGTGAAAAAATTTGCACAAACATCAGAAATTTCAGCTGCAAGTAGATGTAAATGATGAACTCACTTGTTGAAGAGCTATTTGTAGGCAACCTTACAAAGATAGACTTGGAGAAAATATTAAAATGATAATATATGAATATTGGAAGAACAATTCGCGTGCTTCGCCAACTGCAAGACATGTGATGCGAAGAAGAATAACACGAAATCAGTACAAAGGACATGAAAAATATTTCTTGGAAACCACTCAGATAGATTTATTCAACTAGTTCAAAGAAGAGAATCATCAAATTCATGTTTCAATCAGTGATTTTGTTCAACAAAAACCATGGTATGTAAAACCTATCACCATACGCGAAACTTGTTGTTGTTGTTATCATTTGGAATTTGAGTTATATTATGACACATTCCTTGATTTTGGTAGAAAATTATGGAAGGATTCACCTCCTCCTTCCAATATCCATGATTTCATATCTCAAATTCTATGTGAAAGAGAAAGCGCTGAAATATTTTACAAAAAGAAATGTGCTGGTGGTAAAAAATGCGATCATTGTGGAAATATGACTAAATTTGAAAAAAAATATTGTACTAATATAAATGATCAATCATTTTCCAACATGAAAGTGAAATGGAAGAGATATGAATATATCAATACATCGATTTAAGGTGAAAATAGTGTTAAAAGAATTGAATTACTAGAAGACGAAAATTTTGTGATAAACATTTTGAGAAAGTTTGAGGCATAAATTTACAAATACACCAAGCATTCCCATAGAGCTCGATGGCAAGAATTGCAATTCAAAAAATCTCGTGAATTTTTTCCACTAGGGACCATTTTGTCAGTGATTGATTTTGCAGAAAACTACACATTTGTTCCACAAAAAGAAATTCAGAGTGAATACTATCATTCTGACCAAGTCTCCATGCTCTTCCATATTCTATAGAGACATGTTGAAAAAAATGTCGATCATATAGAAATCGCGAGTGAAAATCGTCATATCATTAAAGAATATCACTTTTATATCAGTGACGATCATACACATGATACATATTTTGTACAACATTGTTTTGGAAAAAATTATGATTCCTTGAAAAATCGTGGAATAGAATTCAATGAACATTGGATATGGTCAGATAGATGCACAGGTCAATTCAAATCTGCACGATCATTCTTTTGGTTGTGTTGTCCTCATAATAAAACCTGCATTAAACATTGTTGGAATTTATTTGAGACTGGCCATGGAAAAGGAGAACATGATGGTGCAGGAGCATGCATAAAAAGAGCACTTCAAATATATCAAATGAACCCCTCTGCAAGTCGACTTGTGAATGCTAAAGAAGTTGTTCAATGGTGCATCGCTACTATAAGACAGGAGACTAACTCCTCAAGGGAAGTGCGAAGGTACATTCAATTTAATTTTTATTGGAAATATAATTTTAAACATTGTACATTTATCGTGCAATGATTATATTTGATTGTATTTTGATATCATATTTACAAATTCTTGTTTTAATTTTCCATATAAAGGTTTTTCTGGCATATTGGGATTGAAGATGTAGATAGATCAATTGGAAATGATGTTGAAACAATAAAAGGGACTTGAAAATTGCATTCAATTAAAACAAATTCATCCAGAAATGTGTTTGCATTGGATAAAAGAAAATATTCTTGTTTTTGTGATGTTTGCATAGACAACACAAAATCCAATGACGTTTGTGAAAAAAAAATGTATGTAAAAGATTGGAAACATACAGAGCTAAATATAAAGGGAAAAATGTCTGTTGCAATGTTTGAAGAAATGCAATCAGAGGAAACTACAATATCATCCGATGGTGATCGAGTTTGTAATCTTGTTAGAGAAGGTAAGATTTGAATTGCTTTCTAATGATTTAAAGATCTAGAAATAAATTTAAATATGTATAATTTTGTTAAGTTTGTTTTATTGTGCAGGAGATGTTTTTGCTGTAATTGCAGCTACTAAGAACGATGAAAAAGTTAAGTATTATTTGATGCGTTGCACTGAACGAAAAATGAAATTATTAGAAAACTATAATGATCATGAATTTCAATATGACAGAGGATCTATTATACTGAAAGGTTATTTTTTCAGACAAACTAATCAAAGTGGGGACTTTGTTTACTTTGAAGACTATGAACCTGATTCCATAAGTTGTCAATATAGTCACTTGGTGTGTGCAGCACGCATAAAGTTGATAGAGGTTCAATCAAAGAAAAAAATGAAAATTAAGAAATGGAAAATGTCAAAATCCGATCATGAACGGATTATTGAAGATGGCATTCCATTGGAATTTTTTTGATTGAATTTCCCAACAATTTATTCTCTTTGGATTAAATATGTTTTAGAACTTCCAGTACACTCAACTAAAAATTGAGTTGCTTATGTTATTTGTGCAAGTGTTTGCACATGTACAAATTGTTTTGGTACATGCACGTGCTCTAGTATCAACTGAAAGTAGCTTTTCTATACATGTGCATTGATGAAAAATGTTACATGTATTGGATATATATATATATATATATATATACACACACACACACACATGTTCTAGAATGAAATTAATTGTTCAAGTAGTTTTACTATGTGCATTGATGAAAAATTATTTAAGTACTCAATATATATGTTCTAGAATGCAATTAACTGGAACTAGTTTTTCTATGTGCATTGATGAAAAACTAGTTGGATTTTCTGGTAAAAAGTATCCACAATGTAAATAAATCATCCGTAGTATAGTTTTGTACGAAGATTCCTTTCAGACAAGAGACTCAGAGCACTTCTCCGACTTTTGGTGGGATTTGACCCACATCTCTATTCCTGATTGAAAATCTAGTACAAAATTTGTTTGTCCAATGGTCAGATATGTTCAATGTGCATTGATGAAAAATGTTACTTACATATTGGATATATATGTTCTAGAATGAAATTAATTGTTCAAGTAGTTTTACTATGTGCATTGATGAATAATGATTTAAATGTACTCAATATATATGTTCTAGAATGCAATTTTAACTAAAAACTTAGTTTTTCTATGTGCATTGATGAAAAATCGTATTGGATATATACACGAACTGAATGTGCCCAATTTTTCTTGTGAGATTTTCTGGTAAAAAGTATCCATGCAATGTAAATAAATCATCCACAGTATATTTTTGTACGAATATTCCTTTCAGACAAGAGACTCGGAGCACTTCTCTGACTTTTGGTGGGATTTGACCCACATCTCTATTCTTGATTGAAAATCTAGTACAAAATTTGTCTGTCTAATGGTCGGTTATATGTTCTATGTTCTAGAATGCAATTAATTGAATGTCATCAATATACCAAATTATAAATCAACAAGGCTACATATTTGAATGCATTAATTACATTGACCCAAATTCAACAAACATATATGTACTTCTTATATTTCCAATCAAAATTAAAGGGATAATTTGTACATACATCTACTTCTTTAAACTCTTTTTTCAGTTAGAGCTCAATTGATACATGGTTAGTTTCATTTAAAATCTATGTTCTTCATATTGGAAATTTTTTCACTCAAACAAGACTATGTAGAGATCAAAAGCAATCTTAAGATTCCAAATTTACTTCAACCATCCAAAACTTGAGTTTTAAAAACTTTTTGATTAAATCAAAACAATACAAGTCACATAGGAGTCTTCTATCTAAGCCAAATGTAGATTGAAACCATCCAAAACTTATATCAAAACATTTAACATTATATCAAAACATTTAACATTCAACATTAAATCAAAATTAAAGGGATTTACATATAACTACTTCTTTACTTTTTTTGATTAAATCAAAACAATACTTCACATGAGAGTCTTCAATCTAGGCCAAATGTAGATTGAAACCATCCAAAACTTAAATCAAAACATTTAACATGTTATATCTTGAAACATTTAACATTAAATCAAAATTAAAGGGATTTACATATAACTACTTTAATCTTTTTGAATATATCAAAACAATACTTCAAATAGTAGTATCTTCCATCTAGGCCAAATGTAGATTGAAACCATCCAAAAATTAGATCAAAACATTTAACATAAATAACATTAAATCAAAATTAAAGGGATTTACATATATACAACTACTTCTTTACTCTTTTTGATTCAATCAAAACAATACTTCACATGGGAGTCTTCCATCTAGGCCAAATGTAGATTGAAACCATCCAAAATTTAGATAAAAACATTTAACATTTAACATTAAATCAAAATTAAAGGATTTACATATATATAACTGTAATGAACATAATGTACATAGCGAGACCCATCTCCTGGGTTGCCTAACTAGCTAACACTAGAGGGGGTATGAATAAAAAAACAGAAAAGTGGCTGCCCATAAGCGGGAAAAAGCTAAAGAGGACATGACATCAGGCTAGCTATCAATGTGTGTAGGAGGATTCTCCTCCACAATTGGACAACCGTAGTCCTCCGGATCATAATCTACTCCCTTGGAGTGCTAGGAGGATTTGTCATTACTCGCGCATCACTGCTGGAGCTCGTCGAGGTGGATTTGACTGGAAGAGCTGCCGACTTCCTGGTGTCCTAGAGTTGATGGGTTGGGATGGTGGAATTTCTCCACCGCTTCCTGGAACTAGAAGCACCTTCATCTTGTGGCTCCTGAAAAGAGATGGAAATGGTTGCCGTAATTTGTGGTTTGACCATAACGCCGGTGAAGTGAAACTGTGCTTCATTGCTTGCTAGAGGAGGGTGTATACCTGTGTCATGGATGGAAAGAGGAGGGCGAGAGCCAGCACTTTTGCACCCTCCATCCCTACCCCCACCTCCCCTTCTGCAACGCATCCATTGTCTACACATGGGGTCTTCTATAGGATAAATGTAGATTGAAACCATCAAAAACTTAGATCAAAACATTTAACATTATATCAAAACATTTAAAACATTTAACATTAAATCAAAATTAAATGGATTTACATTTAAAACATTTAACACTAAAAGTCAAAATTAAAGGTATTTACATTAAATGTAGATTAAAATGGTATCCAAAACTTAAGTTTTAAATTTTTTTTTATTATATATTGTGCAACATTACTTCACATGCCATGCCAATTATAGTTCAATTATCCAATAGAAACATTTAACATTATACCACATGTGCCAAATGTATATTGAAACCATCCAAAACTTAAGTTTAAAATTTTTTTTGATTATATATCATGCAACATTAAAACATTAAATATCACATGCGAAATGTAGATTGAAACCATCCAAAACTTGAGTTTTAAAAACTTTTTGATTATATCATACATAACATTACTTCACATGCCATGCCGATTATAGTTCAACTATCCAATAGAAACATTTAACATTATACCACATGTGCCAAATGTAGATTGAAACCATCCAAAACTTAAGTTTTAAAAACTTTTTGATTATATATCATGCAACATTAAAACATTAAACATTTAAAACATTAAATATCACATGCGAAATGTAGATTGAAACCATCCAAAACTTGAGTTTTAAAAACTTTTTGATTATATCATACATAACATTACTTCGCATGTCATGCCAATTATAGTTCAACTATCCAATAGAAACATTTAACATTATACCACATGTGCCAAATGTAGATTGAAACCGTCCAAAACTTAAGTTTTAAAAACTTTTGATTATATATCATGCAACATTAAAACATTAAACATTTAAAACATTAAATATCACATGCGAAATGTAGATTGAAACCATCCAAAACTTGAGTTTTAAAAACTTTTTGATTATATCATACATAACATTACTTCACATGCCATGCCAATTATAGTTCAACTATCCACATTACTTCACATTATACCACATGTGCCAAATGTAGATTGAAACTATTCAAAACTTAAGTTTTAAAAACTTTATGATTATATATTGTGCAACATTAAAACATTAAACATTTAAAACATTAAATTTATCACATGTGAAATGTAGATTGAAACCATCCAAAACTTGAATTTTAAAATTTTTTTGATTATATCATACATAACATTACTTCACATGCCATGCCAATTATAGTTCAACTATCCAATAAAAACATTTAACATTATATCAGATGCCAAATGTAGATTGAAACCACCCAAAACTTTTAACTTTTAATTTAAGAAAAAGTTATAAATCACAACATTACTTCACATGCCAAATGTACTCCAAGCATCCAAAACTTAAATTAAAAAAAAAAAACAAATTATAACACATCATTACATAACATGCCAAATGTAGTTCAGAAGCAAAACAAAACTTAAATTTTAAAAACAAAACAAATTATAACACATCATTACATAACGTGCCAAATGTAGTTCAGAAGCAAAACATTAATTTATAGATGACAACATTACTAGTAGTTCAATTATCCAAAACTTAAAAGTTTTAAAAACCAAACAAATTATATAACAACATTACTTCACATTCACATGCCAAAAGTACTAAAACCATCCAAAACTTAACTTTTTGGAACAAAACAAATTATATTAACACTGTAATAAAATATGTCCAAAATTGTAGATCTCACAATTATCAAACTGTATCAAGTTATATATATATATATATGACAGTGCCTCTAGATAATATATAAAAAAGAAAATTTAAGACTATCTAAATCTTGAAATCAAATCTACAAATCATGTCCATCAAATAGAGATGGATCTAGCGTCTTTCCTATCAGGGTCTCAATCCATGCACTATCATGTGAAGCATCATGGGAAACCTACATACACAATGCACATGTACTTGAACATTAAAATTTGATGTTTTAAAAATGAGTGAGAATATATATATCTAGAACTTCATGTAAAAAAAAAAATATAACAAAAAAATCATGCAATACCTCATGAGGTTCCCTCTCCATTTGATGAACAAGTTCCGCCCCCATAGGAACATATGCAACAGTAAACTATACAATATATATATATATATATATATATATATATATATATATATATTAAAAATTTTCAAATGAAAATGCACGTGTACATATATAAACTTATTTTTAATAATATTAAAAAAAAAAGTTAGACAACTTGTTCAAATGGTGTGGATGTTCCTATCTTCGTCGCTAGAGTCCGTGGATTAAAGAAATCTTCTATAGGAACCTAAATTCAAAAAATTTAAAATAACTCAATATATATATATAACTTAAACATAAATTTTAAAAGTGAAAAATTGTCCATACTTGTGGCTCATCTCCTAAGGAAGTAGAAGGTACATCTCCCAAGGAAGAAGAAGGTACCGCCATCCCAAAAACATCGGACAGAATCAGAATTTGTTAAAACATTTTATCATTATATATACATACATGTACATGTGTGCACATTTATTTATTTTAAAATATCACTTAAAAAACACTAACATTTTCTAACATATCTTGATGGTGAGACCCATATGCATTGTTTGAACTAGAGGTCCCGAATGTGATATTAACATTTTCGTCATGCATCATGCGTGACAACTGCAAATGGTGTTTTAACATCTAATGATACATTTTTGTTAGATTAATGTACATACAAATAAATGTATACATGTACATACACATGTATTTATTAAAAATTGTACACATGTATATGTATGTTAAAATAATTTCAAACCCTAAGGTCATTAACACATACCGTTCCCGTGCCCTCTTCCTCATGAAGAATTAGGTCTTGAAAACCATTGAAACAATTTTTTGCATATATTCGGATATCTTCAACATTCATGTTGTCAATCTCTTCATCTGTATAATACAAAAAATTGGCACATGCATTTTCACATGCTCTTTGTCGATTTAGACAAACATAAACTCCACCTAATCCACTGTAAACATTGTCGATCATGACATCCCTTGCTTCTCGACTTATTTGAGAAGTTGCATCCATCTTTGACTGCAATGTTTCGACCCAAAAAAGTTGACTCACCAATGGTGGCTCGGGGTGAGGCAACTTCACATCTCGCTTAGTGCCCTTATGGTCATACAATCAACCTTTCTTTGGAGCAAAAAGTTCTGATGGAAGGTCATTGTAGTTGGGTTTCATACCCAAAAAAAATTCCGCGTAAAACATTTTTTCAAAATAAACAGGAACCTCGTCATTCCATGGGAGCCTTCCATAGGCCGCAAGGTGCTTGTCATACAAATAGCGAGCTATATTTGGGTGCTTGAAATATTGCACCTTCAACAGTTTTCTTTTTGGCCTTTCTTTGAAATTAAACATTGAATTCGCCACATCTTTTGTAACTCTTTGTTTTACATCCTCCCATTTATCTAGATCCATTACTGTTTCTTTTCTCTTTCTGATCACTTCTAGAAATGTATCAGTCATTGGCCCAATATTTTTGTACACATTTACAATTTCTCCCAATGAATGTGTAACTATTTCGAGGCTTTGTCGACTCTCAGCAGGTAGAGTCAAAGCCACAAGATCTCTCTGCAATTTTGCATGAATTTTTTCACACCTTTGCAAGGTGCATTGCGCCATGTTTTTCTCCCATGGTATATCAGAAATGTCACAACCTTCTTCTTGAATGTAGCATTCCATCCTGCATCTATTTTGACCAATATTTGGAACATTTTCAGCCTCTGCATCAATATATATAAAATTTCGTATACTAGAAAAAAAACATGTAATTTTTTTTCTACAAATTCAATGAAAAAATATTGAAATTGATGGCAACCTTGACGTTGTTGGTTAGAATCTTCTCCACCATTGAACTGTTGAGACCCATAACGACCCTGCAGAGAACCAGACCCAAAACGACCCTGTTGAGAACCAGCACCACCAGTCGTTGATTGGCCTTTGGGGGAATAAATACACCCCCTTCACCAACCTGATACCACTAATTGATGGCCCTCTAAGGGGATTTGAACCACCACCAACCTCTCGATATGAGAGAGAAGCTTCATAAAAAAATACGAATTTATAATCAATTGAAAAATACATTCATGTGTACATATAAATACATATACATTTTCATTGATTAAATTGCGTGAACCATACCACGACTGGGTGAACCATGGGAATGCTCCATGGATGGAGTAGAGACCCTTCTCTTCTTAGATCCTAAAAATTAAAAAATGAAACTTATTAACAACTAATTTAACTCACAAAGTTAATAAAAATCAATTCCATATGTACACACTTGTATGGAGATTTAAGATTATATTTAAATACTGTGAACATCCCTCGATCCCTGAACCCCCATATGGGATTTGGTTGATCTTCTTCATTCATCCTCCATGACATATATATCTATTGGTGGACATTTACACAAAATAGATTTCAGAAAATCAATTTGTAATTTAGTGTACACAAATTATGCAGAACACAACTTTCAAAGCAATAATTGATGTGTGAAACTCAATTTAAGAAAAAAAGAAATTATAAAAATGATAAGTTCACCAATTTCGCTTTACATGGTGGGATAACACTTGGTATAAAATTGAAAAAAACACACGGTCATTAAAAAGAAGAGAAACTGCATTTAAACAAACTCCATTTAAACAAAAATTTGTTGAATTCCCCGCATTTTAATTTTATAAAAATGTGAAGTTCACCACTTGTTGAAAATGTGAAGTTCACCAAGTTACACTTTACATGGTGTGGTGGGAGCACAGTTGGTATATAATTGAAAAAAACACATGGTCATTAAAAAAGACGCATTTATAAGTACACAACACAAACATATCCAAGATATGTTACAATATCCATCAATAAATTTTGAAGGAGAGCGTCTCAACACTAATTCTTCTTTGAGAGATGAATCTTAAATTTTTGAAGAAGAGCATCTCAAAACCAATTCATCTTTGAGAGATGAATCTTGCATTGGAATTTCTCTGTATAATTCTAATTCATCTTTGATAGATGAATCATGAATTGGCATTGCCCCACACAATAGATCAACATACATCTTATTCACATTTGTACAATGCCTTATACTAAAAAATTGAAATTGGCTAACAATATTGTTTGCTATTCCATGTAGTTCTTTTAGCCTCTCCTTCTTAACTTGGCACACGCCATTCATCTGGTTGCACACAGGTTCAGAATTGGTGAAAACTACAATTCCGTTTGATCCATACTCCATCGCTGTTCCCGAGCCTTTTATCAATCCAATATAATATGCCTCATTTTTTTTTGTTCTTCCCTTTACAGAATCTGCCTATAGAACTTGTAGAAATAAACACTAGAACTATCCCAATTTTACCGTGTGAAGGGTGTAGAGGACCCATGGAATCACTCAAGGTTGTATTATTAAAACTTTGGTTTAATGATCTTCAACCTTTGGTTGTACTTTGAAGGTCCCTGACCTTCATCCTTCAATCGGAGGCTATAGATCCTTCAAAGCCTCTTGTTAGAGAAGCATTTGAATATGTGAGAAAAAAATTAGGAATAGTTCTTGTAAATTATCTTGTTAGAGAACCATTTGAACATGTGAGAAACAAATTAGGGATAGTTATTGTAAATTATTGTCACTTATTTGACTTCAAAAAAAGAGCCTATGAAATTGAGTGCAATATCTATGTGGTAGAGTACACAATATCTAAGGGGGAGAATACAATATATTTGACTTTAAAAGAAGAGCCTATGAAATTGAGTGCAATATCTATGTGGGAAGGAATAGAAAGAGTAACAAAAAGCATGTGATTGTGTCAATAATTTGAAGTAGTCAAGAAAGATAACAAAGGACCATCCAAATTGAGTGCAATATCTATTTGATCAAGTGTCAATAATTTGAAGTAGTCAAGAAAGATAACAAAGGACCTTTGACAGTATGAGCAAAGAGTCAAAAAACAGAGAGGCCTCCCAGCAAAGTTCCACCTGTTCATCAAGGTAAGCAACATAATATCAGAAGTGAAACAATGACACCACTAAACATATGTGAATTTAGATATTAAATTGACATTTATTGCAAATTACATGTGCATGGTTTTCTTAAAGTTTGACTTAAAAAGTTTATTTTAGAATTCACATCTAAAATTAATGGGAGGAAGCCTTTAGTTTGTGGGAGAAATGATGTGTATGTAATAAAATTACCTTAAAGTGGTTGTGTTCTATGAATATTAAAATGAAGAACTTCTGCTTAGATCTATTCCAGAGATTGACTGTAGGGGCATTTACTAGATATGTCACATTCCATAAAAGATGAGATCCAAAGGCTACTTGGCCCTTTACAGACTCTGCCTATAAAACTTGTAGAAGTTTAGAAATTTACATTGACAAATTTACTTGTGAGAAATTTACATTGACAACATATAGAGAATCAACTAGGCTTGTGAAAAGTACAAGTAGACAATGTATAATTCTACTTAGAAGAGTCTTTGGTTTAATGGTTAAGCAAGAAAGAGTCGTTACTTTCTCTATCTAGAGTAGAAGTGGAATACATAGTAGTTACTTCTTTTTGAGTGTTTTGGATGAAATGGGCTCTACAAGATATTAAGGTAAAAGCATATGATTGTGTCAATAATTTGAAGTAGTCAATAAAGATAACAAAGGACCATAAAAATTGAGTGCAATATCTATATGATAAAGTGTCAATAATTTGAAGTAGTCAAGAAAGATAACAAAGGACCATCAAAATTGAGTGAAATATAGATATGATATCTATATGATCAAGTGTCAATAATTTGAAGTAAAGAAAGATAACAAAGGACCATCAAAATTGAGTGCAATATCTATGTGGGAGAGTACACAATATCTAAGGGGGAGAATACAATATAAGGAAGGAATAAAAAGAGTAACAATAAGCATATGATTGTGTCAATAATTTGAAGTAGTCAAGAAAGATAACAAAGGACCATCATCAAATTCAAATTGAAAGATGAAGTAGTCTTCTTCATGAAAAAGAAGCATTAACAAGGTTCATCACTTAAAGGATTCATTTTTTAATGAAAAAATTTATAAATAACATGGAATGAATCATTGTACATTATGATAAATCTTGTATTTAAATGACATTTGATCTATGAATAAAAAAGAAAATGGGATCATCTCTTCATATATATATATATATGTGTGTGTAAGAGAGAAATAAAAAGCAAAGGTAATTCCACCAAGCCTAAAGCAGCATGTCCTAATACATTAAATTATGTTTGGTTTCTAGAAGCATTAATCATGAAGAGTCGTGAGATCCACATTTCGACCATACTATTTGCAAGTTAAAAGAGCATGTCCTAATACATTATTATGTTTGGTTTCTAGAAGCATTAATCATGACTTTTCTTTGAGATCCACATTTCCATCATACTATTTGCAAGTTCACATTTCCATCATGCTATTTGCAAGTTCTATATGAAGATATGTAGTCTAATAACTAATTAGCAAGTTGTGATGTCCTAATACATTATTATGTTTGGTTTCCATCATACTATTTGCAAGTTCTATATGAAGATATGTAGTCTAATAACTAATTAGCAAGTTGTGATGTCCTAATACATTATTATGTTTGGTTTCCATCATACTATTTGCAGAATAGTATGAAGATATGTAGTCTAATAACTATACAGTCTAGCCCATATAACATATAACGGCCTTTGACAGTATGAGCATAGAGTCAAAAAATAGAGAGGCCTCCCAGCAGAGTTCCACCTGTTCATCAAGGTAAGCAACATAATATCGGAAGTGAAACAATGACACCACTGAACATATGTGAATTTAGAATGATTTCAACTCTTTTTTCAAAGGAGAAAAAACCCTGTTTCATATATTGATAACAATTCATATACAAAATCCTCTTGATATACCCATAAAAGATTATCAAGTATAAAAGATCAGATTATGTCTCATACAGAAATACATTACAAAAATATAAAAGACAATATGTAGTCACATATAAAAGACAATATGTAATCACATTACAGAAATACATTACATGTGAATTTAAAATGATTTCAACTCTTTTTTCAAAGGAGAGAAAACCCTGTTTCATATATTGATAACAGTTTATATACAAAATCCTCTTGATATACCCATAACAGGTTATCAAGTATAAAATATCATATTATGTCTCATACATAAATACATTACAACAGTATAAAATACAATATGTAGTCAAATATAAAAGACAATATGTAGTCACATTACATAAATACATTATAACAGTATAAAAGACAATATGTAGTCACATTACAGCAATTGATCATTCTAGTTCAATCATTCCAACGTTGAGGAATCGAGAGAAGGCTCAGTAATGGCATAAGCTTAACAGTGGTAGTAAACTTCCATGCACAAGGCGAGAATCAACTAGAGTGGATGAAATTGATGGATCCACAGGAACAGTAACAACTGCGGAAACCGAATGCATATCATACTACTAGAAATTCAACATACACCTTACAGCAAAAGGTAATGAAATTTAAAGCATAATTAACAGCATAGATGCTTTGTTTGGAATTTTGGGGTTTCTCGTTCCCACTTAGTTGCAAAGACAAAATTTCTATACCAATGAGTGCCTTGACTTCTACATGACACCAATAAACTCAAATTAAAACCAAGAATTCCAAAAGGCGCATTTGCAGTAACAGTCCAAAGTTAACATAGAAAAGGACTCTATGAATGTCATTAAATGGTTCAATGGAGAGAGCAGTTGTCAGAATTATATTTTATCTCCTTTACTAGAAGAGACAAAACATTTAAAACATACTTTTAATGTTTTCTAATATGTTATATATACGTGGACATAGGCCTAGATGGCATAGGCATAGACAACAACAGAGTCAATAGGGGCAAGGACAGTTTCACCCGCGGGAGTAAATACATCTAAGAAAGCAGCAGGGGTCTTTCCCTTAGGGGGGTTGTTTTATTCCCTAAAGGCGTGCGCCAATGATGCAGCAGACCAGCTTTCTAAAGCGGGTTTGCAACAAGATATGGGCTGTTGGAGGATAGAGGACGAGGACCAAGGCGTGATCCGTGTGTCGGATCAGCCACCATATGTATAACTTTATTTTGCTGTCTCCCTGTTTTCATATCAGAAAGTGTTTGTTTTTTGGTTTGATATACATGCCCTAGAAAATTACTCTTACTTGCATTTATTTTCAGACTTCTATTTTGTTGTTTATCCTGTCTGGGTTGTTTTCCTCTCTGAGGAGGCCCGGGTTAACACAAAAAATTGTTTCTGTTTTACGAACACATGGACATACTTGTTTTTCTGGATATGAAATGATCTATGGGTTGTTTTCCTCTTATAGAGGAGGCTTGTACACCAGATCAGTGGTTTATCTTCAGGCATTTTAATTTATCTCAATCCGAGTCCTAGATAAAAATGTATTCCCATTGGAAATTTTAGCATGTTAAAAGAGGCCATGTAATCACATTACTCAGGTGGCTTATGGGTGTGTAGATATAGATGTGGAGAAATAAAAATAGATGGATGGATATATTTATAGAAACTAATATAGATCTATATATATTTATATAGTTTATATATTTCAATTATATATGTGTGAGGATAAAGATAGAAAATAATATATATATATATATATATATATATATATATATATATGTTATAAAAAATATGTGTGAGCATAAAGATGTTAACTTGTTAGTTAAAAATCAAAATTTTAAATTTGAAATTACTAAAAAGTTTGCTCTGGATCACAAATCACTATACCATAACAATGAGACAAAGCAAACCATAACCCACTTATAATAGAGGGATAAAGGGACTCATGTCACCTACTCCAAACCTAAAGACATAATAATGAAAAAGAACATAAGGATGAAAAAACAATACACTTGTCATAATTGTCAAGAAAACCATAACCCACTTATAATAGAGGGATAAAGGGACTCGTGTCACCTACTCCAAACCTAAAGACATAATAATGAAAAAGAGCATAAGGATGAAAAAACAATACACTTGTCATAATTTTCATAAACTTATATCTAGTTTAATATTTCTAGCTACATGGTACACAATAACACATGGTACAAAATAACACATTGATTAGTTCAGGTTATATTAAGGTTAACATGGCTAACTCAGAAGGTATAAGTTCAGGTTATATTAAGGTATATCTATTACATATGTTATAAAAAATATGTGTGAGAATAAAGATGTTAACTTCTTAGTTAAAAATCAAAATTTTGAAGTTGAAATTACTAAAAAGTTTGCTCTCGATCACAAATCACTATACCATAACAATGAGACAAAAAAAACCATAACCCAATTATAATAGAGGGATAAAGGGACTTGTGTCACCTACTCCAAACCTAAAGAAATAATAATTAAAAAGACATGATAATGAAAAAGAACATAAGGATGAAAAAACAATACACTTGTCATAATTGTCATAAAATTATATCTAGTTTAATATTTCTAGCTACATGGTACACAATAACACATGGTACAAAATATAACATTGATTAGTTCAGGTTATATTAAGGTTAACATGGCTAACTCAGAAGGTATAAGTTCAGGTTGATTAGTTCAAGTTATATTAAGGTATATCAGAAGGTATAAGATCACATATTTCATGGCTAACTCGGCCAAGAAATTTTGTTTCAACATTGTAGCAATAGAATTCAATATTTTTTAACGACATCAATATTCAATATGGAAATAATACTCATACAATTGAAAATAGCTACTCAATCTGACTTATTTCACTATACATGAATAAACATATATTCATATATTATTGTATGATGTATGTATTTCACAGAGAAATTTTGTAGATCAACATTTTCAATGAACTTTCCACCCATCAAAGGTTCTCTTTATTTCCCAACACTTCTTAATAGGAGAAAATAATAACAGCAAGATTTACATATGATTACCTGGCATGTCAAATTACCAAAATTGGGCTATGCTACATTGCAAGTAATTAACAACACAAATGGGAGAGGGTAAGAAAACGAAGCTAGTAATTATTGATTTTATTACAAGGTTGGCTAAGATCTAAAGATTGAAAGTAATTTTTAAATAATTTATATTTTAGAAGTTCTACAACAATTAGAAAAAAATCTCCAGCAACGCTCCAATACCTAATAAATTAATCTAATTGTATAAAAATCAGTATAAATTTGCAATTTAAGTGGACTCTCTCACTCTGACAGTAGGGATGAGTTTAATAAAAACATGGGCTACAAAATTCTTATACTGAAAAATCAAAATCAAATAAAACTCTTACATTCAAAATAAAAATTATTACGGAAACATTGGGGAACAAAGTTTTACTCCCTTTCTATATGGTTTTTGGCCCTTCCCTAGTTCGGTATGTTTCAGTCTCATCTATCAGTTGGTCAGTCTCACGTAGTCCATATCAGTCTTAAAATAATAGTGCTGGAAGATGGGTTTCAGAGATCCAGGATATCTTCTTTTCATAAGTAGATTTACTACAGGTATGGAAGGAAGGCACAACTATACCTCCATTCATAGATTGACCTGCCTAATAAGGAAAGCATCGAGTGACCCGCTTGCCATGTGGTGGGGAAGGGAGTAGATAGCCGTAATGTTGGGAGTTGTTAGCTAGGTTTTGGGCCCTTCAAAACCAGTTTGGCAAACTAGGAGGCTAAAGGAAGTGATCCGCCTATAGTTTTCACTTTGACTGAAATTTCACCTGCCTAAGAAACATTGCAGCACAAAACTCTGCTACAAAAAATTCAGATAAAGAATATGTTGGGTTGCAAAAATCTGCATTTTTCTAATTTGATCTCATTCAAATTTGTGTATTGAAAAAGAATCATCTATATACTGATAATTTGGTGTTTATTCAAATTTATATGAAGTCCAGCTAGATTGAATTAAGAAGTGTTAAATGCTGGGACCTTTGCTAACACATAACACATTGCATTATAGAACACATTATAGAACACATTGCATTACGAATTTTTCCCCTGTGAAAAATAGAGGAGTAGGAAAAATACCTGGTAATTTTCTCGCTTGAAGTCACCGTAGACCAACAACGCGGATGGAAGTAGCTGCAGACCAGCAGTAGCACAGACATAGAAAAATGCGGTAAACAAATAAACTTCATGGGCAATACATTTATAAGAACTAGTTCGGCCTAACTATTTTAAGAGTAAAAGTTCATCCGAACTCAAAGTTTGGCCGAAATTTTGTTGCTGGTTTTCCCATCTCCAGAAAAAATTCTATTTTCCCACACTGTTAATGTGCCATCAATCTAAACAGAAGCATGATTTTGGCCGAACTATCTCAAAAAGTTCAGCCGAACGTTATAAAAGGTTTGGCTGAACTATTGCCGAAAAAAAATTTCCGCCCCTGATTCTCACAAAAGTGCAACCCAGCTTCACATATCTGCCCACCTGTGGCTTCTCTGAAAAGGGTGATTGCTTATTTAACATTTAACACATCTCTCTAAAGACATTACTGAAAATGAGTATGTCATCGACAAACAACAAATGAGTCATAAAAAAATTAGGAGCCACCATAATGTTGACTAATGATAACAATATTTTTTGATCATCAAGAGATAATTTGAGACCCTTGACTATCAATATAAATAAAAGAGGGGATGACAGAAATCCATGGAATAAACCACGCTCTGCCGAGAAGAAGGGAGAGGAAGATTTTTTTATGAAAACAAAAAATGCGACCATGGTGACTTCATAATCCAATTAATGAAGGAAAGTTCAATCCCCATATAAGTAAGAAGAATCAAAGTGTATATCCATATTTCCCTATTGGAATATTTTGAAAGATATTTTTTCATAATGGAACCCCCTCAACCTACACTTCTTTAGGTTGTGCAAATCTTGCCGAGTCACCGTGATAGCCTCATGTATCTATCCACCTTTGAGGAAGGAAAAATGTTCCTTTGAGATGGAATTTGAGAGAATGGTATTTAATATTCAAGAAATTAATTTTTTTATGACATTATAAATATAATTATAGAGGGATATGGATATGAAATAGGAAAAAAGAGACCGATGTATCCACCTTAGGAATCAAATAAATGAAAGTTGAGTTGAAAGCTGCATGAATCCTTCCTATAGTTTGTGACTCTTCAACCACTCAAAGAAGATATTCACCAATAATTTCAAAGAGGTGCAAAATAAATTCTTCCAACTAGTCATCTAGTCCTAGGCTCTTGTCCTTCTATAAATTGAACAAAAGATCCATAAATTCCTCCTTTGAAACTTCTTCCAAGAAATTCTAATTTTTGCTTCAAGAACAAAACATTGGAAGAGAAAGGTGGTGCATACCACTTCATCAATAGGGACTCTTAGAGGGGACTTGAAGATTCCACTAAGGTTTCTACATCCAAGTGCATCCATATCATGAAATGAAGGGACACTATTACCATCCTGATCATTTAGTTTCCAGACAGTGTTGCTCATTTTCCTACCTTTAGTGTAATTTTGAAAAAAAATAGCATTGTTGTCCCATGCTTTGAGCCACACAACTCAGATATTTATATTCTAAGTTTCTTCTTTGTCATCCACTATTTTCCTATTCTTACCTTCCAATCCAACTAATTTTTCTTTTGAAGTCTCGAATTCAAAACCTTCAGAAGCCTCTTCAGAAATAATTTTCAAATCCTCTCCAATAGCCCATAAATATTGAGTGTCTTGAAGAGACTTAGCAACCGACTAAGAAAAAATATATCATTTAATAGATTTTAAGTTATGTGAAAAATAAGTAGCCGCTGAATATCCAAGTTATGGAAAAGAATTCCTCCAATTATTTTGGACTACTTCAATGAAAGATTCATCCCCGAGACAAACCATATTTAACTTGAAAGGGATAGGGGTTTCCCTCCTTGAAATTTTAGCTCCATAAATGTAGTAGAATGATCATAACCAGAACCATCCCCAATCCATTATTATATAAGTGGAATTTCATCCATGAACAACTATGCTAGGAGAAAATGGTGTAACCTTTTCACTATGCTTTCAAGACCTATTATATTATTCCTTAAGGTAGGATTTATTTTTAGAGGATCTACATTGATAAGATAATGAACCCATAGGTACGTTGAGAAAAGAGCTAAATTAGGATCATCTTGTGACCTTGGCCCCCAAATTTCTATTAGACCAATGGAAAAATATGAATACCCCCCCAATATTAACTTTCTTGTTGATAAGAAAGAAGTGTTTGTAAGAGCTTCCCAAAATAGGAGCTTGTCTTGTTGAGGCCATATACATTGATGATAAAACAATAATTATCCAATTCAAAAAAATAAAAGGAAACCCCCAAAACTGAAGGCATGGTCCGAGAAGAAATTTCCTTTATAAATTAATGATTCCACCCAATTTCCAGACCACTTGATTTTCTATTCACATTCAAACAAATGAATTGCCAATAAGGAAATTTTTTGAGTAAACTAGCCTGTATAGTTTCCCCATCCCCAAAAATTTTATTGTAGGAGGAGCATCAAAACATGATTTGAAGAAAATGGTCTATGAAGGGATATATGTTTATATAATTTGGACAAAAATCAATATTTAAATGAGATAAATATCACAATGGGACGTCTGGCAGGGTCTACAATTCTCTATGAATCCCATCAATGGTTTATTCTTTTCCAGAGGCTTGTTCCATTACTGCTTTGTTTTGTTCTTTGGAAAGGTTCAAATTTCAACCATGATCCTTTTTAGCTCCCTCATTAGAGATATTTAAACGTAAACCCCTAATGACAATGGAGTCATAGGAAGCAAAGGTTTGGGTTCTTAATAAATGCATGGGTTCATGTGCACTAGATTCCAAGGAATCACTATTGAAGGATGATATGATAGGAGGAGGATGAATCCTATATATGGTGGAGATAATTGGAAATTTTTTTCATATGATTATAAGGGTGAAAAATGACGTACACAACATAAAAATGCCTCAAAACAATCCATTCCTTCCCCAATTCGTAGAAATTGTTAACAAAATATGAAATAAAGGGAGCAGGAAAATAATTAATTGTGTTTTGTGCAGCCGATGATGAGATTGAATGGTCCACATGATTTTAGAATCTATCCACATGTATCTCCATAGTCTCCACCATTGGATCCATGGATGTGAGATCTAGAATTAGCCCCATAGAGAAGATGTGGTTACCAATGTCAACAATTAGTGGTCCATTTGCGAGACCAAGTGATGAGGATATTGTAGCCACCTATTTTAGGGCATGCTCCACCCCTATTTTTTTTGTGGAGAGGGATTATCCACCCTATAATTTCAATGAAAACCTAATGAGAAATCTACAACATTGTGTCTGTGCTTATGGAATCACTGATAATGGAAAGGAATACCTTCATAGTCAAGTGTCTGTGTGGAAATAATACCATTGTTAGAAATATGCATCTCACTCCATAGTCCTTCCCAGATGTACAAATGAACCAAAAACCTTGCCACTTTCATCTCATCAGAATCTTTGAATGATAAATCCACCTCAAGGAATTCCCCAAGTTGGTTTTTGATCTCCATCAATGCATGAATTGACTAAAATTGGACTTTTAGGCTAGGAAGGTGAACCCATATATGGGTTTTATCCATGTTTTTCTCATGTAGGATAAAATATAGGGGTCTAATACTTAAGAGGGATTGGAGAAGAACCTACTCAACATACTTGTTCATAACCCACTGAATCTCTTCAGAATAGTTAAAGAAAAAAATAAACCATCTTCTTACCAAGACCTTTAAAGATGGAAGAGGATCGATGCATTCTGATGAATTCCCCCCATTCCTTTGAAATACAGTCACTAATTGTCTTCCAAATAAAGTGGAATCCTCGTGCATGTCTCACCAATGCTATCTTGGACATCTAAATGACTGGTTGCATTTCAATATCATCACCCAACACCATAGAGAGTTACCTTGTTTCTCTTTGAATATTCAATTTTTCCATGTTTTTGTCCTCAAATGTTGGGAACTTGGCACATGTTTAGTAATATGGTCACTACCCTTACTTGAATCCATAGAAGTGATAATTTCAACACCATCCAATACCATGTTAAAGACAAAATATAATCCACCCGATAGAGAATCTACATTCAAAGAGGTGGTTGTCAGAAAACCATTGAGGCCACCTAAAGGAATTGTATGTGCAGGTGGTGTGGGGGTGGGGGGGAGAGGGAAAAAACCTAGTGGTGCAATGAAAAACCAAATATGGAAAGAGGATTGAAAAGTGCCCATCTGTTGCATGCTCTAATGAGTAGAAAGACCCACTGAAAGGAAGGAATCTATAAGAAATATTCCAGTTATGAAGACCCTCTTCGAGAACTCAATAAAAAATGCATCTTTTGTAGTTTATATGGCAGGGAGGGATAGATGAGGGTAGTAATCCTTTTTAAAACCATGCAAACTTGATCTACCTAAGAGTACGAGAGCATTGCTGGCTAATAATGGTGACCATAGAGCTCTAGAGGGGTCTGAACTAAAACTTTGTTTTACTGTCCACCAATGAAAACCCTCCTCGAAATGCTCACTTAAATGAAATGATGCCTCATTAGTAGTAGGTTCCATGTTCCTAGGACCCAAAATTTCCCGATGTCGTGACATGAAAATTGGTGTAGTGAATATACTGTTGATTGTCATGGGATCCTCTGAATAATCCACCAAAACTTCCTCCATGAAAAATGCCCGAGAAAAGAATAATAATTGTAACATAGCATGTAGAGAATATGTATGTTTTTTGTATGCAATATAATAAGACAAAAGTGTTGTAAATTCTCCCCCTCGCAAGACCTAAAGAGAGAATCATCTCCCTTGTGCAAGATCTCTGTAACAGGTAACCACTCTTGACAAATCCTAGTTGTGTGAGAAGAAATGAAGAATCTTTACGAGAGCCATTCTCTCAATTTCTCCATCCATCTCCAAATTAGAAAATCTTCTCATAATTAGTAATGATAGGAAAGTCTAATTTTAGCCTTTTATAAATAATAAGTTATAATATATCAATATATTATATTTTTATTATAATTATAGTTAAAAATTAAATGATATAATTAGTTATAATTAATGAGATATATTATATTATATAATATTATACTATATAAAAGCTATTAAAAAATGCAATTCATTTCTTAAATTTAAATATTATATAATTAGTGCATTTATATAAATGAAATAAAAAATAAACACTAGGTATTGAAACACTTACATCATGATACATCTCACATTTACAAAATTAAAATAGACAAAATTAACTAAACTATACATTTATTTTTAATTGTTATTATTATTATTATTATTAATACAATAATTAATGTATGAGTTAAAAACATATACATTAAAGAAAACATGTAACAAGAAAAAAAATTCATATGATACATGAAGACATGACATTTTGTAAGAATTTTTTTTAAATTATTATTATTAAAGGATTGATATATAAGTTAAACATACACACATACATATATACATACATACATATAAATAATAAGGAAAATACACTATCTGACAATTTTTAATTAAATTGAAAAGAAAAATGGATATAACTACCTTTGAGGTAATTATCAATCATCTCCCTAACCATTATTTAAAATATTCCATGGATATTCCATGGAGGTTAAATCACATACCTACACCTAATAATTTTTTTTAAACCATGGTGAATTGGTAACTCATTAGAATAACCTGGAAGATACCCAAGATCAAACATAACCTATGTCACTATAACATGAAGATTATATCCAAAACCTGGTACATTAAAATTATGGAAACCACATTCCAAAATAGATGCATCTATTAGCATAATTAGTTATTATATATCATTTTTTAAGTGTTCATATTAAAAAATGTTTATCTTTTTTCAAAAAGATCCCATTCTGATTTAAATTAATGTTTGATGCAAAATAATATCTTTCCAAAAGGAATCCACATTGATGGATTTTAGTTAGCAGCTTAGGAGATGAAATAAACATGCTACGCCACCACACTATTGTTGCATTGCCACAACACCACCCTTTGGTTATGTTTTTGCAAACATTATGTTGCTTATCTATTGAAACTCTAATAAATACTATGGATCATGACTTGCAAGGATTCCACATGTCTCAAAGGTTCATGGTGAATTAGTACACCACTTTTGCAAAGTAATGATCAACTAGGGAACAAATAATGAAGAAATAATGAAGAAAATAAACAAGGAAATTATGAATGGTTAGGGAGTCAAGACACTATGATTGTTTATCATCCAAAGGAATCATGGTTAGATTAGGAAATGACAAATGAATTGGAACCACTATTATGGTTCAACCTTCTAACAATTTTTGAGGGGAATTGAGTGAATAGAAGAAAGGGAGATTTGGGGTAGTTGAAAAAAAATAAGAATAGCTCAAGATACTGAAATAGGAAGGAGCTCATGAAGCCTGAAAAGGAAGCTATAATAGAGGATAATAAAACAATTGTTGAATCTAGTGTGAAACAAAAAGTGCATAAGCCAAGGCATATCACAAAATATAATTGTACATTGTTTGTAAAAATAATTTGTTATGTATGTGAATAAGAAATGAAAAATTTTCATTGTATGTTATCTTGTCTCCATGATTTTTTCTCAATTTACTTTCTATATGTATTATTTATTTATTTATGTTTTACTAGCATACCAGTAGTTATGCACTTTATGGGAAAAGACCAATTTTTTGGAGTGCTTATGTAAAGGGTGGGAGTTTTTTTTTTCTTACCTTTATCTTTAATCTCTTAATTTGTTTCCTGAGTCAAATATTTATTCTTTTTCTTTAATTATATTAATTTATTTTCATAAATTTAATGACTACTTGGAATTTTTAACCTTTCTAACCTTTTGACCTAACACCTCAAATCTTAATTATTTTAATATTTAATCCTTAACAACTCTTTTTTAATTAATTTAATTCATACACCCTGAATCCTTTTTTGAATATTGATTTTGATCATCAAATCATTATTGTTCTTTTCTTTAATTATATAAATGTAATTTCATTATTTCAATGGATACTTTGAAATTTTTTAACCTTTTGACCTAACACCTCAAATTATAGTTATTATAATTTTTAATCCTTAATGGCTAATTTGAATTATTTATATATAATCCTAATCAAAATTTGTTTCATATCACTTTTCTTTCTAGTTCTCGATGATGGTTGGAGTTTTCACCCAAAACATGAGACAAATTACAAAATCCATTACGCATGTTCAAGAATTCCATTCAACAAGTTTTTTCTTAGGCTATTTTTATTAGAACTCAAAAATTTTACATGATCATTAATTTTTTTCCTCTATACTACATAGTGGGAAATCAGACTAGAGGTTTAGCTTCAAAGTCTTGAGTTTATATATACCTCTCCTGACTATAACATTTGTTAAGAAAAATCACAAAACATAGACTGCCATGACATAGGCTAACTAACCATGGACTTGTTAAAATTAAGAAACTACAGTAAAATTACACCTTGGACAAATCATATGAAAAATATGATGATTGAATTGAATTCCTCTTTTTAAGAGGACCAAAATTGACCTAAAGATCACCTCGTTTGGATAAGCAGAAGTTCGGTTTTGAATTTATGTGCCCACTTATGTATATTGAATTAGGTTGGCTCTATGCACATGTACTAATGGACATGTCAGCCTCAACATCAAGTGGACCCTAATGGATGCCTATTAATATGATGCAGGGGAATTAGACACTAGCTAGCAATGTAGGAGGTTTTTTCCACATGTTGTGGCTAGGAGGGTTGAAGTAATCAAAATTGTAACAGCTAGGTGTCAATACCTCATATGACCATTTTCATTCCAAAGTAGTTAGAGTTGTAAAAGTCGAACAGTTGGATTTCATCCATCTGTCAGTTCAGTTATTTAATTAAATTGTAATTAGAATTTTGATTTCTAGAACGGTCCTCACAGAGGAACCGAAGAGTCATATGTTTAGGTATATAAATGTATGCCTCCAGATGTAAGAAAGAAAGGAAGGACGAAGAGAAATTTTGGCAATAAAACTCTTTGCTAACAGTTTTTTCCAATTAAACGATTTCTGTGCTCATTTCGTCGTTGAACTGTCCCAATCCTTAATTGTGAAGAGGTTGCTTAGTTGTGAAATGATTGACTCTGTGCATATACAATTGTTGAGCTGAACTATTGGATAGATTCCGTATATCTCTGGTTTTCGTTTTCCTCAAGATTGGTTGAACAGGCGTTGTGGAATAAGTCTCCATTCATAGAAGAAATCCAGTATGGTAATAGAAATCCCGTTAATTAAAAAGAAAACTTATGTTTGGTTATGGAGTTCCTAAACAGGGTCAGGATTTAGTTAATAAATGGAGGATTACGATGGAGGATGCAACCCCGACTTAACCTTGGTTGAACATTGCAGCAAAAACATGGCGGAGTTACAAAGGCGGATTGCCCCATTTTGCACCACCTTTCGACCATAAGCGGTATTGTTTGGAGGGTGAGCGATTCCATAGACTGTTGGACACGTGGCTTGAGCCACTGTTCCAAAACCACCCGTTAACCTATGCCTTCGCGCGTTAAAGATCGACGTTGGAAACCAAGCGAAATGCATACGGGTCGTTGATCTGGAGAAGGGCTATCTAACGGTGGGTGCTTGTTGAACTTACCTGGAGGATAATCAAAGTGCGCAGACGATAAGAGAGGTACGGTGTACTTGTTTGATTGACTATTGGACATAGGGGTGGGCCCTAGAGCCACGGGTTCATTATAAAGTATTTGTTCATAAAGTGTTGGCTATTAATATAAAATCCCGTCGGGTCACAATATTATTGCAAAGGGATGAAAGAGTATAAAGGTTGGAGATAAATCTAAGTCCATAAGTATTGTTTTATCAAATAATATTTATTTCTCAAATTTCGCGAATTTTATAAATAATATTCCAAAAAAGGAGAAAGTTTATTACACAATAATTTACAGTGGATGGGTCTACTATAATTTGCGAATATGTTTCATTTCCAATTCCTTTGAAATTGATAAATAATACAAAGAAGGATAAAGGACCACGTGGGATAAAGGAAAGGGAATATGACCAGAGCCATAATTATAGTTGACCATCTCTCTTAGGGGTCCAAATTCAGTTTTGCTGCGTCATTTGTGGTATTGGAGCCAGTCTGACGTTGTTTTGCTGACATGGCAATCCGAGTTGGTAGAGGTGCTGGCAGAAGAAGACCTGTTGCCAATGATGAGGTGTTGGGGATGTTGCAGAGGGTCGAGGCTAGAATAGATTCCATGGAGCGAAGATAGCCCAGAGATCCTGAAGACATCAGCGAACTTGAGACAGAAGAAGCAGAAGAAAATGTTGAAATTCCTCCTGACATGAGGCTCCTTAGAACTATTCTAGGGTCTGCAGTTAAGCCCATGATTGAAGTGTCAAGCTATGTAGGGGGACTGAATCTAGAGGAGCTGGTGGACTGGATAAATGAATTAAACAAGTGCTTCGATTATGAAGAAATAAGTGAAGATAAGAAAGTCAAGTTTGCAGTAACAAAGCTGAAGGGACATGCTGAACTTTGGTGGGATGGAGTGTAGGCAGAAAGGAGGAGAGTTGGAAAGAAACCTATTAAAATCTGGACTAGAATGATGGCCAAGTCGAAAGGTAAATTCTTTCCTAGTGATTACCAGCTGATATTGTATAGGAAAATGCAGAACCTGAGACAGAGGTTGCTGATAGTAAAAGAATACACAGAGGAATTCTACAGAGTAAGCATAAGGGCTGGGAAATTCCAAGACACACCAGAGAAGATTGCCAGATATGTGAATGGTCTCAAGCTGGAGATCCAAGATGAGATTGGTAATCTGTCTCCTAAGACAGTGGAAGAGGCCTATCAGATGGCCTTGAAAGCAGAGGAGAAACTCCTGAGGAAACAGTCTGCCAAGAAGAGAGGTACTTTCCATGGGAAGGGAAGTCAGGGTGGTAGAGGAAAGCCTACACCCAGGAATGGGGTTGACAATAGCTCACCTCAGAATGCATCTATAGAGGATGATGCAAAGGGAAAAAGAGGTTCTTACAGGGGAAGAGGAAGAGGAGACAGAGGCAGAGGCAGAGAGTTGATGTGTTATAGATGTCAGGGAGTGGGACATAAGCACTATGAGTGTCCAGAGAATGTGGGTGCTGGTCCAAGAAATGCTGTTGTTTCCCAGGCTGGAGAAGAGGCAGAAATTGAAGAAGAGATTCTTCTAGAGAGGGGAGAATCCTTAGTGGTAAATAAGGTCTTGTTGAAGCAAACTAAAGAAGTCGCTGAACCTGCATAAAGGAAGACTTTGTTTAGGAGCATCTGCAAAGTCCAAGGGAAATGCTGCTAGCTAGTCATTGATAGTGGCAGCATAGACAATATGGTTTCCACTGAGGTGATAGAGAAGTTGAAGCTGAAGACTAGGGAGCATCCAACTCCCTACAGGGTGTCCTGGCTGCATAACGGGCGCCAACTGGTTGTAAAAGAACAATGTGAGATAGAGATGCAAATGGGAAAGTACAAGGACAAAGTTTTGTGTGATGTAATGCCCATGGATGTGTGTCATATACTGCTGGGTAGACCTTGGTAGTTTGACAGAGTAGCAGTGCATGATGGCAAGAAGAACACTTACAAGTTCTTCAAAGATGGGGTACATCATACATTGATACCCATGGAAGAAGGAGAGCCATCCAGCAGAGTGATTGATCCAAAGGCCTTGTTGCTGAGTGGGAAGGAATATCTGCAGTAGATAGAAGAAGAAGAAGTAAGCTTTGCTTTAGTTTGCAAACCTAAAGTAGTCCTTACTTCTACAAAGATTTCTGATTTGCCAGTAGAAATTCAAGAGATGTTAGATGATTACTGTGACATTGTTGTGGATGATTTACCTGATGAGCTGCCACCTGTGAGGAAGATCAGCCATCAGATAGATTTTATCCCTGGTTGAAATCTACCAAATAAGGCAGCCTACAGAATGACCCCTAAGGAAAATGAAGAAATCAGGAGACAAGTGCAGGAATTAGTGGACAAAGGACTGATAAGGGAAAGTTTGAGTCCATGTACAGTACCAGCAGTATTGAGCCCAAAGAAAGATGGAGGCTGGAGGATGTGTACTGATTCCAGAGAAATTAATAAGATCACAATCAGGTACAGATTCCCTTTGCCCAAAATTGAGGATTTAATGGACTATTTGAGTGGTGCTAATTATTTTTCAAAGATAGATTTGAAGAGTGGGTATCATCAGATCAGAATAAGAGAGGGTGATGAGTGGAACACTGCCTTTAAGACAAATGAAGGATTATATGAATGGATGGTAATGCCTTTTGGGTTGTCAAATGCACCCAACACTTTCATGAGACTTATGAATGAAGTATTGAAGGAATTCATTGGTAAATTTGTCATAGTATATTTGGATGATATATTAGTTTTCATCAGAACAAGAGAAGAACATTTAAGGCATCTTAATCATGTTTTGAAGAAGCTGCACCAAGAGAAACTGCTGATAAATTTGAAGAAATGCTCATTCATGAAAGAAGAGTTGGTGTACTTGGGTTTTGTTGTTTCTGCAGAAGGATTGAAGATGGACCCAGAAAAGGTTAAGGCAATTGTGGAATGGCCTTCACCCAGGAATGCTTTTGAGGTAACAAGTTTCCATGGACTTGCTAGTTTCTACAGAAAGTTTATAAGGAACTCCAGTAAGATTAATGCACCCATAATTGAGACAATAAATAGGAGCAGACAACCATTTAAGTGGACTACTGAATCAGAAAGAAATTTTAAAGTTTTGAAGCAAAAGATAACAGAGAAGCTTGTTTTGATTCTGCCTGATTTTACTAAACCTTTTCAAGTAAAATGTGATGCCAGTGGAGAGGCCATTGCAGCTGTGTTGAGTCAGGATGATAGGCATGTGGCGTATTTCAGTGAGAAGCTGAATGACACCAGAAGAAATTATTCCTCTTATGAGAAGGAATTCTATGCAATTGTTCAAGCACTGAAGAAGTGGAGACATTATTTGATGTCCAGGGAATTTGTATTATATTCTGACAATCATGCTTTGTAGTATATTGTACAGCAGCCCAAGTTGAAACATAAGCATGCTAAATGGGTTGAGTATCTCCAAAGTTTTAATTTTGTCTTGAAGCATATAAGTGGCCAAGCCAATAAAGTAGCTGATGCTTTGAGTAGGAGACACATGGTTGTGCAAGAAACTAATTTTGAAGTTGCAGGATTTGATTTTCTCCGGGAATTGTATAAAACAGATCCAGATTTTAAATAAGCATTTGAGGCATGTAGTAACCCTGTGTTAACAGATAGAATCCAGTGACTGGATTATTTCTTGCAGGACGACTTACTATTCAAAAGAAGCCAACTGTGTGTACCAAGATGTTCCATGAGATAAAATTTGATCAAGGAGAAGCATAGTGGAGGAATTGTTGGACACTTTGGTACTAATAAGACTTATGAGCAGCTGAGTCACTTTTATTTCTGGCCCAAGATGAGAACAGAGGTGGACAAGTTTGTGAAGAACTGCAAAATCTGTCAGTATGCTAAGGGAAGAAGCCAGAATGCAGGATTGTACACTCCCTTGACTATTCCGGACAGGCCTTGGGACATGGTGAGTATGGATTTTGTTCTAGGATTGCCCAAGACTCAGAGAGGGAATGATGCAGTCTTTGTTGTAGTGGATAGATTCTCTAAAATGGCACATTTTATTCCATGCTATAAAACTAGTGATGCCACCCATGTTGCTAACTTGTTTTTCAAGGAAGTTGTTATATTGCATGGATTGCCCAAGAGTATTGTTTCAGACAGAGACACCAGGTTTGTGGGGCACTTTTGGAGGACACTGTGGAAGAAAATTGGCACCAAAATAAATTTCAGCTCAGCTTATCACCCCTAGATTGATGGACAAAATGAGGTAGTGAATAGGAGTCTGGGAGATTTATTGAGATGTCTTGCAGGAGAAAATCCCAAGCAGTGGGATCATATTTTTCCCCAGGCAGAATATGCATATAATGACTCACCAAACAGGAGCAAAGGGCAGAGTCTATTTCATATTTTTTATGGAATGCACCCTAGAGGAATATCAGAATTAAGAAATCTGGGAAGAGCAGAGCTAAGAAGTGCATATGGTGAGGAATTTGCTTCAGAGATCTAGGCCATACATGAACAAGTGAAACATCAACTACAAGGCAGCAACATTAGATACAAGAGAAGAGTAGACCTGAGCAAAAAAGAAGTTCATTTTGAAGTAGGAGATCAGGTTTTGGCACACTTGAAGAAGGAGAGATTCCCAAGGAAGCAGTATAACAAATTGAAGTTCAAAAATATTGGGCCATGCAGGATACTTAGAAATTTTTCTACAAATGCTTATGAGATTGAATTGCCACCTGATGTTCGAATATCTCCCATTTTTAATGTTGCATATTTGTACAAGTGTGAGGATGATGGTGCAGAAGAAGGATCAGCAGGCAAGGAACAGATTGGGTGGAAAGAACAACTACCTCCAGCACAACCATTGCAACCAGAGAAGATGTTGGATAAAAGGGTGTTCAGAAGGACCAGAGGATGAGAGTACTTTCAGTACTTGATCAAATGGAAGGACAAGCCAGAAGAAGATGCCACTTGGATGACTGAAGGAATGTTGTAGAAGACAGGCATATCAGTGGAGGAGCTCATGGACAGGAGCCCATGAAGAAAATTGCCCTTAGGAGTCTGATGCAGGGGCATTAGACACTAGCTAGAAATGTAGGAGGTTTTGTCCACATGTTGTGGCTAGGAGGGTTGAAGTCATCAAAATTGTAACAGCTAGGTGTCAATACCTCAGCTGACCGTTTTCATTCCAGAGTAGTTAGAGTTGTAGAAGTCGAACAATTGGATTTCATCCATCTATCAGTTCAGTTATTTAATTAAATTGTAATTAGACTTTTGATTTCTGGGACGGTCCTCACAGAGGAACCGAAGAGTCATATGTTTAGGTATATAAATGTATGCCTCCGGATGTAAGAAAGAAAGGAAGGACGAAGAGAAATTTTGGAAATAAAACTCTGTGCTAACATTTGTTTCCAATTAAACGATTTATGTGCTCATTTTGTCTTCGAACTGTCCCAATCCTTAATTGTGAAGAGGTTGTTTAGTTGTGAAATGATTGACTCTGTGTGTATACAATTTTTGAGCTGAACTATTGGATAGATTCCGTATATCTATGGTTATCATTTCCCTCAATATTGGTTGAACAGGCACTGTGGAATAAGTCTCCACTCATAGAAGAAATCCGGTATGGTAATAGAAATACCGTTAATTAAAAAGAAAACTTACGTTTGGTTATGGAGTTCCTAACTGGGGTCAGGATTTAGTTAATAAACGGAGGATTACGACGGAGGATGCAACCTTGACTTAACCTTGGTTGAACACTGCAGAAAAACCACGGCGGAGTTACAAAGGCGGATTGCCCCATTTCGCACCACCTTTCGACCATAAGCGGTATTGTCTGGAGGGCGAGCGATTCCATAGACTGTTGGACATGTGGCTTGAGCCACTATTCCAAAACCACCCGTTAACTTGTGCCTTCGCGCGTTAAAGATCGACGTTGGACACCGAGAAAAATGCATACGGGTCGTTGATCTGGAGAAGGGCTATCTAACGATGGGTGCTCGTTGAACTTACCTAGAGGATAATCAAAGTGAACAGACGATAAGAGAGGTACGGTGTACTCATTTTATTGACTATTGGACATAGGGGTGGGCCCTAGAGCCACGGGTTCATTATAAAGTCTTTGCTCATAAAGTGTTGGCTATTAATATAAAATCCCGTCGGGTCACAATATTATTGCAAAGGGATGAAAGAGTATAAAGGTCGAAGATAAATCTAAGTCCATAAGTATTGTTTTACCAAATAATATTTATTTATCAAATTCCGTGAATTTGATAAATAATATTGCAGAAAAGGAGAAAGTTTATTACACAATAATTTAGAGTGGATGGGTCTACTATAAAGTTGCGAATATGTTTCATTGCTAATTCCCTTGAAATTGATAAATAATACAAAGAAGGATAAAGGACCACGTGGGAGAAAGGAAAGGGAATACGACCAGAGCCACAATTATAGTTGACCATCTCTCCTTGGGGTCCAAATTCAGTTTTTGTGCGTCATAATAGAATACGCCTCAAGCTCATTTAGAAACATTTATCAATCTCACTTCTCCTCTTATATCTTGTCTTTGCTCTCGCAATTCTGATGGAGGAAGCTCACACAAGGGTCTGACGGTGCAGGGTCAAAGCTTTCAAAAATATAGGGTTTCTGGTCTTCAAACATTGACATATAACTAGGATATTTCATCCCTGAACGCATGCATAGAATTTTTTCTAGGGTACGAAGGAAACCTTGGAGAACTAAAATAATTCTAGGGTACAAAGGAAACCCTAGGAAATTAGTTCATAAGGCTTTGATGGTTAGGGTTTGGAGAGAAACCTTGGTTTATGGAAAAGACTTGAGATATGAATGTTAAGCACTTGAAGCACTAAATGTGATAGTCTTTAATAGGCCTAGTTATTGATAAATTTAATTGAAGGTAAAATTATTATGTGGTTCTTTATAGGAAAGAATGAGCTGCACAACCTCTTCTTGTGTTAGGGTTTCCATGTCTGGCCATCACCATTGACAAAAAACTGCCCCTAAAGCTCTTCAGCCTTCAGTAGCTCGAGAACGGTCTGGCATGGGAGAAGCAAAGTCCTTCCTCAGTCGTGAAGATGAAAAAAACTCTGAGTTTATCTACAAGAAGACAACATGGGTCCCCTCCAGCTGTAGCCACACACACGATTGGAAAGGGGTAGGTGCTCTCTGGATGAGCTGCTTAGCGAGAGGGAAGTCATTAGCCTAGATCTACAATGGTGAGAACCCTCTGGTAACCATCGCTCCCTAGATCTATCTGGCTATGCTAGAAGAAAAATTCCTAGGTGAGCCTTCGCCGAAGCTTGAGACTTCCTTTATCTATATCAACAAGGATCCAGCAGATGCCTATATTCACCCACCTCTACCTCAGGATCTAACCAAGCCTAAGCCCAACGACCCGTCTACTATAGCATCCTCCGCAGATCTCGGGCTGAAGGGTTTCAAAATGAAGGACCCCATCAATAGCTGTGCGAGTCGGATCAAATCCTCATTCAAAGCCAACAACATGGAAATTTTTTTCACTCATAGCCTTCCTCCACTCCTTCTTCGATCCTACCTCCATCGCACCTCTCTCGAAAAGGCAGACATTACACCTTCCTTCGAGATCTAGATCATACTTCTCAATGGAAAAATGTAGCTTTGTTGGGTGCTATCTGCAGATCGAGTGCAAAGTCTAACACATTTCCTGAAACACAAGTTGAGGATCCCTTCTGTCATGCAGTGACTCCTCTACTAAGGCAAACAGCTTGAGAACCCACTCCCACTCTCTTCTTACAACATTGAGAAAAATGCTACTCTAGTTTTATCCCTCTGTCTATGAGGAGGGGCTTCTAGGCATCCCTCCTTTGCACAATATTTCTCATACAAGGATGCTGTCCATGCATAGCACCCCAAGAAAGCTTCACCTCCTCCTGAGGCTCCTAAGCCCTTTTTAGTGGAAAAAATGAAATATACACCAACGATTGAATTCTCCCACCCAACAGTGGATGACCAGTTTCAACAATATGAAAAAAGATCCATAATCCGTCGATTCAATTGATTATGACCATGCTCAACATATCTCTATCAATGGGTTCACACTGCTTGGACCAATAATAACAAAATTTTCTTCTGCTCAAAGGGTTTCTTCATAGTCTTGTTCTCTTTCGAGGAGGACTATAAAAAAGCTTTAATAGGAGGACCTTAGCTCTGGGATAAAACTGGGCTATTCCTCACACCATGGTTCCTAGACTTTGACCCCTCCATGGCCATCATCACCACGATTCCTATTTGGGTCAAGCTCCCAAATTTACCAGCCCCTTTATGGCACTATTCTGTCTTTCAAGGAATCAGAAATACTCTAGGCCGATTTCTAACAATGGACACCTTCAGGGGGAAATCAGGCATATACACCTTCGGTAGAATAGTTGCTGAAATATACATTAGAAAAAGACTTCCAGATCAAATCAATCTCAAAGTGGGAGAATTCCATTGGACACAGACCCTGGATTATGAGAATACTACCTTCCGATGCTACCACTGCCACCAAACATGACACCTTCAAAACTCCTGCTCCTCCTTCCTGGCCCAAAAGAATAAGAGCATCTGCAAATCAAAATCCAAAAGCTGGAAGCCTTGTGTCCCACTGCCCATGGATAAAATCAATTCTTTAATCTCAGATGAGGAAGAGATCAAAGCAAATGCAGAGGTCCGAAAGTAAGAAAAGGATATGACCTCGGTAGACCCTGATGTGCCCACTGGTCCCACGAGTGCACAAAAATGGTCTCATGAAACCTCCTCCTCAGATTCGGATAAGGAGCCCACTCCTCCAGAAACCAACAATCTCCAAGTGATACTAGCCCAACAACCATAGGATGGCTAGGTTAGAGTTTCAAAAAACAAAGGAAAGAAATGTGGTACTGAGGAAACAACCCACTTGGGTTAGTTTCCAGCGTTTGTCTTATGGTTCCTTTGCTATTTTTTCTGTATCTCTTGCTTCTGTCTTGGCTACTCTATGGGACCGAGGTTGAATTTTCTTCATTTCTTGTTCTTGGTTATCTAGCCTCTACTATTTGTAATCCATCTTGTACCATATGCTCTTCTAATATAAATAGACTAATTTTCTAAAAAAAAAACATTCTTATGTGGACTATGGATAGTGATGGCTCTTGAAGGCTAGTTCAACAGGGAGATGATCACCTCTCATTGAAGATAATTATTACTTGAATTATGATGTTTCTTTGTGTATTTACTCTTGTTTAGACTTATGAATCCAATTATTTTTATTATTTTTTTGATAATTGCTTATACTTCCTGCTTGTATACTTGAGTATATGGATGTATCTAACCTCCTTGATGAGATGTGATAAGTGGATCTCACTTTAGGATCATTTGAGATGCATGAAAGAAAAGATATATCTAGAAAGTGGTAAAGAGTCGCCTAATGAGAAGGTGAAAAGAACTACAAGCTGCCTATGTGAAGGTGCACAGGTATTTGAATAATACAAGGTATGAAAAGTATGTTATGTTTTAGATGTAGTATTGATGGAAATGTAAGCCCTATGGTATGTTGAGAATGTATCCTTCATATATGGCTCATGCATGTGTATGAAAGTGATTTGGATCCATGGTTCTTATGATGAAATGGTGCACATGGTACTAAAAATTTTCTTGATTTCTGATCTTAGATATAGTGGTATAAATTCATTGTTTGGTTAACATCTCTTGTTTTTGGAGATCTTGATCCTATGAAGAAGGCTAACACCTTGACTCTAGTAAATGATACTCTTGACAATTTACATGAATAAGACATGATGGATCTTTTAAAAAATGTTACCTCATTGCTTTGGTATTGATAATGCTTGTGATAAGTATGATGAAATTATGAAAAAAGGGTTGACACTCCTGTCGTTTTGGTAAATTTTTATTTAATGACCTGAATTCATCCTATTGATCATGATAAGAATGGTAACCATGATAGAACTATGAATTTACCATGGTTATGTTTTTTATGAAATTATGGCATATATTGAATGCCCTAAAATGAGGTACTGACTTGATAGAAATGATATTGCGTTCATGATGTCTCACCTGTCCGTTACCCTTATCATGTGAATCTAACCCTTGATGAAAGATTGATGTCATGATGTGATAGATGATGTGATAATGTTATGTCTGTGATGGATATATGTTTGATTTTATGATCTAACAAATTTGTTTTTTAATGACTCTAGTAAAGATAGGATGATGCCATGAAAGAAGATGAATGGAGTGGATTGTCATTCAGAGGGAGAATCTCTCCTAAGAGATTCTTACTCATATTATCATTTGCATTATATGTACTATTGAAGTATTATTTATGGGTATATGACATTGTTGATCTACAAAATAGGGCCAAACCTCACTCGCACAAAGGAAGGCCCATAGGCGCGACTATGCCTGATAGACACAAAATTGAAGTTTTGTGCATGAAATCAAATGTCCACTTGGAGGATTTCAGTTCTACAGATAAGTAGTAGATATCTGAAATATATAGAGAAGGGAAGTTTGATTTTTTGCTATAAAATTAACACAAATACTAAACTTTTGTTTGCAGGTGACAATGACATACATATAGATATGTCATTATGTTTGAAGAATGTGCTACAAGAGTTTGACATGATTTGGATGATTAATATAGGTGATTTGTATGATGTTTGATGATGACTTATACCTTTGACTCAATGATTGAGATATTTATTGGACTATAAATCTTAATATGATAGAAAATTTAGATTTAACATGATGTCTAAGGATTTTACTTGAGGACTGATGATTTTCCTTGATGATAATGATATATGAGCATAATGACTTCCAATGACTTGTATTTCGATCATGGGAATTACTTGATGAAGTTTTGGACTGATTTTGAGTGGTTTATGACAACCTATTGGCATGATAATAGATGATTTCATGACTTGATGAAAGCTCTACCTGTCATATGGTCCAAAGAACCGACACTAAGATATTTATGACTTTTGATATTAGTATTGATTTGGCTTCTAAATTTTGATGAGATTATTTAGTTCATTTGATTTCACAATAATAATTTATGAAAGGCTGGGCATGATGGTTTGGTAAAGTGTTATGGTTGTACTGAACATTGCATGAATAAATCTCCCCTGATCTAGATATGTTCGTATTGAAAGTTATCTGATGAAGCCAGGATGATGTGCTGATCCAAGAATTTACCTCAGAAGTGTTCCATTGTATGGATTTGATTTTGATTTTAGTTTTTTCATATTGAAAATCTACTATTGTCAAGTAAATAGGCTCTGATGATATATGGGAGATGGATTTTTAAGCTCGAAATGATGTATCATGGCGTGATGAATCGATTTCTGAAGTTGGGTAAAGGTATTTTATATTGTGAAGCTATTGAATAAGTATTGGAAAGTGTGTTATCGAAGATAACACCTAGAATTAGTCTTTGAGTCATTTGGTTAAATTAGTTAGGATTTTGAATTTGATCAAAATCAATTTCATGTACAAAAAATTCATTTTGGCCATATAGTCAGTTTGTAGGGTCTTGTTGAGTTTAATTAGTGTTAAAAATTAACGTGAAAATACAATCTTCCATGGGTATTGGGCTTATTTAATCATAGTTGGAATTTTGACAATTTTGCAGAAATCCTTAGCAACTCTAGTTAGGGAAATCGAGGGTTTTCTATGGAATTTCCTGACACTTCCATAGAGAATCCATATATTTGAACACTTTTCCCACTGCGAAATTATGTTGCTATGATAAAAATATGGTAACAATATTTTTTTTTTAAAGGGTTGTAGTCGGAGTCACGGTGGATCATGAATACATGCTTTTTGCCTTTATCCATTATCCCCAAAACACTCTCACCGTATAGATTTATTCATACCTCATTCTCCTTTCACCTTAGCTCGGTATTGCTGTCATTTAAATTGAATTTTCTATCATAGGGAAGGTATGTTGGTGTCAATAGCAAGTCTAGTTGTCTTTAGGATAATTTGCAGGTGGCAAGAAGCTACTTTCAATGTGTTGCTACAATGGAACATAAAAAACATTATAAAGGAGGCTCAGTTGTGTGTTATGAACCCCTGGATATGAAGCTATTAGAGGAGGATCATGCCTTCATTCAATCATTTTCCAACATGGAATGCCTTCGTTTTTGTCAGAAGCTGCAGGGTTACCATGGGATATTTCCAAAGACTTTTCCATTAATTGCACAAGGACAACATCTAAGGTGGGCATGTTGAAATTTGTAGTGTCCTGTGAAATCATTGCTCATGCTATAAAAATTCCTAGGTCTGGATAAATGTGGTTTAAAGTGAAAAAATTTCAGCTGCTGAATTGTGATGAGGTTTTCAAGGAAGAGAAAAAAGGGATTAATATGGCTGTTGGCATTTCCAAAACTTGCCTCAAAGAGAAATTTTTGAAACTACTAATGATCATCCATAAGTAATTCACATGTGAAGGCATGTTCAACATGGTTTACCAATATGGAATTTGAAATTTCTATTGTGTTTCACAGGTAAAAAAAATTTAGACATTCCTTTTTATCTTTATATAAGTATGGGAAAGATGGCTGACAAGGTCCAAGCCAAGCTTAATGCTAGTAATACCTATGTTTTCCGTCATGGCCTTATTAAATTGCTGGTTGTAGAAGAGTTAAATAGGTTGAATAGAGATTGGCTCACCTTCCTATTTTTAAGTGGCTATGAGTTAGATACTACCACCCCTAGGAAAAATCCAAAGTCTCAGTCAGTAACCTCTAAGGAAGAGAAGCAACTAGAGGTAGAGCTTGTAGCAGAACCTGTAGAAGGACATTTAGTAAAGAATTATACAAGCACTAAGAGGAGGATGACTAGAAAACAGAAAAGGGAAGGGAAAGCTATCTAATATCCTAGAGGCCATTGAGATTGAAGAAAGTCCAGAATTGCAGTTTGTAAAAGTGACAAAGGTAGAAAATCAAAAGAAGAGAAAGAGGGCCAAGAAATTGGATTTCATTTAAGAGGAATCAGGTTTTGTTTTCAAACCTAGGAAACCTATTACAAGATCAATGAAACCAACTGAAAATATGCCCGAGGTGCCTTTAGAAAAAACATAGCCATCAAAGAAAAGGAAAAGAAAATAGCACGTACAAGAAACAAATAAAATAGAGGTTTTACAAGAAAAATTAAGGGAAGATAGGTAGGAGGTCATATAATCTAAACTACTGTTTAAGGAGTTAGAAGAAGATATATTAAAGAAACTAGATTTCCATGAAAATGTTGGAGAAGAATCTAGAAAAATGGTGAAGAGGACTTTGCATTTACATAGAATAATGAAACACTTCTGCAGAAGGAACAACTAGTTACAAGTAGATAGGAAAAAGTTACGGGGACAAGTCAAAGCATTAGAGACTCAAATTTAAATGATCAAAGTGGAACTTGCGAAGAGAAATCTCAAGATTATTGCTGAAGTATGTGGCACTCTTTGAATATGGTAAAATACTTAATTTTTTCCTATGTTATGTTTAACCAATAATTTTAGTAGTATACAGGTTTGGAAAACTATTATAAGTGATAAGGAGGCATAGGAAACCATGAAAAATAAAAAACTCAGAAAATTGACAGTTTCGTAGCAACTCCGCATAGTTAAGGTGAATATTTTCTATGAAATTGTTGTAGCTTTTCATGGAGGAAAAATAAAGTTAAAACCTCAGATAAGGGAGTGATAACGACACGTATTTAGCTAAAAAACATTATTGAAGACTTCAGAACTGGCAGAAAGGTAAAATAGATAGCAGAAAAGTGTTTTTTGAAATTTGTTACCAAATTTTGCTATAGAACTATCCAAATATGTTTTTTTATGCATTATAAAGTTTTTATTGGGCATAAAAAAAAAGCATTAGACGGGCTACAGGTCATAGGAGTGTCCACATCATCAGCACATGGACTCATATTTTTCAGGAAGATAGGTCAACAAGTCAACTAGGTCAACATCCACATGGCAAAAGCACTACAATTCAGCTGAATCCCATGGATACATTGTGATAATAAAGAGTGAGATCTAATTGGCATATAATCCCATATATAAAGTTGGGACCAAGATACTGTAATATATTGAGACAATGCAGATGTACAAGACAAGCTTAGGCTTGTGATTGGAACCTCCTTGAGAGGGAGGATGATTATGGTATCCTTTTGTGATTTATATGATTATTTATTCTTTAAAATGATATTTGATTTGATTTATGTATAAATAGGAAGATAGTTGATACTGATAGATGATTATTACTTAATACAAGTACGATGATATGAGCATGATGAGAGAAGCATTGATCGAGGAAAATGAGCCAAGCTATTCTTACTCTGTTTGAGGTCCTAGGGTATGGAATTGAGATAGAGGGCTCCTAGGTTTGAGGGAACTTTAGAAAATAGGGCATAACCCCTATTTGTTACCCACATGGTTGGATTAGTAGCTCACCCTATCATGCTCCTTGCAAAGTATACCACAGTTGGCATCATACCCATAAGATTGGGATTGTTCGGATTATACCTCTCCATCTGGCCAATAGTTGAAAAGGATTGGAGGCTTGTGATCCTTACCTCTTGGTCAGTTGGTTATTGCATCCAATATAGATTATGATGCAGGTATTCTACCACATGACTGTTGAGGGTCATTTATGGGAAGATAATTAGGAAATAGGATGGGTTGAGTAGTAGCTCCCCTATATCACCTATTTCTCGATATGGGGTCATAGTAGAATCTCCCCCATGAGGTTTCGAGCTGAGTAGTAGCTCCTCGATGTGATTTCAAGTTGAGTTGTTATCCCTGATGATATGATCTCTGATGATGATGCAAGCCATAGATTTTAATCTCCTTTGTTATTCTGGGTAGTAGCTCGATGACATTTTTCGGGTAGTAGCTCGATGATATTTTTGGGTAGTATCCCATTGACATATTTCTGAGTAGTAGCCCATTGACTGATATTATGGGTAGTAAACCTTTGACAGATATTTCAAGTAGTAGCTCGTTGATAGATATTCCGAGTAGTAGTCTACTGAAAAACATTCTAGGTAGTAGCCGGTTGACAATTTTTTTGGGTAGTAGCTTGCTGGCAGTGGCTCTGGGTTCCGGCACGATGAGTATAGAGTGGTAGCTTTAGCTACCCTCAAGCAGATAATTCTTCTTCTTTTAGATTTGATAATATTCAAAATATGAGTAGGAACAATCAAGAGATAATCAAGAATAAGAAATAGATGTACATTGATGATCCAAGATGATAAGATACTTGAGATGGGACATATGTCATGTTGATCGATTGATATGAATATGGACAAACTAGTTTTGATGTGCTAGCTTCCTCATTAGTATAAAGTAAAAAAGTTTGTTTTATGATTGTCTCAAATATCAAGTTATAAGAGGGTTTATGTGTCAAGTTTGTGTGTTTTTTATGAGAAATTCATTAAGTAAATTAGCTTTTAAAAACACATAACAACAAGTAAATTGCAGATAATACAATGCACAACAAACACATAACATAGAGCTGATAACAGAGTTCACCCCTCCTAGGCTACATCTCCATGGACCTGCTTCAATGGCTTGGCCCTCTTTATATTAATGGTCAATTATCTGATTACATGCACCTACAGTTCTCCAATGGCTTTGAAATCTACTCCATTTGATTCAGAAGACCCAAAACCCCTAAGTAGCCTCTTCTGACTTTGCAAGTGGCCTTCAGGTGAACTAGAGATGGCCTTGTCTCCTAGTGGCCTTGGGCATATTTAATAATCTATGTGAAAAAATCACTTACAGAAGTGATCATCTACGTCTACAACCTACACCATCATGCTTAGAGTATCCAAATAATCTAGGATTGACTCTTTCTGAGCCTAATTTGGTCAAATAATGCTCAAGTTATGGCCTAATAAATTTTGGCCTAGGAAACCTCCACTAAATCTGGAGAAACTCCAGTTAACCCCGACAATTCTAGAGCTCCACTGGAATTGGGGGAATCCGCCAACTTAATCTGTATGGCTAAACTTGGATTAATTAGTGGTAAGTGGGCATTAATTAAGGTTAGTGCGCTAATGGTGTGATTAACCAAATATGTTTTAAAAAGGATTAGCACATATTTAAATGTGGTTTAATGCTTAATTAAGAACATTTAATAGTTTTAATTCCCACCATTAGCATAAGCCTCCACCACGGTCATAATTTTGTGGTCTAGTGCATTGGGGCTGGCCCCACAGGGCTAGCCCCCATTTCCTTCCGCCACCATTTTGTTTTGATGATAAGTATGTATGGGATGCAATGTATGGTAAGGAACTTTGTGTGAGTATAATGGTGAGATGGTGTGTTTGTGTGGGGCAGGTCATTGGGTCAAGCCCGACCTCTGTCCTTCCACCATATAAATGTTTTGCTCCATAACATAATATGAAATTCGACCTTGGACACCTAATTGGTCTTTCAACATCCAATAAAAAACTACCAAATCACCAACCAATCCGGACATGATGCTTTTCAAAAACTCACTGGCCCACCTGTGGGGAATATTCCAAGGAATATTCTTTGGAATATTATTTTTTCTAACTGGGTTGTACGGATGCCTATTCAACATCCCTGTTACCAACATTTACCTATTTGTGCAATCGAATAGATCGCTCTAACTTTCTCATACAGACTCTATTTTGAGCAAAATTAAGTTTGCCGGAATCAGGAGGATGAGACCTATCCGGTCGTTCTAGTTTCAAGAGATTATGAAAACTTTCATTTTTTAGCAATTTTTTCCCCCAATTTAGTTTCTTATCACTCCTTCCCACTGATAGTATTTTGGACCCACAAAAGCTGGTTATTTGATGAGAGCTGAATAATATTCTCTTTCCCAAGTTCTATCAACTTGATTCTACTTGGAAAAATCTACATGAAAACCACTTGGGTCCACTAACACGCCTTGCCTTGTAAATGGCTTGGCACTTCAACTAATGTCCTCCTTTTGTTGTTGACCCAATCCAACACTTGTTGGCTTCTTGCTGACTAATTAAACACCTTGTTCTACCAAAGTGATCCATCGGTGCTTGGAAACCTGATTGATGGCCTTCCCACTGAGAATCCTATTCCTCCTTTGCGTAAACATACATTCGATGCAAGATCCTCCTTGGAAACCAATTTTCCAATTAATCCCATCTGAGTGAACTAAAACAATGAGTTCCAATATTAGTAATCATAATAAAAGAAATAACCATTCTTTTTACCTCCACGGTTCCAAATTCCACATCTGGAAGAATGCATTCTCCATATCTTTCACTTCTTAGCATCAACACATCAAATGGTCTACAATAGCTATTTTTTTGGCTGCAAAATTTTGACATCCTATCCAATTTCTGATTCTTGATTTTTTCATCCTCTAATATTGACATGCTGTTCATGCCATATTTTAGAATGAAGGCTAATCATGAGCCTCTCTCTCAAGAGTGGACCTTCCAAAATCCTGAGACATCTTGTCACAAGAAAAACCATTAACTTGAAAAACAAATCATGTAAGAAACACAACTTGACGACCTCTTCCTTTTGCTCCTTCAAAGCAATAAATGTGACATCCTGTGAACATCACCATGTACTCTTACATCTTGGTGTACAAAAAAACCATCTGTGTAGTTTTTCTATGGGTTTCAACAAAACATGCATATTCAAACCATTAACTCTGAATTCAAACAAAAGCATGTACAACAACTTGATGATTCTTTTCTCAAAACAACAAGAATTTCACATCTTATGAAACAATTCATCAACATATCCCTTTCAGCTTTGGAGACAAAATCAACTCTTCCAAGTTGATATGGTATACATGTAACAATCAGTCGACCAACACAAACCGATCACTCATGCATGTGCAAATGATCAACACTCTCAAGTTGACAACATACATGTTAACAAAGCAATCAACCAACACAAGTCAATCACTCATGCATGTTCAAGCATAATGAAACTATAAAAAATTCCACTGTTCACACACACATGTTATGATATTTCGACACATAAGAAATAATTAAGAATAACTTACTCTAGTGTAGGGTCAAGTAAAGTGTGTTTCTTTACCATGTACATTTGTAACTTATAATCCGAAGGTCATGATTTTTAGTGATCCGATGGTTATCTCTCTCCTCGGTATTAACAATACTTGATCCGTGGCTTAATTCCTAATTGGTCCATGATCTCTATTTAAAGAGCATGGAGGGTCATTTTTCCGGTAACCGTTTATGAGAGAAATATATGTAACTTTTCTTTTCATATTAATAAATTGCCTGAAGTGGCCACATTGGCTCAGGCTGTGGATTGTTTCCCTCTTTGAGGGTTTTAACCACATGATTATATTGGTATACTGATTTGTGATCTATTTGTGAGTCATTAGGGGAATTTGGAGGTCTAAAATGGGCCTCATAAGAAAAATGTACAACGAAAATAAACTTTATAACAACCAATAGGATTCAAGATGATGATGTCATCCATAATGGATGATTCACCATTTTTGGAGTAAAAAAGTAAAAATATTAAAAAATAATAAAATAATAAAACTACTTTTTCAACTCGTATTTTAAACTTATCTCCCAAAATTTTTACTCAAATTTCGAGCGGGAGTACTCGTTGGATACGGAATTTAATTCCTCATCCAAGGAGTACCCATGTTGCATACTTTCGATGAACTCTTCTACATGAAAAATGAGAAATACATAAAAAACGTGATTGTAATCACGTTTTTTTATGTATTTCTCATTTTTCGTGTAGTAGGACCCATCGAAAGTATGCAACATGTGTACTCCTTGGATGGGGAATTAAATTCCGCATCCAATGATTACTCCCGCTCGAAATTTGAGTAAAAACTTTGGGAGATAAGTTGAAAATATGAATTGAAAAAAAATAGTTTTTTCATTTTTCCCTCTAAAATTTGATGATGTCATCAAATCTTATTAGATTTTTTCCACTATTATTTTATAGTTTCCTTAGGAGGCCCATTTTAGACCTCAAAATTCCCCTAATGGGTGGCCTTTGGTTCTTGATCTAAGGAACTTACCCTATAAATTCCGACATGGTATCAGAGCTATTTTGAGGGCCACATTCGTTGGTGATTAAAATCGGAAGCCAGTTTGATTGCATGAGAATGCTGTTTTGTAGATCTACTATTTCTTAACATTTTTGGGCTTAAAGAACTACTCTTTTGTGTCCAGAGCATCTGTTACAGTGAGGAATGCCTTTATTTTCATGCGAAAAGGTTTCCGGCTGCCCAAGTTATGACTGTTTAGATCTGGAGGTATAAATCATCTGTTTTACAATTATATTTGTTAATAGTTTTGCTTATTTTGGTTCCCTCTGTTTATTTTTGGATTTCAGGTTCTATTTATTTTCTGGATCTATACCCTCTTCGCTGTGTATGCTCTTTTTTCGGCACTGCATGCGATCTCAGCAAATCAAAAACAGGAAAAGGGATTTTTGTTTTTCGTTCACGCTCTTTATCACAGTCTTGAGAAGTCAGAAATAGTGAAAAAATTGATAGTTGCCGGTAAGGCTAACCGAAATATAACGTTCTTCCGTAAGACTTGCATTTCATTTTTTCACTCAAGTTTTCTAACCATACACTAAAACTAAAAAAAAAAAAACAGCATTATCCTTAAAAACTATAACATAATCCTTTTACTATCTCACTTGGTGAGGAGTTAGTTTATGAGAATAGAGTCTTTGGTTCAAATCTCTTTCTCCAAGCTTCTTTTGTAAAAAAATTTTGTTAAAGGAGGTTTTTTTTTTTTTTTTATAAGTTGAAATTCATCAGAAAATTTCAAACCGTTCCCATGACTATTCGACATCTACAACTCGGTTTTTTCAAAAGGCATAACTTCTTCATCCAGAAGCTGTTTCTCGAGCCATGTTTTTTGAAATGGCCTAATTTTTTGAGATCTTTCCATTGGAGCAGTTAGTTTAAGCTTTTCTCAACTTTAGTTTTTTTTTAAATGGAAAGTGCATGCCCTATTATTCTTAACAGCACCAATTATTTCCAATGGCTACCTCACATGGTAGATATACTTAGAAGTAAATGGATTTATAGAATAGCCACAGGGCTAGAAACGAAACCTTATGATGATGATAAAATCGCTAAATGGGAAAATAAACAAGATCAAGGACAAGGGTTGATAGGAATTTGCATTGCTCAAGATCTTCGATTTCATATCCTTGACATTGACACCCCTCATGAAGCCATGGAAAATCTAAATACTGTCTTTGGCATTCAAAATCAAATCAGGGCCCATCATCTTGAAAACGAGTTGCTTACTTTCGACGCCAATAATTTCTCCTCTATTGAAGATTTTTTATCCAAATTCAAGACCCTTAGAGTTATTTTAGAAGGTTGTAAGGTCAAAAGGAAGATGGTAGCCTCATCTATTGAATTCTTACTAAGCTTGGCCCTATAGACTCTATATTTGTTTTCACCTTCCATTCCACTACAGAAGCCATAATTTCTTCAGGAACCACCTACAAGATCCCATACTTTGATGCCTTTTGCGATTCTTTGATAAGAGAACAAGAAAAAATCTTACACCTTGGTATTATCACTTCTAGAAACGCTTCTAAGAAAGCCTTAGCAGCCCAACAACAATCATATCAAAATAATCCCAAGAAGCAATATCCTAAAAAGTATGGTCTGAAACCAAACAAGGGTCCTAAGCAATTTCAGCCATAAACTGAAAAATAAACTCACCAAAATGATAAGGAAAATAAAAACAAAGGGAAGAAGATAGATAGACATTGCAACTTTTGCAATCATGATGTTCATATAGAGTCCAAATGTTTTAAGAAGATGGAAGTCTTAGAAGCAGCAATGAAGAAGCACAACATCAATTTGGAGCATTCTTCACCTTCATCTTCAGGAATGGTACTTTCTGCTTGTGGTTTTCAAGCATCAAGATCTGGTTATGCATTAAATGTACCTTCCTCTTCTCATTCTCATGAGTGGCTCATTGATTCTGAAGCTTCTTATCACATGGCCAAAAATAAAGCCATGTTTTCTTCTTTAAATGATTGTAACACCAAACATATTTATGTTGGTGATGATAGATCTCTTAGTGTTGTAGGATTTGGAACCATTCATCTCGATAATGGTCAGTTTAATGATGTACTATGTGTTCCTACCTTGTCATGCAACCTTCTCTCTATTTATCAGATAACTCATTCAGGTGAAGGGAAAACAGTAGAATTCTCACCTCATGATGTTGTAATCAAGGACCTCAAATATCCTAAACATATTTTAGCTACTGGCATTGCTGATGATTCCACAAGGTTGTATAAGTTTGAAAAATTTGGGTCATTATGTCTTCCCTTCATTTTTTTTGCTCATAATGATGATATGAGCAAACTTTGGCATGAGCGATTTGGTCACTTAAATTATCACTCTCTTCAAACTCTATGTAAGGAAAATATGGTGACGGGACTTCCTATGGTACCTTGCCGAGATGGTGTTTGCTCCGGATGTGTACTCAAAAACATAATCGGGATAGTTTTGACAAATGTGCCTCTTGGCACGCTTCAGCCCCTTTGCAGCTTGTGCACAATGATTTATGTGGCCCACTTCCTATTGTTTCTTTCTCTAGTTGCAAGTACTTCTTAACTTTCATTGATGATTTTTCCAGACGCACTTGGGTATACTTCTTAAAACTCAAGAGTGAAGTTTTTAACATGTTCTTGGAATTCAAGGCCTTTGTTGAGAAACAATCTGGACATCAAATTCTTAAGTTAAGATTAGACAATGGAGGAGAATATATTAACAAAAAATTTATTAACTTCTGCACTGAGCATGGCATTCAATTACAACATACCATTCCATATAATCCACAATAAAATGGTGTATCTGAAAGGAAGAATCATACCTTAAAAGAAATGGCTAATTGTATGCTTCAATCTAAAGGACTTGGTCTCAATTTTTGGGTAGAAGCCATTAACTGTGCAAATTACATAGTAAATCACACTCCTACTAAGGTTTTAAAGAATATAACTCCAGAAGAAGCTTGGAGCTCAATCAAACCAAACGTAAGTCACATTCATGTTTTTGGAAGTGATGCTTGGGCCCATATTCCAGATGCGAAACATAAAGCCTTAGAACCTAAGAGTGAAAATTGCATTTTTGTTGGATATTTTGAAGATGTCAAAGGATATAGACTTCTTCAACCAAAATCCAAAAATATAATCATTAGAAGAGATGTAAAATTTGATGAAAATATATTGGCCTGCGAGCCTAGTTCGGCGGGTGTGCCACCTTTGGCCTGCAAGCCTGATTCAACATATGTGCCACCTCTCTCTCTCTCTCTTCTATATTTAAAAGAATTCCTTCTAGTTCAGATGATGACATCGAGGATGAAAATCCTCCTCCACCTCTTGAAATTTTTCATTTTACTCCACAACTTCCAAGATGGGTCCACTCTACTTGGTATGTAGCAGGTTCTCTTGTAGGTGACCCTGCCAATCGACGACATACACTTTCTCAGTTCAAAAGAGCCTCTTCCTTATTGGCTCAAGTTACAGAAAATCCTAATCCAGAAACCTTTGAAGAAGCCTTCAGTTATCCATATTCGGATGAAGATATGAATGAAGAATATCATTCCTTATTGGCTATGATACTTGGGATCTTATTCCTCTTCCAAAAGGAAGAAAACTTGTCAAAGTAGATGGGTTTACAAAACAAAGTTTGGACCAGATGGAAAAGTGGATAGACATAAAGCTCATCTTGTCGCTAAAGGATTTTCACAAGTTGAAGGCATTGACTATACTAAAACCTTCTCCCCTGTTTCCAAAATGAATTCTATCTGCCTTGTTCTTTCCCTTGCTGCCTCCTTTAAATGGGAAGTCCATTAGATGAATGTTAAATCTGCATTCTTACATGGAGATTTACATGAAGAAATCTACATGGAACAACCCCTGGCTTTATCCAAAATGACTCTAGCCTTGTTTTTCACCTTAGGAAGTCTCTCTATGGTCTCAAACAAGCTCCTCGGGCTTGTTATGCCAAAATGAAAAGGTTTCTATTAGATAAAGGCTTTTCTAGGTGTCATTCTAACAACACTGTCTACACCAAGAAAGTGGGTAAGTTCTTCACCATCCTTGTTCTTTATGTTGACGATATTATCCTTAATGGTAGTGATCTAAACCATATCAACCATGTGAAGTCTAGCCTCAAAAATAATTTTGAAATGAAAGACTTAGGACACTTGCATTATTTCCTTGGTCTTCAAGTCTTGTAATCCAAGGAAGGCATTACCCTCTCTCAGTCCATGTATGATTGTGATATTCTACACCACTTTCACATGGAAGACTCTAAGCTTGCCCCTTCTCCCTTTCAATCTGGAGTCAAGCTTTCAGTCACTTGTACTACCCTTGAAGTTGATGCTACCTTATACCGTCAAATTCTTGGTAAAATTTTGTATCTAACCCATACCTATCCTAACCTTTCCTTTGCCGTTGGTCTTATCACTTGGTTTATGCACCAACCTCATGAAAGTCACTAGAAAGCAACTAAAAGAATACTTCGATATATTCGTGGTATAGTTCAGTTTGGGATTCATTACAGTGTAGGAGCATCTCCATTGTTGATTGGTTTCACTGATTCTGATTGGGCTGGTGACCCTGATGATCGAAAGTATACTGTAAGATATGTGTTCACTCTTGGTTCAGGACCTATTACATGGTCTTGTAAGAAACAAAGTGCCATCTCTCTTTATTTAGCAGAAGTAGAGTATAGTGGTGTAGTTGAAGCCAACAAGGAAGCCATGTGGCATTGTTAGATCCTCTCTGAATTTTGTCTCCATCAACAACATCCAACTACACTTTGATGTGATAATCAGAGTTCCATTCAGCTATGTAAAGATCTAGTTCAACATCAACGTATGAGACACATTGAAATCCACATACACTTCATCAGAAAGCTCATTCATGATCGTGTTCTTGAAGTGCAGTACTGTCCAACCAATGATCAAGTAGCTAATATATTTACAAAGGCTCTCACAGAAGCAAAGTTTACCAAAATTTGATCCATGCTTGCAGTTCAGGAAATTTGTCATTAAGGGGAGGCTCTAATTCCTCCTTCCTTCTCCTATTATGTCATTTTTTTAAATCCTTCAATCCTATCCCAATTTTTTCTTAAGGGGGTATGTTAGGATATTTCAAAACATAGGAAATAGGCTCTTTTTGTGTCACCTTTGTAAATGCTTCAATCCTATCCCAAGTTGTTCTTAAGGGGGGCTGTTAGGATATTCTGACACATAGGAAATAGTTAAGAATAAATTATTCTACTGTAGAGTTAGGTAAAGTGTGTTTCTTTATCATGTACATTTGTAACTTATAATCTGACGGTCACGATTTGTAGTGATCCAAAGGTTATCTCTCTCCTCTGTATTAATGATACTTGATTCATGGCTTAGCACCCAATTGGTCCATGATCTCTATTTAAAGAGCATGGAGGGTCATTTTTCCAGTAACCGTTTATGAGAGAAACATATGTAACTTTTCTTTTTATATTAATAAATTTCCTGAAGTGGCCGCGTTGGCTCAGGCTGTGAACTATTTCCCTCTTTGAGGGTTTTAACCATGTGATTATACTGGTGCACTGATTTGTGATCTGTTTGTGAGAGATGACCTTTGGTTCTTGATCTAAGGATCTTTCCCTGTAAATTCCCACAACACAAACTCTCATGCATGTATACAATGCTCAAATTTCTTGCAAGTACATGAATCCCATTGGTATTTACAAGTACTTAAAGAGTTGAAATGACAAAATTTTCTACAAAAAAGTGAGTCAACATACTCCACTTTAAAACACCTTCCTTGTGTAAACATGCAACATGCATTCTAGAGAAAAATAAATGCATTCACATGCAAATTGCGACTATAAATTTCCATCTTTGCTGCATCTAAGTGAGTCAACATAATTCTACTTTTCCAACATCTTGCTTCATGCAATATGCAACATAATTTCAAGAGAAAATAAATGCATCAATAAGGCAATATTTTCATCAATATCAAAGAAATGCAAGGCCTCAATTGGTTAAGAAATATAACCATCTCTTTCCAAACCACTTCAATGGTGCTTCTTTCAATTGCACTTCATCATGTGAAAAATCCTAAACCACATCAATTATGGAATATTCTTTTCCATTCTTGTCAAAATCTCTCTCCACCATCTTCAAATGTCATGGATGAATTGTTGGATACAAAGTCCAACACTTGTCTACAATATGACCCTACTTATGGAAATGAGTGCAAAATAATTGTGTCTTCTTTTCAACATGGTTTCCATTGTCCATTAGACCTTTGGATTTGTGCCTCATTTGCTTTTAAATTTTCCTATGCATGGATATCTTCTTCCAATAGCTTAAAATAGTATAGTTATTCAAACCACAAAAGGAACATGTAAATTTTCTCTAAATCTTATGTAAGGATTTTCCATGTTTATCATTTTTAAACGCAACTTGATTAAAGGTAGATTTATACCTTGATCATTCACCTTTGTCACATTATTGAGGAGGTGAATTTGATGAGGTAGTGAATCTCTTTGGAATACCAACAATGTCTTCAATGGATTTAGAGCTTTCAACATCCTCTTGTTTTCCATTTCCATTAGTTGCATCCTTATGATCATCTTCTTGCAAAGTGGGTGTAAAATTTTTGTATTCGTCATGAACAAAAACTTCACAAGCTTGATGTAATGAAAATGTAATGAAATTCCTTCTTGGAACACCTTAATGTGCCTCCTTAGCTTTGGAGCATTGTCCATCATGTTGTCCATAACCAAGACCCAAATACCTAGGACTTTCCTCAACAACAATTGGATCAACTAAGCCTTCTGCATGTTTTCCCAATCCTTTACCTTCATAGCCCATATTCATCAATAATTTGGACCCTATTCCTCTAGTGTGGTTTTCAAAAGCACCAAAACATTCATCTTGAGAGGAAATTGAAGATAAAATTGAATTTCTTACCTCTTTTTCATGCACATACTTAGCTAGTGTTTCCTTTTCAATATGGAGTTGAGTCTCCATCTCATGCATATTGTCAAGAAGCTCTTGCTTCTCCTCCTCCATGGCAATCAAATTCTCTTGAGGTATAGTGCTCTCCTTCTTATCTTCATACATCTCTTGCACCATATATCTCATGCTGTAGAGATTATACAACATCTATTTCTCAAAGAGTCTTACCAAGGAAGATTGGTTGGAAATAGTGCTAGATGAAGCTTGCATCACACTTGTAATGCATAAAAAGCTTATTTTCTATGATTTGATGGCCGGGTCCTCAATCTTGACCTTCTCCTGAAAAAAGGAGATACACATAAACTTGCACACAGTTAATTTCTCCTTGCACAAATACAAAACCAATAACTAATATTCTAGCTAACCTTGGAAAACCATCTCAGTGCTAAAATGAGCTAAACTGTGCTCTGATACTAACTTGATCTGAATATGGAAAAATTAGTTTTGTTATGTTATTTTCCTCATCAGTATAAAGTAAAAGTGTGCTTTAGGATTGCCTCAAATAGAAAGTTATAAGAGGGTTTATGCGTCAATTTTGTGTGTCTTTTATGAGAAATTCATTAAGTAAATTAGCTTTTAAAAACACATAACAACAAGTAAATTGCAGAGAATAAAATACACAACAAACCATAACATAGAGCTAATAATGGAGTTCACTCCTCTTAGACTACATCTTCATGGACCTGCTTCAATGGCTTGGCCCTCTTTGAATAATTGGTAAATTATATGATTACATCAACCTATGGTGATCCAATGGCTTTTAAACTTGCTCCATTGGATTGAGAAGACCCAAAAACCCCTAAGTAGACTCTTCTAGCTCTGCAAATGGTCTTCAGGTGAACTAGACATGGCCTCCTCTCTTGGTGGCCCTATGCATATTTAATCTTCAATGTGGAAAAATCACTTATAGAAGTGCTCCTATACCTCTGAAACCTACACCATCATGCTCAAAGCATCCAAATAATCTAGGATTGACTCTTTTTCAGCCTAACTTGGTCGAATAATGCTCCGGCTATGTCCTAATTAATTTTGGCCTAGGAAACCTCCAATAAATCTGGAGAAACTCTAGTTAACCTCGAAAATTTTGGAGCTCCACCAAAACTAGAGGACTCCGCCAAATTAATCCACATGGCTAAACCTAGATTAATTAGTGGTAAGTGGGAATTAATTGAGGTTAGCACGATTATGGCACGATTAACCAAATCCGTTTTAAAAAGGATTAATGCATATTTATATGTGGTTTAGTGCTTAATTAAGCAGAATTAACAGTTTTAATTCCTACCATTAGCATAAGCCTCCACCATGGTCATAGCTGTGTGGTCCGGTGTGTTGGGGTTGGCCCCCATTTCCTTCGGCCACCACTTTGTTTTGAACATAAGTATGTATGGGATTCAATGTATGGTAAGGAACCTCATGCGGGTATAATGGTGAGACTGTGCGTTTGTATGGCGGAGGTCGCGGGGTCAATCTCGACCTCAACCCTTCCACCATATAAATTTTTTGCACCATAACATAATATGACATTCTACCTTGGAGGGGCAAGTGGCGACCTCTGGGCTTGCCACGTGTCAACACCCAATTGGTCCTTCAACATCCAATAAAAAATTGACAAATCACCAACCAATCCAGACATGACACTAGGCAAAAAATCACTGGCCCACCTAGGGGGGATATTTCAAGAATACTTCTTGGAATATTATTTTTGGTGACTAGGCTGTATGGATGCATAGTCATCATCCCCATCACCAAAATTTACCTATTTATGCAATCGAACAGATCACTCTAACTTTCTCATACAAACTCCGTTTTGAGCGAAACAAAGTGCGTTGGCATCAGGAGGATGAGATGTATCTGGTCTTTTTGGTTTCAATAAATTCCAAAAATTTTAATTTTTTTAGTAAAAATTCCCCCCCAATTCAATTTCTGATCATCAATGGTCAAATATTAGAAGGTGGAATTCTCCCTAGTTGAGAGGGAGTGTTAAAATTAAGAAACTGTGGTCAAATTCCACCTTGGAAAACTCATATGACAAATATGATGATTTCATTGAATTCCTATTTTCAAGAGGACCAAAATCAACTTAAATATTACCTCATTTGGATAATCAGAAGTTGGTTTTTGAATTTATGTGCCCACTCATGTATATTGGATTAGGTCGACTCTATGCACATGTACCAATGGATAGGTTAGCCTCAACATTAAGTGGAACCTCATGGAAACCTATAAATCGAAGATATTTCAAGCTCATTTGGACACGTTGATCAAGATCTCTTCTTGTGTTCTATATTTTCTTGGTTGACACAAGTTTGATGAAGGAAGATAACACAAGGGTCTGAAGCTATAGGGTCGAAGCTTGTACAAATCTAGAGTTTCTGGTCTTTGATCGCTGGCACAAAACTGGGACATGTCATCCTTGGACGCAAGCACAAAATTGTCATGGGTGAATTCGGGAAGCCTTGGATGCACACATGATAGATTGAAGGGAGTGTCCAGGACCTCATAAGGAAGAGGAATTCAGGTCCTTGGACGCATGCACATAGTGGCCCAGGTAGCATCTAGGGAGATTTGGATGCACACACAATAACCTTAAGGGACTGTCTGAGTGTTTGAGGGAAAAAAAACATATTTCTCCCCAGACGCACACACATAGTTATGTAGGGAGCGTCCAAGGCTACCATAGTCGCTCACATAGCCCTTCCTCCATGCATCTAAGACTCAAAGATGAAACTGAAATACTATGAAGATTATGATATGTGACAACAATGTTGAACAATAGGCTACATATTGTGACAATGCATTACAATCATCAGAATCAAGGTTTGTATGTTTATATGCATTTCATGAATATTCTAGTTGTTGTGAAGGCATGGATCATTATACTCTATTTTGTTTAATCTTTTAATGACAATCTATTAGAAGAATAATTTTCAAGGGTTTTCCTGCTAGTGGGTTTTTGCTTGGTCTCTAACCAATCCTGGTGTCTCTCCATGTGCATGTTTTTCTTCATGTGTTCCTTTATGTTCCGTTGCATTAATGATGATGTAATTTTTCTTTCTACAACTGCATATGATGATGAATAATGATGTAAATCTAAATAATGTTATGATGTTATGGGGTGAACTTAATGTGTTAATGGAAAAATGCAATTATTAAAGAAAATAAAAACATATCGCTATGAAAAATTAATAGGACTAATTCAACCCATTACAAGAAATGAAAGAAAAAAATGGACATCGGATGGAAACTAATACCTTATATTGTATGGCTTGGATGTCTACTAGGGAACAACCTCACTTCTAGGGAAGGGGTTATTATTGCACCTCTTAAGGAGGATGTTTATTTTGTGATCCATAACATCCAATTTCTCATCTAGTTTTGCCAAATTATAAGCATTCTCATGCTGAACATTGTTATTTTCCATGAGGATGTGCCAAAGGAGAATTTTTATTTACAAATAAAAATTGAATTCTTATATGTATCCTAAAAATATCGAGTGAGTGGAGGTACCTATATTAGGCACCCAATACCTGATCTCAACATTAACATTTTAGTTAGGAGTACAATGACGTCCTTGGCACACATTAGTTTCTATTTTTTCAATTCTTAGCAGATAATCTCAGGGATGTACTACTCATAATGAGGTAGGGATTCCCTTGCTCAAACTTGGGATTTCAGTTGAGAGGTCGATGTCATATGACTAGGGGTCAAATCATGGAGATAAAGGGATGAAATATACCCCTTCCTCAATGAGAAACCACATGTCTTCCGAGAGACATAGTAATGCATAAATGTTTAAAGGTTTGAGATTAACAACAGGGGAGGAGACTGGGTGTTGGGAATTGTAACTAGGTTTGATCTTCATAAATACACAAAGAAATGATTTATTTATCATAGAGACAATATGAATTGTATTATGTCCCATTTGGATAGTTAAAAGAAAACAAAACTGAAATTTTATAAGTGATATTTGTCCTCCAAATTGACAAGCCAACCCTCCTTGGAGACAGGTTGTATCAACCCTATGACGCACCCTTTCAAACATGGGAAACAAATATATATATGCCAACATTTTCATATATTTGGATAGAAGATCATGGATCATTTTTGGAAGCATTCAGATTCCCATGGCAAAGATAATTCGACCTGTTAGCCTCCACAACGTCCCAAGGCTGATGAATCTATGCCGACGGAGGTAACCTCAAACCAAGATTTCATTTTGGTAGCTAGCCCTACCAAACCAGTGAGGGATCTCTATATGAGATCACAGCCAAATGATTTGACTGGATGAGGAGTAGATTTTAATCTAGTTAGATCAGCTCTAGGGTTTTGAAAAATTGATTTTTTTACTGCTGGATCAGGGATGAAAACCAGGTAGCTAGGTCAAATGTATGAAAGGGTTACAACTGAAAATATATAAAGGAGCAAGGTAGCAATGATTTAGTGATGGTATTAGGGTTTTTTTCGGTGTAGTGTAGGGCTTGAAAATGAAAGAGGATCTTAATGAACATGGATCATGAATTCATTAAAATAGAACGAAGAAAAAATAAAATTATATTCCCAAATGAAACAGAGCTTATGAAGAATTCTGCCTATCAAAATTTTAGGAAGATCACTGAAGAAAGCAAGGAATGGAAAGAGAATATGTATATCATTTATAAAATACTATAATAGAGAAAATAAAACATCAAAACCTCACTACACATGAATTTCTATATAATAGCTGCAACTGTTCCTTTGAATTTCTGACTAAAAGTTGAAGCACGAGCTACAATAGTCTCACCATCTAATGTCCAACCATCAAAATGAATAAGAAATTAATACATATAGACAAGAAAACATTTCCCCTCTCTCAGGGGTAGAATCCTTGAGCAGAGGAACTGATCACATGATTCCCTTACCTAAAACCTAAAGAATAGGGAGGTTAACAACCCCAAGATAGAAAAAATGATACATTTCACCATAAAAGACAATACAAACATGTATCTACCTCATGTTTACTCTATCCAACATAATTACACATCTTTAGATCATCAAAACATCAAAAGTGACTAATCACATCAGTGGAGGTCGAACTCGAACCAAGTCAACTTAGAAAATTGACATTCAAGAAAAAACACAATGAATTAAGGCAAAAGCATAGCATGCCAGGAGAAAACTTAGCGAAATTGGGAGAGGTGAGTTTTGGAGGCCTTCCCGAGGTCAAAATATTGATCTGAAGGATGATGGAGATAATTCTTCCTATTTGATACATGATAGAGTCCTCAAGCAGTAAAAATTATTGCATCTAGCCCCTCAAAAATTGATTTTCCTAGAGGTACTCCAAAAAACGTAGTGCACTGTTCAAAAAGAGGGCAGAAAGGTGTTTTTTGAGTAGTTTTTGGGTCCTTTCACATGCCGGATCTTGATAAAACTCTACTTGTGGGGACTAGAAATGATGTAGGAGTAATGAAAAATACAAGGATGCAAGCCATTTGTCATTTACAAGGCCTCCATCAAAAGAAGAGCATGGCCCACACTACATTTTTGACCTAGTGACTGTGCAAAAATTTCAAAAAACTCAAAAATCTTCAAAAATTTTCAAAAATTTTCTGCAAACATAGTACTCAAATGTAGGTTTATATCTCTCTAACCGTAATGATTGTTGCAAAACTAAGAGAGGTTTTTGTTCTGGGGCATGTTATGAATAAAATATCCTCTAGTTTTCCAAATTACTTTCCCATTTGTTAAGAATCCAAGTTTGAAGTTGGTCACTCAAAAATTGGAAAAACAAAATGCCACTAGGGAAAAACGCAGCATGATCGTGAAGAGAATATTTGACTGCCTTACTGAGATAAAAATAAATACATGAATGTAAGATTGGAAATATTAGGATTTATTCTATGTAATAGTCATAAAGTACTGCAAACACCTTCTCCAAAACCCCAAAAAATTGTCTTGAAGTCAAGTTGTCCAGAAGTGCAGAAAACCTCCTGTAGAAATTGTACTTTTGGAATTTCTTCAAAATCATGATACCTGTGTATAAAATGAAGGAGGTTGTTGTTCCTTGGTATATTATGGAAAAAAACCTCTTTCACGTTTGTAAAATTCATCTTTATTTGGTCAGAAACACATTTTGAAGCAAAATTGTCCATGTGTGTAATGTAAACCCTAGGCAACCCATATCTTAGAAAGGCGAAGCTATGATTTATTGGAATTTGGTGGGCTCATACCTACTGATATAAAATCCTTTATGAATCCTCTTCTTAGTGGTTTTATAATCCATTGCTAATATATTTAAGCCTAAAAATTCTGTTGCAACAACATGGGGGAAAACCACCTAGTCTGGACCTTAGAGCAAGTCCTTTTCCGGTTGGTGTAGTGGCTCCGACTGAGGATAAAGGGACCAATTTCCAAATAAGGATGATGTTGGGTGTGTTTTTTTAATAAAAAAAGAAAATGGGAAATTATTAAATCTATCATATTCATTTATCTAAACTATCTATTCTAATATATACCTGGGGTGTTGATTCCTTTATGCGATCTAAAAAGATATCTTCCAACTATTAGTAATGAAGATTATTCAAAAGTTGAAAGAGATGAAAATTATGTAAAGATAATTCTTTAAAAAAAATAGTTTAATCAAAATAATTGTGAAATGTATATCACATTTATATGTTTAATTATTTATAAGATAAGAAATCATAAACAAAAATCAGTAAAAAAGTTCATTTCACATTCACTCATCATGACAGTTCTAATATATAATGAAAATAAAAAGATATATGTCAATCTAAAAAGAAAAAACTTAATATAACATTTAGAAGTACCATATATACGAGGTTCTATTAATTCAAACTGGCATTATTTTTCTACTCTTTAATTTCAAGCAATTTAAAGAGTACAATAGTGCAATTTCTGTTAAACAACTTCAAATACCAAAATATAACATATTTCGTTCCATTAAATCATTAAGGAATTCACAAACTTACAGAAGTGCATTCTTTGCAAACGTTTTTTGAAATTTTTTTGGACCCTTCTCTAAATGCATGAGAAGGGTTTAAGTACTAAATTACAATATGTTTCAAATAGATTATTATATAAAAAATGGAGGAGGTTTCAAACAACCATCCTCGTAAGGAGTAAACTTAAACTACAATCTAGGAAATAAAATAACAACATGAATATGTGGGCTGATCCACTTTGTGCATTTGATCTCAGAGCTGACAAATATACACCATTGGCTTTAGCTGAGTTGTCTATGTAATCCCTGATTTGATCTGCCTTTTAAACACTGCATTCAAAAGTGCTGGCTACGATTTCTTTTGTAGAATCAACTAATGACTGTAGAGTTAGGAACTGATGATAAGGTTTGATCAGAAAATTCCTGTAATTTTCTTGATCAAACTTATTTATCTTTTTAATAATTTCTTCCTCCATCTCTGTACTTTCCTTCCATTGTACTTCTAATGGTTTGAGCTCTGTGAGCACTTCCGCTGTGGATTCTTTAATAAGTTCAACTTTCAAAAGTTTTTCACTGATAGATTCAATAATTTCATTTGTCAACCTTGATGCCTTTGTCATTGTTTTTTCTACTTTTCTCAGCTATATTTCCCAATCCTTAAATAAAATCTCTTTGTGAAATTTATCTATCTTACGGAGGTTAGCTTTCTTTCCTGTGTCAGACCCTTGCCACTGAATGAACTCATTAATATTCTTTTCAACTCTTTTGCATTCAAGCCTCCTATTAGCCACTTGTTGGATCATAAATTTTCTTGTATCACAGTAAGAGCTGGTGATTTAAACTTGTTGACAAAAGGTTTCTTGCTGTTGCTTAGCTTTTCATTCATTTCTAGTGCTTCTTTTATGAATTTCTCCACCTAAGGTTGACTTTTAAATTTTTCCATTGCTGCTTCATGCTGTGTTTCTTTCTCTATAATCTGCACCTGGTGTTTTAAATTCATTCTTTCAAAATCATTTTGAAATTGAGACATCTTCATTGCAATCTGCTTAATGGAGTTGAACTTTTTCTCTTCTAACAGTCTATCAAACTCTTGAAATTTGTCCTCTTTTTTCTTAAGTAGAAGTTGTACCTTTGTGGCTTTGTCAATGGTAGTAGTAGCATATTCTCCCGCTGATAACTTAGTCAAATTTTCGGTAGGATCAGCCAGAGGGTCTTTCCATAGAATGTCTACAAATTCATCAATAAGATTTGAAACTGTTTCATCCATTCTTCTTCTATTTCTTCTCTTAACTACAACCTTATGACTGGGACTATGGAAGACATCAAGTAAGGGTATTTCTTCAATATTTAAAAAAATCTGTTCTATAGGGTATGCCAGAATGATCTCTTGATCATGAACTTCAGGTACCTACTGTAGTAGAATTGCAGTTTCCACTAAATTCTAAGAATGCTATGGAGTTCAGAAATTTGTTGATTCATCACAATTAGGCTTTGGTGGTGGTGTTTCTAGTTCCTTAGAAAACTTCTCCCATTCTTTCTTCAAATCTTTTGAATGAGGTTTCTCTGTTTGGTCGAGTGTATTCAGGGTATGCTAAAATTCTTGAGAAGATGATTCGTGATTTGATTTCCCTTGGGATTCATCTTTAGACATATCCTTGGCCTCATTATCCAGACTAATTTTGGGAGTTGGTATGCTGACATCTTCAATAAATAAAAAATCCAAAGGGATTATTTCCAACCTTTTATTTCTATATGCTTGGAAAGCCTCAAAATCTATTTTACTAAGATGGTTGGATGCATTTTTCAATACATCTATGAACTTCTCCATGCATTGAAAGAAATCATCAAACACATATTTCTCATTCAAGGAAGGTTTCAATTTAAGCTCAGTGATGAAATTCTTAACCACATTATTAGGATCAAATGGCCTCTTTGGCATTAAAGCCAAATTTAATGAAGTAACATTTGAAATCTCTTTGAATGCATGACCAATGTTGAAAAGGGACAAAGTGCCATGCTATAAAGGGAAAGTAGACCAGATGGCCTTCTTGGAATATTTGAGTTTTTTTGAAACTTCACTTACTAGAAGTTGGTACGAAATTTCCATGGCTAGGAGCTTATCAGGAACATCATAGGGAAAAACATGGGGAGAAGAATAACTCCTAACAACTCTGATATAAGTGAAATTATCTTTAGAAAACCATCTAGAAACTGGTAAAATGTCTGTGCTAGCCTCCTTATAAATCCTAGGGGATTTTTCATTAAATATAATCTGATGGATGGGTAACATAGCTATATTGAAAATTTTATATAGATGTATATGAAAATCAGATTCCCAAAGGACTCTATGGTAAATATGGATTGGAGTGGAGTCTTGGGTTGTCCATTTCCATCCCATGGTAAGAAAGCTTGAACAAAAGAAAATTGCATCCATAATGTAAACACTCATGTAGAAGGGGGGTTGTTACACCATTTTTTGGTCATCTAACCTATTATCATTATATGGACCCAAGTACACCCTGTAAGACCAATTTTACCCTAAGTAAAATTGATTTCACTATGAAAATAACTTAGTAAACCACCTTTATTAAGTTTTTTATGGTCTAAACAGGAAACTCCATGGGGAAATATTAAATAAATCTACATTTTTATGACTTTCCTCAAGGAATAATTCATTAAACAACAGTTTAATTAATATTCCTGGTTATATTTAACCCAAAAAAAGGAAATTAATTAGATAAATCATCAAAGGGTTCTCCACAAACTTCAAAACCCCAAACCCAACCAATGCACTATGGACACCTTGATCCTCCTAGATCTCCGATCATAATGCGCCCAAGTCTCTCCTTCTCTAGTTGATCCGTAAATCTACCATATCTGCACAAAATAATCATATTTGTCAGTATACAGATAGGAAAGACTATATCTCATCATAAAAACCCTGTGCTCAGCCAAAAAAAAACACAAAAAAACCCCTCCCTCACAAGTCGCACTTTTCAGGTCCAAACCTGGGACAGGTTGCAATTTTTTGCTCAAAAATTGCTACCCAGGTCACATTTTTTGCCCCAAAAAGTGTGACCCGGTCCTAAAGAGGATCAGGGGTCTATTCTTGAGCCTTGTGGACCTAATCTGAACTTTCAATCCACTAAAAAGAAAGAGTAGGGTTAGTCCTCTTACTTGCAACTAACGAATCCTGATTCCAATGGTCGATTTTTCTGCTACGATCACCAAAAGATTTAGGGCCTCCTCTCCTCTCTACATTCACCATAGCTCCACATGAAAATGAGTGAACTTGGAGGGAAAATGTCTTATTAAAAGAGAAACCCTTGATTTTTCTTTTGCCTGCTGCAACCAAACCGTAGCTCAGTTTGTCAAACCGTCTGTACCGTTGGAAAGTTCTCACCAAGCCCTCAAATGGGTATTTGTTAGTTTTTCGTGATTTGATACTTCACTGAGACACATTTTTTCTAGGAAGGGTCACTTCACCACCCCTCAAAATATAATTTCTTCACCTACCACACTTGTACTTGGGGGCACCCTTTTGCCTTGATACTTGTCCATGCTTGTGTCAATCTTTGTCATGAGTAACCATCTTGTACTCATGTTTTCATGGGCCCCATTGGACCTTTTTTCTATATGGTAGCACCATCGAGTCACTCTTATTTAGAGCATCCAAGTTGAGTCATCATTTCATTCATGGAGTCTATCCCAAGTCCCTTTATATCCCATTATAGTCCTCCATCCTTCATTGCTTGGTTCCTCTCTCGTGTTGCACATTATGGCCTTCAGTCCCACTATCCCCTATCCCTCGTGATATTGTGTCAGTTGCTGTCAGGTCATCCATGACATTTATGCTCTAACAAAGTAAGTCGTCCATCCGCTACTCAATACCCCCCATTTCGTCATCATCCCTGGTGTCAGTCTGTCAGTCGCTCTACTATTTTCTCTCATGCCTTAGTTGAGGATCCCTTATTGCCTCACCTATGGCGGACCTCCTTCTATCAACATCAGCTCATTCATTTCAGAAGACAGGTTTAGAGGGCGATGTACCTTGGTTCCAACTTCCACTCTTGTTTGGTGCCTCAAATTAGGAAAAGGGACTCCTTATTGCCCTTTGACTTGATTTTTTTCTCGGCTCCATCTCCTTTCAGCATGATTGAGATCTGTATACTGGATGGTCCAGTGATGCAACAACTAATATCAGTGATTCCCGAGTGTGTGTGAGATGTCTCAGCCCTCATGAGGGGGTGGCCCTACAGGTAGCTCCCCACATGCGCGGATGAACTCTTCCTTTTAGCCTTTAATGTAGCTCCATAGATTTAATGATGTCGGCCTCAACCACTTGCACCGCCTTTTTGATTGCATGTATCAGCCAGATTTTCAGAGCCCTTTCCCGTTTATAGGGGCATCTGGGTTGTATTTATATCTCATGTACTTAGATATTATTGTACAAGTCCTGGATGTTATCCCAGGGATAATATTTGTGCGGGATTCATTATCATGTTATTTATCTGGTTCATGTTTATGCTAGCATGTACTATATTGTTCAGTCCTTTGCTTACTGGATGCCTTATTTTTTATACTTTGTCTCGATGGGCATAGGTATGCCTCCCCTGCCGCCTATAACATAGGTACTCACTCATAAAAGAGACTTGTCACACTTGTAAGTCTTGCCTCCTTAGGGTCTAGTCCTTTCAACACTTTGGTCTACCTTATATTTCTCTCTCTTTGACTTCCCCTTTGGTGTCTAGTGATTGAGTTTTTACAACATACTTTGGTCATACGATTAGCTCCTAATGCTCGCACGCTGGGGGGTAATTTGTTACACCATTTTTTGGTCATCTAACCTATTATCATTAGATGGACCCAAGTACACCATGTAAGACCAATTTTACCCTAAGTAAAATTGCTTTGACTATGAAGATAACTTAGTAAACCACCTTTATTAAGTTGTTTATGGTCTAAATAGAATACCACATGGGGAAATATTAAATAAATCTACATTTGTTTGATTTTCCTCAAGGAATAATTAGTTAAACAACAATTTAATTAATATTCCTGGTTATATTTAACCCAAAACAAGGAAATTAATTAGATAAACCATTATTTATCTTATTATTTTCTAAGAATAATTATTTAAACCTTATTTAAATAAGATTCTTTATTAAATAATGGTTTGTCTAATTAATTTCCTTGTTTTGGGTTAAATATTCTTTAAATAATCAAATAATATTCTTTGTTAAATATGACTAAATCACCCTTAAATAATTAAATAAATCATTATTTATTTGATTATTACTCAAACACATCCTTAAAATGATAAATAAGTCATTTATTTATTTATTATTTAAAAATAAAGGGATTTGACCCAAGTCAAATTCCTTTTCCCTCCAAGAAATATAATACAATATTTCATAAAAGTTGGATCTTGATTTGGTTAATAATATTTTAATTATGCACCAATATCTAGACTAACTCAATGTTTTATTATAAATAGAAGGGTTTTCCCATTCATTTACCACCTTTTTTTGCCAAAACATCACCCTAGATCTATACTTTTTTTCTGACTATTGATCCACCATCATAGTCATATTTTGCTACCATTATTGTTTGGGTTTTCTACACCATCAAGAGAGAGGAATTTTAGATCTGAAGTGCCGAGGACTTACAAGAACCCATCCCATTGAGGAGAACTGGGAACACCCACCTGTATTTTCCTCCCAAGTGCCATTAATACAAAATTCATTCAACATGTTCTTGTCTTGCCTATTGGATGCATGGAGTAAATCTTGTGTTTTCTACTACTTAATGTCTTCTAATTCATAGATCTAAATTTTTGTAGCATTTATCTTGATCACCTAATTGCAGATCTGAGGATATTGGTAGCCATCTTTACTGTTAGGGCCGTTTGTTATGCACAGCTAAAGTGGTATTTTTTTGTACGCTTGGAATTAGGAGTCATACTAACAGGGGTATTTTTCTAGAGGGAACACTTCTTTTACTTCTATAATGCATGATAGTCCTGGCCAAATTATCAGAAAAAATGCTTTTCAAATTCATAATAGAGGAATTGATGATTGTGTCAATTAAAAGGACCTAGTCTATGGAAAACCTAGTGGTATCTTGTTTTGAAGACAACCTACATAGCATTCCAGCAACATAACAATAAGGGGAAGGTAACTGTGCTATTGGGTACATACCAAGTTTGTCCCACTTCAGCTTGCCTTGGTCATCTTTTCATCCCTTTATCACTTTGATGAGGTCAGTATTTTTGTTTGGAAAGATTTGGACAAAAGCTTTATCATAATTCTTCTGCGGCATGGGCAAGTGGTACATTGTATGTAAATATTCTGCGGTGAACGAACCAACATTCTCCAGGTTTTAATTCTTGAATGATCTATCTACTATGTTAAGGTGGTCAATTACCCACTTTACGATATCTCTATAGGGTAAAATATTTGGCTTCTTTGCTATTCTATGAAGAAACGAAGATACAACTTCGAAGTAGGAATGGTATGAGGAAATTGTCACATTTACTGTAGCTATTTTGACTATTACCCTTGGTTGTTCTTCATTAAAAAGGTGGTACATTGCTTCCCATGAAAAACTGCCGCAATCCTTGTTGCAGTTTGTATCTAAGACTAATGGAGGCATCTCTGAGTCTTCAACAATGGATGTTTAAGAAATTTCCTTGCCTTTATTTGTCATTCCAGTTATTCTCACTCTATTAGGCAGTTTCTTGAATTCAAGTGAAAAGAGTAAACTCAGATCTACGATGAATAGAGAGAAGGATAGAGTTAAAACATTATAGTCAAAATCCAACACTCAATTATTCAAAACATGCTTGAAGTATATATATATTTTGAACCCTTCACCCATTAAATGCCATTAATAACCTGTAACTCTTTCTATCAAATCTCTTACACAGTGCACACCTCATTAGGGGAATTTTGAGGTCTAAAATGGGCCTCCTAAGAAAAATGTACAACAAAAATAAACTTTATAACAACCAATAGGATTCAAGATGATGATGTCAACCATGGGGGATGATTTACCATTTTTTAAATAAAAAGGTAAAAATATTAAAAAATAATAAAATAATAAAACTACTTTTTCAACTCATATTTTCAACTTATCTCCCAAAATGTTTACTCAAATTTCGAGTGGGAGTACTCGTTGGATGCGAAATTTAATTCCTCATCCAAGGAGTACCCATGTTGCATACTTTCGATGAAATCTACTACACGAAAAATGAGAAATACATAAAAAACATGATTGTAATCACGTTTTTTTATGTATTTCTCATTTTTCATGTAGTAGGACCCATCGAAAGTATGCAACATGGGTACTCCTTGGATGGGGAATTAAATTCCACATCCAACGAGTACTCCCGCTCGAAATTTGAGTAAAAAATTTGGGAGATAAGTTGAAAATATGAGTTGAAAAAGTAGTTTTTTCATTTTTCCCTCTAAAATTTGATGATGTCATCAAATCTTATTTGATTTTTTCCACTATTATTTTATAATTTCCTTAGGAGGCACATTTTAGACCTCAAAATTCCCCTAATGTTATGTAATATGTCTAATATATCAATCTAATATGTTAGATATTATAACAGGTTGATTAGATAAGAATCATTTCACACACTTGAGTAATAAGTGTTAATATCGCACATCACAACTTTTAACAGTTACCAATAGTTATGTTTTTTTCTGCTGACGAATCTCGCGAAATGTAATCTGTGGAAATCACACATCACAATTTTTTGTGGTAATAAAGCTTTCCATTTGGTTTCTCTTCATGAAACGTGAAATGTGCTGAAGACTCACGTTGTTGCACTTTATCAGACCTTTAGATACTTATAATTTTTCATTTGTTGTTTCGTCGGGTCCGACTCATTGCAATTTTTACTGAATTGTTATAATCTTTTTCTTTTTTGAAAGGCATGATGCGATTTCTTTTTAAAAGTATTTTTAAAGAATTTTCAATGGGGATTTTATATAACTCTGAAAAGGTTGAAGCACATATCACAATTCGCAATACTTATATATGTTTTAACTTATTCGGCTTGTAAGTTATGTGATTTGCGATGAGCGCTTTTGAAATCAAAGTGAAAAGGAAAAACCTTTATTCCTAAGTTTTTTAGACATAGGCTAAGATGAAATTATGCTCATATTGGTGTTGTATAGTACAAAAATTGGCAATTCACTTACGAGAACGAACTATCTCTGATTGGTTTTTTGAACTTTTCAAAATAAAAATAGTTGCCGGAATGAATTTCAATAAATAATATCTCACTAAGCAATATTATCTTAATTGATTTTAGTTGGCATAATAATTCCTCTTTAAAAATAAAAGCATGAATATCTATATCAGTGTTTACTAAGTTCAAAAGGATGAATCAGGTGGCTCTTTCAGATTAGCTTTATAAATATATACTCTTTTATCATAGGTAGATCCTCTGATCTGATAGGAAATTTGAGATTTTGGCAGTGTTACCCTTTACCCAACAATGATTCATTTTCCCATCCAGTTACTCTTACAATATTTAAAAATAAGTTCAATTTTATATACTTTATCTCTTTTGGAACTTGTTTTATTTTCTATAGATATTTTCTTATGTATTTTTAATCACTTAAAAGCCATTTTCTTGGCTTGGTAACTAAATATTGATAATGCCATTCAATGGTTGTAATTAAACTGATTAAGCTAGCTCTTGATGAGACCCCTTTTCTTTTTGATATAATGTCAAGTCATTACCCTGTTTTGGTAGGCAGTATTGGTAATGTCAGTTTAACTATTTACCTATGAACATGGTAAACAAGCTCTTAATGAAACTTATTATCTTCTAAGCCTTTTTAGCATAATTTTTTGAATTACTTTCTAAAAATTGAATTTTTTTTTGAATGGGGTGAATCATTGGTCCTTTGGAGGATTCTGGATGATAATTTTTAGAGTTTAAGATTGCTTATCTGTAAAAGAATCTATACTATGTTAAATATTCTTTTATTGATTGATAACAGAAAAACCATACTTTATAAGGATGAGAGTTGATCAAAAAATAAATAACTTTAGTGAAATTGCATTTTTCAGTGAAACAAAATCTATTTGATATTCAAAACTTTCGATTATTTCATTAACAATTCTTATTTCTATAAGTGATAAATCAAAAAATATTTTCTGAGATGTTTAGTTGAAAAGCCAAAAATCAATACTATTCAACTTTTATTTCCTAAGGAAAATAAAAGATAGCAATATACACAGAATAGAAGGGGTTAGCTCCTATGAAAAGTATTTCTTTAAAATCTTCCCATTAACAGGCAAAGAATCTCTTTTTCCTGATAGATCGTGCAATAAAAATGTTGACGGGCCTATTTCTTCAATGATTTGAAATCAGGGAAAATTTTAAGGATGGAACTTCATCTTAAAGTTTAGAAACCTTGGCGAATCTTACTAGTCCCTAGTATGCAAATAGTACATTTTTCAGTGATATTTTTGTAGAAATATTTATATTTCCAATGATTTTATATTATTCAATATAATATTTTGGCGATTTTTAAGGTAAAATAATGGTTTACTATAAAATTTGGGTGAATTATTTAAGAAAAAAAATGGAAATTGGTGAATATATTTTTTGGAAAAAACATGGAAAATTAGCCCACCTGCGAATATTAGCCCCAAAAATTTTCCCTGTTTGAAATGGGCCTAAACACATTCTTTGGAATTTGGTGTGTTTACCTTTTTCCTCATGTGATTTATCCCATTTCAATACTAGATTGCTAATTTGGAATGTTTTTGGAGTGACAGAAGTTGTATCAAATAAAGCTTTAACTAACTGCTGATGATGTGCATGAGTAACTTTATATTTTTCTCTTTCTTTTTCAAGTTTAAGGATTTGAAATTGTCTTATTGGCAAAGAAGAAGAAGGTGATTCATCAATACCTTGAAATAAGGCAAGATAAGGAATAACTATATTGGTAGGAAGAACAACTTCTTTCCCATAAACAAGATTAAATGGACAAGTGCCAATGGAGGCCTTTTGAGTTATTCGATTTGCCCAAAGAGAAAATGTCAATGAATTGAGCCAATTTTGCTAGTTTTGGTAAACAGTTCGTTTTATGATTCTAATAATGTTTTTATTTGTGGATTATGTTAAACCATTTCCTTGTAGATAATAATTAGCATAATATTTACGTTTAAAACCTCTTTTGATAGAAAATGCTATCATAGAAGCTCATGAGAAATAGGATGCATGATCAAACATTAAAGCAGTGGGTAAACCAAATCTAGTTATGATAAATTGATCATTGAACTCAATAATATTCTTAGAGTTGGCTACCTTTTGTGGAATTTCTTCCACCCATATAGTAAAATAATCAGTAGCTGTGAGGGTGTATTTATGTTGTTTGAAAGAGCTAGGAACAATCTCACTGATTATATCTAATCCCCATTGTTCAAATGGTTATTAGATATTAACTGGCTGTAATGGGAAAGTTGGTTTCCTTTTTCTTCCAGATGCACTTTGGAAAAATTTCCATTTCCTTTCATATTCATGAGCATCTTTGAATAGTGTTGGCCAATAGTAACCCGCATGCAGGGTTTTATGTGCTGTTGTATTCCCTCCAAAATGTCCTCTAGCTGGTCCATCATGGAGTTCCTACAAAAATTTCTCTACTTCAGTTTTCTCTAAGCATATTAATAACACATAATTAAAGTTTCTTCTAAACAATACATCATTGATCATTTCATATTTCTTGGCTTTCAATCTCAAAGCATGTTTAGTCTGAGTTGTGTTGGGTCATATCCATTTTTCAAATAATACTTGAGATCAACATAATGAGACTGAGCATCGTTGAGGCTTACCTCTAACACTTACACATCATTACCTGAATTTACCTTTGATGATAAATGGGATGCTCCTATTAGCATTCTGCAAAAACCTTGACCTCTAACAATTTTAGAAGGTCTAATTTCTACATCATATTCTTGTAAAGAAGTAACCCAGTTAGCCCTTTTCTCTCCAGTTCTCTTTGGATCAATAATTACCTCATTGCATAGAATGGAACTATTATCTTGGTGTGAGTTTTGAGGAGAAATGGCCTAAAATTATTTATAGCTTTAAAGACAACAAATGCTTGTTTCTTAACAGATGAATAGTTCAGTTCTACACCTTGCAAAGTGGAACTGAAAAATGATATTGGTGCTTCAATTTGTTGGTCATTAAGCTATGTCAGAACAACATCATAAGACATATCTATTGAGAATGTATATAAAGTGAAAGGATTGAGAAAATTGGGAGTAGTCAGAAATGGAGCATTGATAGTATATTTTTTTATTAAATCAAATGCTTCCCTTTCAGTATGTCCCCACTTAAAGACTGAATTTTCTTAATCATGGTTTGTAAATGTAAAACTATCTCAAAAATTCAGGGACAAATATTTTTACAAAATTTATCTGTCTAAGAAATGACTACATAGTTTTCTTATTATGAAGGAAAGGAATCCTTTTAATCTCTTTGATTCTGTCAAGATCAATATAGATACCTTTTTTGTACATAATGAATCCTAATTTTTTTCCTTCATCTAGAGAATATTTTGGCTTCTTTGGGTTTAATGAAATTCCATACTTTTTACTTCGCTCAAAGACTTGTTTTAGGTCATTCGCATGATTGATTGCTTGTTTAGTAAAGACTGTAATTTAATCTAGATAAATAACCACATATTTGTTAATGAGTCCTCTAAAATTTGTGTCCATGGCTCCTTGAAAAGTGGCACCTACATTGATTAACCAAAATGGCATATTTTGATAGGCATAAGTTCCCCACTTAGTCCTAAATGTAATCTTTAATCTTTCATCTGGATGTACCAGGATTTGGTTATATCCTGGAATCCATCTAGCAAATACATAATTTTAGAACCAACTACTGTTTGCAATACTTGTTCCATGGTAGGTAATGGAAAATTGTGTTTCTGACATGCTTTATTCAAATTTTTGAAATCAATACAAATACTAATGTCACCATTTTTCTTCTCGATAGGAACCAAATTTGAAACCCATTTTGAATGTGTAACTAGAAATGTGATCTTAGCTTTGAGGAGTTTATTCAACTCTATTTTAATTTGATTTTCAAGATTAGGGTGAATTTTCCTCAAATTTTGCAGTATTGGTTTCTCATCTGAAATCACAGGAATAGTGTGATGAATGAAAAAAGTTTCATATGTTTTAAGATTAGTGTAATCCCAAGTTAAAACAGTTTTGTAAGTCCTTAATAAATTGAAAAACGATAATCTTTTATTAGAAGACAGACCGAGATGTAAATTGACATTTGTGGTTTATCATCAGTTCCAAGATTTACTAACTCAAATATTAAGGTTGAAATTTGAGTTTTATAATTAGTAACTCTCTTAAACCTATCTTTTAAATCATAAAGGTTTTCTAATTTTACAACTGACTTAGGAGTTGGATTTTCATCCTGTTCTTCCTTTATTTGAGTCTCATGTTCATTTTCATCTATAATTTGATTATCATAAGATCCTTCAGATGTAAGGAAATCTATGATATTAGAATCATTATTATTAGTAATATTATTAGGAACAGATGGTATAAAAATAAATTGAATAGAAATCCTATCGGGACTAAATTCTTGAGATGGAATTAATTTTGATGCTACATCAACCACTAAATCTGTGCTACCATTTTATATTCTGGGTACAGAGGAAGTATTGAAAGCTAAGAAATGAGAAGTCAATTCCTGAACTAATGATTGCTAATGTTTAAGATGTCTAGAATGACAATAGATAGTATTTCTTACTTGTTTGACAATGATTTCTGAAGCTCCCAATACTTTTAGACATTTAATGTCAAGGTCAATTTCTTTGTACAAACCTTGAATTAATGCTTCATATTCTGCTATATTGTTTGTGAAATCGAATTCAAGTCTACATGTTAGCATGGTTTTTTCTCCTTCTAGGCTTCTTAAAATATAACCATCTCCTGCACCATCTTCTAATTTAGAGCCATAAAAATAAACGATCCAAAATAAATAATTAACTATTGGTTTATTTAAAATAATTTTACACTTAGAAGTGTCTGTCTGGGAAAAATTTTCAATTTGAGAGATAATCGCATTATCAAAAAAGGGTAATGGTTGAGCATTAAAATTTCCAAGAAATGATTATGCTGAGTAATTTCCAATAATATTATTATCGAATGCTAATAGCTCATCGATTCCTTCAAGATCAATAACTGTATGTTTCATGAATTACTCTCGGTCTACCCGAATTTGGTTTGGTTTTCCATTGTGGGGTAGCCACATATGTGACCAGTCTGTTGTGAAATACCAATGAATCTTCTCAGACCAGTCCTTGCTTAACACTAAACCATAAAATTTAGGAATATCAGCCACCAATATATCAATTATCTGGGCAACCTTAGGGTTTGATGACAATCTGATAGAGACATAATTTATTTCTCCTACAACCTCTACTTTTGTTCTATCAAGTTGTACTATATGAACAAGAGAACTCCGAGGAGTTATGTTGAAATTAGCGTATACTGATTTTGGCATGATATTAGAGGAAGCCCCTGAGTTTATTAAACAATTGTGGACATTCTTATTATAGATCTCATAGCTTAAAAGAAATGGAGAAGTATGTAAGATGGATTGATCACCTATCATAATTAGATATGTAGCATCTATTTTAGTTGAAGGAGAAGGAGGTTTACCGATTTGATTAGCAGTTTGAACTACTAATGGAGCAGGTAAGGATGAAGCAGGAACTGCATTCAAATCTCTAAGTAAAATGTTCTGCTAGTTTTTTAGCTTGGCAAGTTCATGAATTGAAATTTTGGCCCTGGTATTTGTCATATGCTCAACTACATTATATTCAATGGTGTCAGAGAGTACCATTGTCTTTGATGTAGGTGGAACATCTAAAGTAGTAGGGTTAATTTGTGTAGCCTTAGATGTAGAATTTTTACTTACTATTTTGTCTTTAGTAGGCATCGAGTTCTTCTGTTTTTTATTTGGGTATGTTGCTTCAGTGGTACTCTTGCTCGTTGTACTTATAGATAAAGCTCACTGCTGTTCATCATTTGGTAGGATAAAATACCACATTCCATTTAACTCATCTTCTTCTTCTACTTTAGTTTCTTCTTATTTTGTTTGCTCTTCATCTGTATCTTGATTAGACTCAGCATTAGATATGATGTTGGGTGGCTGAGAATTAGAAGACTGATTTTTCTTGAAGGGCTTGAAAGTCTTCTTTGAACTAGAACTTTTGACAACTTGCTTTTCGATATCTTCCATTTCATTTTTCATAGTCTTTAAAATTTTCAAAATACCTTCTACATCAAAAGGGTATTTTGGTGATTTTTATTTGAATCATCTTTGGAGGATAATTTCTTAGATTTCCTATCTTCTTGGGAATTATTATTTTCAAGAGCGATTATGCGTTTCTCTACAGATAAGTATTCCTTCATACTTTTTGCCAATGTAGGCAATTTTTCTCTATCAACAAAAATGGCTATATTAGATGGGAGAGAAGAAATATACCATTCAATTTGAACTTCTGCACCAGGGACTGATGTAGTAGGAATTTTATTGAGTAGCTTATTAAATATGGAATTGAAGTATTTTATTTTCTCTCACGTTTTATCCTTTAGATTTGATAGATCATTGATGAGCAATGCAGTGGTTTTTCCATCTCCAAATTTAGCTAAAAATGGTTCTTCGAACATATTCCAGATTTTTATAGAGTGAGCAGGTAATGAGAAATACCAGGATCCTGTAGATCATGTGAGAGTATATGGAAATATTCTTACTACATAGTCTTCTTTAGTTACCTCTTTTTAATTAATGGCTAACATATAATTATGGATGTGTTCTTCAGCTGGATGACCATCATTAAGATTAAATTTCGGTAACCTTCTTTCATGGTATTTTGGAAGAGGATGGAGAGGAGTAGGAATTTGTACAACACTTGGATTGTTCCATGGTTGTACATTTGGTGGAGGTACTTCGCTTGCCATAGGACCTTGGGTGGAGGTGAAGGATTGAGTTTGAGTTGAAGAGGAGGCAGGGTGAGTGCTAGAAATAGTTGAAGGAGTAGTAGTTTGTGTACTAGAACTATTTAAAGTAACATTTATTGTTGGAATGGAAGTTGTGGAAGTGAGTGGAGGTAATAGAGGTGAATGGGGTGGATTATTGGATAAGACCTCACTAGTGGTTGACTATGATTTAGTCTTCTTTGTTTTCCTTTGAGAAGTATCGATAGGAAATTCAAAAGGAGGAATTCCTACCTTCTGCGTTTGTAATCAAGTTAATATTCACCTGGCTTGTAAAGAAGATGAAACACTAGTCTTAGATGTTTGCGAAGTTTCAGGCTTTTTAGTAAAAATGAATACTCTCTCTACCTTTTCTATCAAATACTGAACTTCTAGGGGATTTTGGTGAAAATATAGAGATAATATTGGTTAAGTTTCACTAGGAGACTTAGGAGAGGGATGTTCAACTCTAGATCTTAAAGATTTAGATCTAGCTAATTTTCTAGAAGTTGAAGGGGATCTAGAGGGAGAGAGACTCTTATATTGGATTTTTGATTGATTAGATCTTATTGCCATTCATAATTGGCCCTGCTTCGAGCACCAAAATGTTGAAGCCTTTGAATTCCATTGCAACAACATGGGGGAAAACCACCCAGTTTGGACCTTAGAGCAAGTCCTTTTTCGTTTGGTGTAGTGGCTCCGACTGGGGATAAAGGGACAAGTTTCCCAATAAGGATGATGTTGGGTGCTGGCTTTGTACATTTTTCCTACACTTATGTTCCTTATTTTTCTTTATAACTATAACCAATGGGAGTGTCTTTTACCATTTCTCCTACCTTTTTACCCTAACTAGTGTTGTTTCACCTTACTTTTGTTACTTTGCTAATTCACCAAGTTATTATGATCTGTTATACCTTTTTATGACTAATTGATGGTGAATGTTTGGAAAAATTCAATGGTCTATGTGTTTTCCTTTCGGATGTCATTTGTAGCACTGAAGATCTCGGACACAGAATTCATAGGAGAAGTACGGATAGTGTTGTTACAGCAAAGCAAATTTGTTACACCTTGCTATTACAGACCCGCTAACAACTACTGTTACGCTCTGCTGTTATAGACTTGTTGGCAAGCTACTGATTCAGTTGTACAATTGAATGCTCTTGTCTCTATTGTTGCTGATCTGTCCTTTAGCAGTTACTCTATAGCTGTGCTTTGTTATGATAGATGTAGGACTTGTTAACATTATATTTTTGGGATAAAAACTTAAGGACAGTTCCAATTGTAATCTTTTAATTTCTAATCAGAACTTTATTAGGGAGTGGTTATAACTGTACGAGTTCTATTTCGATCAACATGAGAATTGTAATATTATCATGACTGATCTATTCCTGGATTTTCTAATGTAACCACTATATATCTCTCGTCCCTAGAGGTCGAGAGGTTAGCGAAGAACAATGTTATTTTTCCTTTGTAATTGTGTTCAGATTAATACAGATCATATTGTTATTACTGTTACATGTGTGATTCCATTTAGTTTCAGTTAAAGTTCCTTCTCTACCTAGGCCTTGCTAGGGAGGAAGGGCCCTCCTTCTTAGCAAGGATTTCAGTTATTACAGTAGCTGTGTGTATATGTAATTATATTTCAGTTTATGCATCGTTAGAGTTTTGTTGTTACTATTCAGATGAGAATATATCTGCTTCGATTTATATAGTTTATATGTTGTTATGCATATGTTAATAGAGACACTAGCTTGATACTTATTGTGTGGTGAGCTAAAAGATCAATTGAAGTGTGATTTCAATCTTGTGGATTCTTTTATTTTTGCATTACTTCAGAAATGATTTCTTCTCTTTGAAATTACTTCTAGTTGGTGTATCAGCATAGACAATGCTACTATCATTGGAATAAAAAGAAATCCCTAGATTGATAATTAAATGTGTGATGTTCAGTCATTTGATAAGTGATTTATATAGTCCAAAATTTTGGCGTCATTTTCATGGATGGCAGTGATGATCGAATCAATCAAAGTTGTTTATGAGAAGTACAATTTCTGTGTGTTTATATAGAGTGTCTCCAAAAACACAATTACCAGGGAGTAAGATGAGAGGTAAGAACCTACACAACACTCTAATAGGATTGAGCGGGCTCGCCAATGTCTTGCTGGGACACTTAGGAATTGAATCTTGGGTGTTTTTTTTAGGGTGCCTTCAGCTATACAATCATTGGGTAGTAAGATGAGAGGTAAGAACCTACACATCACTCTAACAAGCTTGAATGGGCTCACTGCTATAGAAACTGAAGCACTTATAGGTTGAATTGATATGCATAGGGCCCATGTGTGCTGGTAGGACAACATCAAAATCTACAAACACCCCCAACTCTACTAACTATAGGAAAGATGGGTCATAAGAAGGAAAAGAAGAGTGTAGATTTGGGAATGAAAACATTCTTTGGAGATCTAATTTCAAGGGCAGAGAAGGAACAATCCATGTCATACAGAGATAATAGGAAGACAATACCACGGAAATAAGTTACTATATCAAGGCTTGGACTGTCGGTATATTCAGTGGCTAGACCTCACCATCCTTCAAACATCATATCCACTCATGATATCAAAACTCCAGATTCAAAACAACAATGGAGAATTATTGATCAGGATCCGAGAATTGAAGGACACAGAGAGACAAGTGGATATCATCAGGAATCCAAGGAACAACAATCAGTTGACCATAAATTGGACGCTGGTAGTGTTGTTAAATTGATCTTGGAGCAGTCTGATACTTCTATTTGTCAATCTCCAGTACACTCTGAGGCTAGTTCATCCTATCAAAAAGAATTAGCTATGGGGGATGAGAATGTTAAAATATATAGCTCTGTTACTTTTGAATTCCCAATAGTAGTAACATGGGACGAGGCTCCTATGAAGAACATCCCTTTATCATCTCTACCATCCTTTCAAGGGATGGATGTTGAGGATCCTGATACCTTTCTGTTTGAATTTTTTGTGATGTGTAGAGGTTATGACTATACTTCAGATGCCCACAAGATGAAATTATTCCCTGCTACTCTGAAGTTAGCAGCATTAAGGTGGTTCACGATATTGTGTGTTGGCACAATTTGAACATGGAATGATATGAGAGGAGCCTTTCTCTTTAAGTATCAGAACTACTGCCGAACTAGGGATTTTTAGGACGCAATTTTCAGAATTGCACAGAAGGAGGAGGAAATCCTGGAAGAATATCTAAAGCGATTCCACTACAATTTACAGAGGTCTAAGTTCAGTAACTTAGATCCAGAGATTCTAAAGCCAATATTCTTAAGAAGATTAAGAGATGATTTTCTAGAACATCTGAATATAACAGGAAAAGGAGACATATTGCAAGAAAAATTTGATGAGATAATGAAACTTTGCCTACGTAGCTCAAGAGGATCAGTCAAGGAGAAAATTTCAGTTCGGGACCCTTCACTTCAGATAAATAAGTCCACAAGTGGAGGAGTAACCAGAGTAGAGATCAAGAACTTATTCGAGGATTTTAAAACTGATATCCTTATCACTCTCTATGCCTAGATCACTATGGTACAAGTCAAGAAGGCATAAGTAGAAGCTGAAGCAGCCTTGGAAATATTCTGTCCCCAATGAAAAAAGAAACATTTGGAAAGAGAGAGTGGACTGAATAGTGTCAGCCTATGCAACATTTGTGATTTGGAGCACTCTACAAATAAATTTCCTAAGTTTCCCATACTTAAAGTGGTACTCAAAGAATCAAGCGAGGATGTTCAATCTTCTTATTTTATCAGAACAAGGAGACCATGGCAGTCATGACCTACAACTATGCCTTCAGATTTTTCTTCCTTTTATCCTTGGAATAGTATTTATAACAGTCAGCAATATCCATGGAAATATCTTACCCCTTCCTTAACACAATTTCCTTCACCATGGAACCAATGGCCATCTCCTCCACCAATGCAATATTGTCCATCACAACCTAATCCTTGGAATCAGAACTAGAGAGGAAATGGCCAAGGTCCAGTTCCCCTTTCGATAACAATGCAAAAACAACAGTTACAACTGCCTTCTATTTAGAATCCTACACCTTCTGTGCGATCCCAATTACCTGTACAACCTAACCCCAATCAAAATAATAAGGCATCTCAGAGCATGGATGCTCCGGTTACCCTCTAGAATTATCTTATCACTCCTATTGGAATTAATGAAGTTCAACTTCGTTCAGGGAAAGTAATTAGACCTAAAGACACACCTATTATTATTGAAGAAAGTGAATCACCTAGGAAGGATATGGATGATCTTGAAGCAACTTTTACACATTTAATAGCTTCTACAGCACCCGCTATTACACCTATAACAACCAACTCGGGGAAATCTCTTCTTTATACAGTAGCTAATTCGAGTAAGGCTGGTACATCTGTGGTAGCTGACCCAGCTGTTAAAATTCAGAATCCCCCATATCCTCAACGATTAATTGAAACTAGGTTGATCTCACAATCTGAATCTGAATTCCTTAAGGAGCTGTAAAATTTAGATGTGTGGATTTCACTGTTACAAGCTCTTAAAGAGGTTCCCATCAATGCCAAAATAGTGAGGGATATATGCATTAAAAAACCTAGAAGGAAACCTAAGGAACTTGCTACTATCCATGTCTTGGGAAAATTTTCTGACCTTATGATTGATTAGCCCCTGTT